>CM023455.1:68155961-68297794 GCA_013339765.2 Haemaphysalis longicornis
TTTTGGTTTTTACAAATTTTTATGAGTTATGCGCAAACCAGAGAATAGAATAAAACTGCAACCTATTTCCTCTAACGTGCGTACTTCGATAGAAAAAATTGCAAAGGTGGCGGGGGTTACGTTTGAATTTCGGCGGCTGTAATTTTTTCCAACATTGGGTCCTAGCGCTCGGCAAAAGTTTATCGTTCTCACTAAAATGTGTTTTGAAACAAAAAACTACACCAACTAAGAAACAGGTCAAAACCAATTTGGCGTTTTGGCGCGAACAAAAAAATTGTAAAAAAATTGTGAAATAGCGGCAGACGCCAGTTTGTCGCTAATTTTGACGCCTCCTATCTCCGAATCTATAGTTGTCATGAACTTGTAAGTAGTATGTAATATCCACCACATACTTCTAAACCAATCTATAAAATTTTGCTTGTCTATGGAGTATGTAGGTATACACAAAAACAGATTGACTGCTGCGCTTCTTCAAAAAATGCATAAACAAAAAATAAACAAAATCAAGAAAGCCGGTCTCGATTTCCTTGAAAGTTAAGAAAAATATACTGCTCAAAAGGGTCACCAATGCTGCTAAAACATGTTGCATCATTTAGTGCCTAGCGAAGATATTGGCGGCTCAAATAACGCTTTCGAAGCTCGTCTCCCTGCCGTAAGATCCGCTACTTCTGCTGCTTTTCTGGCTTCGCGCTTTGACAAAACAGTGTCTCTTCGCATTCTACCACCCCAACAGGGACTTTTAAACTTTGGTGTTCGTCTAAAAGAGAAAGATTCCTTTTTATTCCTTTTATTTGCGATGTTTTACTGAATAGGAGCAAGTACAGCCACGCCTTTGGCGATGACCCGCCAAGAAAGCGCGCCTTTGTGGGTGTAGTTTTTTTTTTAGCAAAAAACAATAAGCACGGTGATAGAGCAAAGAGTACCCTTGGTGGGCTCACTGCCGTAACTAACGAAGTGCCGGACGGATGCAACACAGAGGGTGCATTGATCTCCCAATATGGTAACTATATATACTGAAAAACTCACTGCCTCTCCTCGACGCTCATTTCCGCAGGCGACGCAAGTTGGGTGCGCTCCGGCAGAGCAATAACATCTGTCTTTATGGAGGGTAAACATACGGCGACAAGTCAAATAACCAATAAACTAGCCAGCTTCTGCGCACGCACAACCGCCATTCCTGCAGCCTGTGTCACGCGCCGATCCTTGGAGATGCGGCTAGCGCGTGAACCTACCGTGAGTTTAAGGAAGGAGACGGTTGTAATGAAGGACCTTAAATGTTGAGCTGTCTGAAATTTGTTTTGTTGTCTTTATGCTGCAGCTATCTCCAGTCTTTGGCTACATTGCAGAGCAGCGAGGAGGCCTTTCACCTGCCCCGTATGCAAGACATTTTGTGTGTTCTGTTTGAATTGCAAACGTCCAAGTGATGACGAAAGCGTTATAAGCATTTCACTTTTTTGACGGCTGTTATCATGTCTTCTGAAATGAATAACTAAACCAAGAGTTTTGAATCTGGACCATGTTTTTGAGCGAATAATAGGCATCCGTGTTATTTCACTTTAATCCGGCAAAAACGCTCACGCCTACAACTTTTTCGTTCAGTTTCCTCGTGCTGTGACCGGAATTCTGTTATTAAAATTACAACTTAACCTAATTATTAATGATAACTTAATTTTGCAAAGATACCTTAATTGTAAAATGTTCCTACTATCTTGCTTTTTCCAGAAAATGTTTTGTAATCGAGGGCGTGAAGATTATTAGAGTTCGGCATTGGACTTCCATGCAATTATTACGTATTAGCTTGAAGCTGCAAAAATATTGTTCGTAGCATCTGTGGAGGTTTTTTGTTTTGTCACTTAATACCGATTGTAGACCCAAATTTCTAAACAAGGAAGTGTTCACCTATCAAAGCAAGCACATTATATCAGTGATAATACCTTACGGAAACTTCTCGGTAGGAAGCAATCAAGCAGAACGGAAGCCTTCTGGCAGTGTTGCATTAGTGAAAATATTCTAAGAACCCCACGCATGGACGATTCAGAGAAAGCCGAATACCCATTCGATTTGTTGCATGCTACATCTTTACTATCAAATAACACTGCAAGAGTACGGCGGAGTTTTGTGTATGTATAATGACGCAACAGATCATTTCAATTTGTGCATGTCCGGTGACCTTCCGACAGCAGCTGATATCTTCGATGGATAATCATTCTGACTCGATACCTCAAACGTCTAGCTTCTATATAGATGTCGCGGTAAACAGGTAATCAGAGAATTGTGTTTTCGCTTCTCACGCCAAATATCATCTTCCCTAGACAAACCTCTTGAGGATATAGCGAGTTAATTGGTATAGCAATTGATAACCTGGCTGCAAGGTCTAGACGCACGAGAATTTGTCACTAGCGCATCGACTCGAGTGCGTATGTTTGGCCAATATTCATTTTAATTGTTCAGAAGGTAGATTTTCTGTGTGAGGTGGTGGTGAGCAATGTCAAAGTCTTTGTATTTTAGCGTCAGGAAAATAATGCTAAAATACGTCTGAAAAGATACCATTATGCAAACGTTGAGCATAATAAACACACAGAAAAGGGGCGCCACCGATCAAAAGTGTCATGTGAGACAGAATGTCCTAAACGTTTACAATCATTTTGAAAGAATACGAGTTTGTAGCAAAAGGTGCAGCTGAATTTTGAATTGCGTGTATTTACTCATAGCAGTTTCGGTGTTCTGGATCTAGTCCAAAATGATATGCTGATGAATTGAGCTTACGCGCTGATCGCCGTGGTTCCCGGGGGGCTTGGAGTGTTCACACGTAATACAATTACCCATCACGCACATGGAGCACCCGAAAACAAGTCACTGATACAGTTTTTTCATCTGCGAGAGTGTCGCAAAACAGGCTACGGGACAAATTAAGAACTGCCGTCATAGCTGGATTTAAGATTTTGGAGTTGTGGTTCTGGGGACTAGGATACTACGGTATACTAAACGAGGGCTTAGGTGTCGTCATAATTTTTAGTGCAGTTTATCTATTTGCCGCCTACATAAAAAAACAATTAAGAGCACGTAAAATTATTAACGTACCTTTATCAATCTTAATTTTTGTGTCCACAAACTGGGACCGATATGAAACAATATTCTTTTCTCCGGAGCTTAACAGGGACAGAGTTTTATATATGAAAAAAAACAGAAACCGGAAGCAAAAAGATCTTGTTCCGACACTCTGCAGTCCCTCACGTGGTGCCGCCGTACATCTTCGATTACCGGAGCCAGCGGGTATTCCATTGTGTTCACCGCCTCGATCTCCCTTTGAGGAATGTCGAAGTGGACGCCACAAGCCTATATGTCCGTGCATTTAACGATTACTCCAAAAACTACGTTGCTTCGGTTGAAAACCTTATACCCTTCTGGCCGAGGAGAAGACGTCTCATAGAGCGATCATTTTAAATCAAAGTGTTAGTGGTCTAACTGATGGTGTCAGTAAAGGGAAAACTCCGAAGTGGCAGTAAAAAAAGTTTCCTTTCACCGGAATCGAAATTGGGTTCATCGCATTCTGAAGCCGGCGTGTATCCGGTTGCTTCATTTCGACGTGGTCGAAGCGGTTCGGAAAACGTAGACAACAGCAAAAAATTCATCATGGCAAAGCTCACTATTCCACCATCGTTTCTGTTTGATAGAGGATGCGTGATTTTTTTATCCTGGCAAAAAATTGCTGATTTTACAGTGAACGTTAACGCCATACCGTTAAAGAAATACATAACTCACACGGAACTGTTCGTGAACTGGGGCAAAATATTACCCAAGGAAATATGCTAAAAATGTCGAGAATTCATTTTCCTATTTCAGCAAGAAGGCCGCATTGGGAGCCTGCTGCAGCCATCATAACAGAAATATTTAACAATATGTTCATACATCATCAGAGCCGAGATGCCACATGTAAACATTGGATAGCTTTGTTTTCCTTTGCGATGTATCTGGTGCTGTTCTGCGTAAAGCGTTCATGGATGACGAGGCGGTGCTGTGGAGAAGACACCCGACGTGTATTCACGCATTTCATAGAACGCTCGTTTTTTTATTTTGAAAGGCAAAATACAAAACTGTGTGTGATAAGAGGACTTCTAAAACGCAACCTTTGTTTGGAATGAAAAATATTAATGGGGCTACCCGACACTTGCTTAGACTGGCTGCCTTTCGTCTATGTGTGTATATACATGGTCGTTGTTGCTGTGCCATGGTGTATTTCTTCAAGATTAAGCAGTTAAAAGAAATGGCTGGGTATATCTTTGGTGCGCTACCAATTTCTTCGTACACAATAGCGTTTGGCGACCCATACTAAGTGACTTCGTCTCCTCTCTCGTCCGCCCACCACTCACGCTGTTTTGGCCTTCCCATGATAAATGCCGTAGAGCTTTGCTGACTTCAAATTATTTTTTGGCGTTCAGACTGGTGGAGCGGCATCTGTTCAGGGCTTCTGCTACACTTTGCTTCATGTTAGCGCGACAAGTCGCAGTATTAACCTCCAAATGGTTTCGGTATTTTGTGCTGAATATATTCTTTCTAACGCATTTCAATGGAAAGCAATTACGCCCAAGTATAATACAATGTTGACAAGTGTGATTTATTGACCAGGATTTGTCTAATAGATTTAGTAGTTTAATATTTTTTCCCATTTTGCCATCTTTTTTACGAATTTCTCCAAAGTTCTGGAAACTCCCGGATATTGAGGTACACACAGCCAGACAGACCAAACCTTTTGCCATAAATAGCCAGAATAGGACCAGCGTCTTCAGAAAAATCTTGTTTAGAGCATTGTGTCAAAACATTCCCCGTCCCATGCGTCCCTGGGTTTGATTTCCGTTCCATCAGCGGTTACACAGAAAACACGTGGAACGTTCGGACAATTTCAACTTAGACGGCCGCGTTAAAAAAACGTTGGCTTTTTTTTAACCTCACTTTTGTTTCATTCGTCACGGTTTGGTCGAGGGGACCTCTGGTACAAAAGGCCTCTGGTACAAAAATAGCCCCCTTCCTGCCCTACCCATCCCCAGACGCTGTTCCGATCGCCGCTAATCCGAACACGTGAACGCCGTTACATTGCATTATGCTGTTTGCACTTCACAGAAGAACTATTAATGAGCGCAGGTGGTAGACCCGCCGCTTTGTAGTGTTCGTTGGCTACACCGTCTGTCTCCCCGTGTCCTCGTGTGGGCGTACCTTAGTCAATAGGAGTAGGTAAGTCGGCTGTCGCTCTGTTTCTCTATTCGGGTGAATGTTCGATTCCTGGCAGTGCGAGTAATTTCTTTAAATTAGGCTGGCGTTTTCTGCTGACGCGGACGCGAAAATATCATTGGTGGAGGAGGTATAGTGCTTCGAAGTAAAAACAATCTTCTGTTTTCGGCGTCTGCCTGTCTGTCTATCTGTCTATCTGTTTGTCTCTCTGTCGGTCTGTCTGTCTGTTTGTCTGTCTGTACCTCGATATAGCCGCCCGGAGAAGAGTTTAAAAGGACATTTGATCAAGGCAAACTTATAGGCAACAGATTACTGACCCTCTAAATCTTGCAGTACACGCAATACGGTGTAAATGTTTGTTCTGAAAAAACTTTTAGCCATACTCCAAGCCTAAGGTACATACAGAAAAGATACGTACCCTTTTAGTTTAGTTTAAAACAAACTTGAAATCGAACTATGGCCACAGGAAAACCAGAAATGCACTAAAAAAAGTATCAGTGATGCAACGCAATCGTGGCACGTACCGCAAGCGAAGCATTAGAAGAGCGTACTATTAGATTGCGCGCAAGCAATGCGGACGCAGTAAAATTGAATTGATTTTGGCAAGTGTCTACAGCGTTTATCATGGTAACACTGAGATAGGACGGCAGCCTGTTTGAGGTGAGAGGAGTAGAGAGCAGACGCAGTTATTGGAAGGAACGTCAGTAAAATAACGGGTTTCTCAGTAATTTGCAGCGTAATGAGTAGAACTGCCGCTATTTTTGTTAATATGAAGTCAAGTAAGACCTTTTAAGTATGAATACAACGCGCCAAAAACGCGAAAAAAGCCATTGGTATAAAATAGACCACCAAAGTGGTACGAAAGGAAAGACGAATTTTTTTGAAACATTTACAGACTATCTCAACAACTAATGTTCCCGAATGAACCATGTAAGGTTATAAGCAATACGATTCTCTAACGTGTTATATTGGAGACATTTTGCACCAGTGGACGTTCCAAGATGACTTTAAAAGGGAATATTTATTTCTTAGTTTTATTACTCACTACCTATATTTCCGAAAAACAAGGACGGAATGTGTTTGGGAAAGCGCAGTACACATTCAGAGGTCCACGCGAGGGTCTTTTTAAACCAGCTAAAATGGGGTCGGAGTCATCCTCGACTGTTCCTAGTATCACTTCTTAGTCTGTACACTCTAAACACATATATGTGGTTGGTTCGGGTGTTCGCCTGTAGCGTGGAGCAAAGCGAAGCACGGGATCATCGCGACACGACCTCGGACAGTTACTGCAGCATTTTGTCCTGCATACGGCACTCCGAAAAAATACCTAATGATCCCAATTCTAAGTACTGAAAGTCGCCCTGTTCTAAGTGAGAATCCAAGCCAAGCTAAACTTTATTTTCTCGGTCGGCGGTGTGCTTTTAACGGCACAGCTATTTAGGCAGAATCTGCCAGGAGGGGACAAAATAACGGAGCGAACGTAAACGCGTGCGTCGCGGTGACCGCACGGCGTCCCTGGCGCTAGGCGCTGGGCAGGTCATTGGCGCATTGGCTTTAGCAAAACAAGTACCGGACGCACGTGAGCGGTGGCGTCGCGGTGACCACTTGGCTTTATCGAGGCTTGCGCGTGCCCTTACGCCACATGAGGACCTCCCGCCTGCGTCCTCGTGATCGTCGTCTAGTGTCCCGCGCGGCACGGGCAGCCGTACCGAAGACGCTGACGGCGAATCTATCAAGCCATCTCGTCCCAATCTACTCTTGTATATCGCCACCGGATCACCTGACGAAGCAAAAGTCAACAGTAGCGAAGACGTGCTGCAAGAGGATTTCCTCTATGCGACTGGGCCGTCGGAAGACGACTACGAAAAGCTGACGACGATTGCTACTGACTCAAACACTGCAAATACTTAATTTTCTTTTTTTAAAGCGCCGTAAAAAAACGGCTTGCCAGTGCTCACGTCCGGCAGCTACCTCTGTCCTCGACATGCTGTTATGTTAGTGTGGCAAGAAGCTGGTTAGACGCCAAAGCCTGCTGTTTCTCCAGCCTTGCTCTACTAGAGCAAGCTGCGCCATCTTTTTTAGCAAAGATTAGCCCCGGCCTTCATTGTAATAATGAGGTAAACATCATAACGAGACCAATTAACTTCACTTATTCCTCTGGGCAGAGGCCACATACCAGTCTGTATGATTTTGCTGAACCACGCAACGGTAATGTTTTGAACCTACAGGCTGAGTTAGGCGTAATTCTATTACACTGCATCAAAAAAACGAGAATCGCGCGACATCTTCTAAGCTTGGTATTCGGCGTAAATTGAATAATAATAAACCGCAGTATGCATGGCACGCCGGTTCATTGATGTGCGTCACTCGGGGGTTGGAAATAAAAAAAAATACGCTGCTTTCCTCATACCCCATCCTTTGACTTGTGGATCCTAGCTGTAAACCGAGAGTGCTTCACACAGGAAGGGTGACGATCTCGGCGTGCAAACGAGGTTGCGATAACGCAACAGTTGAATACCTTAGATGAACCAAAAAGGAGGCATCAGGAACTTTAGATTGGCATCAAACGTGAAATGAACGTGTTCAAAGCAACGCAGAAACACCGCCCGCATTCAATAGGAGACATACAGACGTACACCACCATCTACTTTAAAAAGCGTCAGAATTGCGTTTGCTCGTTCATTTCTATCCCGACTGCATGCTACTAAAGAAAGGATGTCATCTACTGAGAAAAACTAGCAACGGGTCGCATTTCTTGTCAAGCACCGAAGCTGTTTTCATTGATGACGCAGAAATCACGCGGGCCTGACTTCTTGCGAGGGCGGACCAGAAATACCCACGGGATGCAAACGCATGCCTCAAACGGTAATTGGTGGTGTGTGGGTAATCCCGAATCACTGGGGCGTATGAGTGGCACACTGCGTAAACGTTTTCACGAACCGTATTCATAGTGCGTGCGCCCAATTACTAGTGGTTTTTCCAGCATAAAACATCTGAAAACTATGCCAGGCACACAGCTTCTTCGTTTAATAAACAAAAACATTTCGTTCGTAAATACGATTCTTAGAGCAAATGCAATATGAACTCGGGGCCGAAATTACTATTCAACATTGGTAAAACGTATTACGAAATATCAAAGTCAGGCTCCCCGAAGAGCAACTGCTGGTTTTTAAATTTAAAAAATTGTGCTCTTCCACTCTGTGAAGAAGGGTTATCTCCGAAGCTGTGTGCAGTCCGAGGACCGCATAAAACAAAACACGTTTGTTTGTAATTGGCGATTTAACATACTTCCTTGCAAATCAGTTCAATGAAACTTGGAGACACTCGAGCTTCAGTCTGACAAAACAAGGAGCTGTCCGTTTTACTGCCGCATCATAGGCATATTTCTGTTTGAGTAACGCACCAACCCAATCTACTCAAACACCTGGCTGGAGTTACGTAAGCGTTTAAACCTCCCGCAAGCACAACGGACTAATCCTCGCGGGAAACCGGTTAACTTCTTATGTTTAGAAGTGCAAGAAACCGTCGAAAATGTCGCTCTGAAAGCCCTTTGAGCTTCACAAGTAATATTGGCAATTAAACGTTCCATGCGGGCAAGTTGCCGTTAATCCGGGATCGGATGAACAGCAACTTTTCGTCCATTCCAACTACCCGAACCGCTGAAACTTGATGAGGCAACGGCGGCGGCAGCGGCTCCCCGTTGTTTCCCGCCTATTTACGCGTCTTCTCAGTACGACGGTACTTCAATTTCTGCTCTTACTATTAGCGAACCAGGTCCGTTCGTCCCATACCGAGGTAAACCTGGAAGGCCACGAGCTCTATTCTAGTGGACAAACGTGGCTGTACTATTCCCACACCCGTTACAGGCGTGTTACTTTCTGTGTAACGCGCCAGCAGAGGCCCAACCTGCTCGATTACAGATAACTGACCGGACACGTTGAGCATCCAGCAGTCTTTCACGTTTAACTTTTACACCAACACAATAGGCATGCAATCGGTATTCACATGAATTGCAGCGGGGTGTTTACGCCCCGATCCTTGCACCCCCAACTCGTGCACGCATAAACCGTCAACAGGTTAAGCGCGTACACTTAGGCGTGGAACACACCGGGGGAAATGTCACTCGACAATCCTTTGAGGCTGAAGTAGGATTATGCTGCTTACGCCGGCGTTCCAACTGGGCAAACGGATCTTCAAGCGGGACTCTCCGCGGTGGCTCAGTGTCTAAGGCGTTGCGCTACTGAGCACGAGGATGCGGGTTCGATTCCCTGGCCACGCTGGTCATTTTTCTGATGGAGGTTAAAAGCAAAAACTCCGGTGTGTACGAGATTTAGACGTGCGTCAGAGATTCCCAGGTGGTCGAAATTAATCCGGAGCCCTCAAGTACAGCACCCCTCATCGCCTGCGTTGCGTCCGTGCATTAAACCTGTATCAATCAATCAATCCCTTGAGGCGGTAGGTATTAGCACCTACCATGCGAGGTGGAATTTGAGGCGGCAACGGTGGCGCCAAGTTACGGACGTTTTTGCGCCCATTGGCGCTTCTGTGTCTCCTCTTCAAACATCTGACACCCGTGCTATTGCCGTTATCAGCCGATGGCACAACTTGTGAAAGAGCCATGGGTGTCAGCGACGAGAATAACAGTTGTGATAGGGTAATCAACGGTGACGAAAAGGGAAAGCCTTGGAGCGAGGCCGATTAAACCCGCTTCGAAAGGTGGGATGTTAGTCATGTACTGCTTAGAAGTAAAAAGTGCCAGCAGTTCCCAATAAACTGGAGGCCATGGAAGCTTTAAATATTGAAAATTGTTAGCCTACAAAACTTATGCAGAACAATCTAATCATAACATTTATTCGCTCGACGCCTCAGATTTATTTCTTCATTTTGGTGACTGCCAGTATCTCCTGGGACGAAAACCAGGAGGACGTCGGCTGGTGAATACGGAGAACATGCTTCAAATTATTGCAGGCGGCCCACAGAAACACCTCTTGTAAAACAGAAAATACGCTATTTACACACAAAGGGTAAACTGTTGTTGCATTCCTGCGTCACTAAAAGTAAAAATTACCGTATTCGGAACCGTTGTTGTCCTTCTCCTTCAACACAACTTCTACCAAAACAGCCGCTGGATTCAGACCAACAAACAATTAAACCTTTCGCTATGTGTAGGATTAGAACCCGCTTTGCAAGAGCGCTGACCTCAGCGCTAACTTGCCAACTTTGCAGGTGGGAATAAAATTTATTCTGACGGGTGACTGTGAAAAGTGCACCTGGTGGCACGTGGAGAGCAGGGGCATAAAAATGAGACATCTAGCTGTGGGGACGCTACCGCGTCAATGGCGTCAGACTGCCTGTCGGAGTATCTCGCGAAAGAAGACGAAGAAACGCCAGCGAACGAAGAGATGCAAACACAAGGCAGCAACAAAGAAGTTCGTGCTACACGCTAGGCCTTCAGCTGCAATCGCGTTAGCATAGCGAAGAACCCGAGGATTTTTTCTTACAAAAATTTTACCATTACATTCCACGCAGACAGCAGAATGCCATGGCAACAGCCGTTGTTTTGTGATTCTCCGATGCAGCCTGTTTCGTTGACACGTTTTTGAGTACCGCGGACTTCTGTTAAGATGCTCGCAGTCGTGCGTCATTCGTGAGTCAGGCATTGCTATCAACCTGTTTGTTGTATCGAATAATAAATCAAGGTAATTGATCTGCCTTGGAAAGCAGGCAATGGATGCAGGTATGTCGTTTAACGCAAAATGCACTACGTGGTGAAGACCTGTCAGTTTGTTAACTTTTCAAAAAAAATTCTTCCGCGTCCCCGGAATGCTCTTAAAGGAAATCTATAGGTAGTTAATTGTTCAATACAGGACTTTAGATAATTTTCCCGCTGTGTTTAGTATGCATCCAATATTTGTTCCCAAAGTCTTTAGAAGTTTAGTTTAAGCCCTTCTTATTGTTTTTCGTTAAAAATAATCTTTTGTCTGGGGGTACTGTGACTTGTCAGGTTTTCTGGTGTCATCACGTCGAAAGTCACGAGCGCGCGAATATCGGCCTTCGCGGAGTCTCTTAATTGTAACAGTTGATCTTGAGTTTCAACAAAGCAAGGCCGAAGCCAACGGCAGCAGTGGTGATGTGGTCATCAAGTGGTTCCCGGTCCGCATGGGCAAAACCATGGCGGGCCAGGGAGGGAACGCTAACCACAACGAGTCCGCCAACGCCGTCGCGCGACGACGACTAGCTAGGCTGACTCCGACGACGTGGTCGCCGGCAACGATGTCGATGGTACCAAGGACATTATGACCAGTTACAACGACGTTGTGAAGCGGTGCCGACTCAATATAAGTACGATGCCGCCCCCTCACCCGAGGCTCATTCAGGAAGAGGCAGTGCTATACAGACAGTTGCAGACGGACTCCATGATCACCCCGGTGCTCGCGAAACACATGTGCCCAATGGTGTACGAAAGTGACGTGTGTAGACTGTGCGCAAGGGAGCGAGCCACGCTGGCTCATATCCTGTGGGGCTGTAGCATTAACGCGAGAAAGGCAGCCAGGATGAAGTCGATCCCGCCGCAGCTTGAAGCAGCGACGTAGATCTGCGACTGTGACATTCAACTCCAGGCCGTCCAGCAGGTTTTCGGCGGCCCTAGAGAGGCAGCGACCGAACGACGCCGAGGGTGAGGAGGGCGGTGGCCCTTTCGCACCCGTGAGGCGGAACTCGGGAGCAAACCTCGGGGGTCGGCCGGTGGGTAGGCCGGGAAGACAAGCCCTCCAAGCTGAGGCACGCCTAAACCGATCTGCAGGTGATCTCCATAAAGTTGTTCTCACTCAGTCACTCAAAGTAAAGAAAACGCAAAGCCAGGACGAGCTTTTTTCAGTGCATTCTTTTGCCCCAGCCAACTGTGGCATGATATTCTAACGACGACACGAAGGGCTTGATGGTGAAACGGAACCTTTTTTATACAAACAACCTCAATAGTGGTTACAACTTTCAAAAAACCATTTTTGGAAATTATTGATGTTTAAGCAATAAATATTCCTGCGAAAACACCTTCCGTAAGGTGAGTGCCCACATCTGAAGAATAAACTATATTGTAGTCGAAAGAAAAAAAAGCCATGTAGTGTCACCTGATGTATGCGGGTGTGTGCGATGTGTGAGAGCTCTGTTGAGCCGCCGCCCTCGCCAGTGCCTTTGGGCGAGCTGGCGGTTCACTTGCAGGATACAGCCCTGCGCAATGCGATCATGACAGATAACAGAGTTTCAGCTGGCTGGGAGTTGCAATGGGTCCATTTTTCGTGAGTGTGTTACGACAGCTAACACAATCAACAACTTAATCGTAGTGAAGCTGATGTCGGAGAATGTGGTACGTGCGGGCGAATGATGCCGGGTGATTAACCCTTAATTCCAAGTAAACTCCTTTTCGCTTACCTGGGCGACATTGGCTTTTTAAACCGCATATAATACCACGTGTAACCTCAGGGCCCCTCAGTGTGTCGGAAAGCTATGAGTGTCCATTTATACTTCCCATTCTTACCCTACCACCCCATTTCTTTTATTTTTATGTTGTTTTAAATGAGGGGCTGTATTTACCCCCACACTAACCCCTGTTATTCTCATCACAGTTACAGCAGCATTTTACTAAAACATAACTAAAAATGGTCAACCATTGCATTGGCGCTCTTCGGCCATCGTTGCCCTTGCGCCATAAAACAGATACTACTAGACATACCGTGAACTGTTTTCAAGAACAACTACGCAGTGTTTCACTCCACGCTGAAGGGGTTGCGGTCCCATCAATTATTTTCGGTGGATAAACATGTCATACCACCCCAATTATAGAAGCATGGTGGTGGGCTCATTGCATACGCAGAAATTACGATTGGGTTAATTTTAAAAGAACAGCAGATGGCTCTAGATTAAGTACACTGACATTACCTGTCCCCTTCACTTTTTTAACTCGAGAGATGATCACCATTCTCACAAAATAAAAATAATGAAGAAATCTGCGTTTGGATAGACGAAATACCAGATACATTGCTGGTGCATAGTACAGAAATTGTTTTTTTGATTTGCATGAAAATGATTTAGAGAGTGATGTTTTCTTGCGCTTACGATGTGTATCAGGACGCGAAAATGTTTCGATAGATTTTTCCTCCGTGTCACTAATGTTTGAAGCTCCGAGCAGGCTTTTGCAGCCGAGACAAAGGTATCAGTTATCAGCTTGAGGAGGCGGGAAGTCTGCTTTCCACACAAACTAATAGCGGCTTCAAAGCTTTCATAAATTAAAACAACCCATTATCACTCTACTTGCAGCAATTTTTTAAACGTTGCGGGTAACGCCTGAGCGGAATATTCAGAAGTGCTTGCCTTGCATTTGGAATCTTGCGTAATAGGTAGAATACAAATAGAACGGTAATATTCATAATTGTTTTGTAAAGAAAAGTGCCACTTTATATCGTCAAACATTTTTTGCTTGCGTTGAAAGCTAAAGCTTGGTTCTTAATACACGATAATTATACAGGGAAAGAAAAGATTATCTCTCTTCGCAAAGGGGAGAACAAAATCCAGAATATCAAATTTTTGTCTCAGGAGCCTGAACCAAATGCATATTTTGTGTTTTTGTGCACCTATGAAAGTCGCAGAAATAATAAAATATAAAATATAAAAAGTAGACGTGCATAATTGGTCCAAGAAATGTCTACGAATTACAGTACGCTCGATGCATGATAGCATGTCAGCTTCGAGGAATGTCACAAATGTCTGCTAAGTCTTTTAACTGTTTAGCACTGTGATTGAAGTTCCGGAAATAAATCCCGACGAAAGTTAGAAGCAAAATTTGCGTAAGTTTCCAGTGGCTGAGCTCTTTTGCGCCAGGCTTCTTCCTTGTATTTTGTCTTATATAGGTTAACAACTACTGGAACATGTCTTTGCGGCTACCAAACAAACCCTATGGTGCGAACTCAGACTGAAAAACTTTGATGTCGCTGAGGGGACACAATAAGAGTGCTTTAACCATTACAAAGAAGAGCATTGCAACGGTAGTACACACGCTCCAATTCTAAAGTGGTCTTGTAGAATTAAACTAAACGAAAAGTAGAAAAGCTATTACAGAGACGCATTCGAGCATATGACCGTTTTGTGTTTTTATTTACTTGCCATGTCCATAACTGCGAGGATTCTTTACAAAGCATCTTTATAGTGGCAGATATTCTGAGCAATCTACTCATATTTTACGAAATTAAAAATTATAAAGCACACTTAAGGAATGCTCGATAGAACGCACGATATGACCTTTATTCATACTTAAAAAGGCGGAGCAATATATGCCATACAAATTTATAACAATTGTGCCCCTACTTTGCTTTAATCTCAAGGCTCATGATTTTAGTAAAGAAGCAATGTAACGCAAAGACTGCCTTTCGAATGCGTACCGCACATTAACCAGCCCAAACACAGCTTCAACGCAATGATGGTAAGAAAACGAAAACGTGGCTTTGTGCTGGTTCACTGTAATAAATTATTTCTTTCTAATCGTGGCAGCAAAATATTCCTGCAATAAATGACAGTTTGAACAACGGCAAAAATTCCAAAAATGCATGAACCTGCGCTGCTACGGTTCTTGTCAGGTATTTTAGAGGAGTGGTATGAACAATTATTACTTCATCAAAGGCATAGAATATTCAAAATCTTCCTAACAAGCCTCATTTTCATTTTTCTGTGAAAGAGGTAAAACAGAACAAATAACTACTATAAGCTACGAAGCAGAAAATAACTTGCACCAAATCTGCGCTTTTCGCCAGCTTAGTTCAGCCAATATATTCAACAGCCTGACAAGTAAATATTGGCGATCAGACATAATTATTCAAACTTGATGCGCTTACAAACCCATTCATCATGCCATACAATACACTTTGCCAGCAGTATTGAAATGACTGCCACCGTTAACGATGAAGTTAAAATAGATGGTTTCAAAGGATTCTGATTATGTGCCCAAGTGAGTCGAAAGAGGATGTTTATTATCAGTGTTACGCAAAAAAGATGCTGCTCTGATGAGCATCAATTGATGTGGATTGATACACAAAAAATACAGGCATCTAGTTCAGCTTATGGTTGATTGCGAAAGTATAATTGGAATTCAAAATGATTATTCTACTCCGAACCTGTGTCTTCGGCTTTTATAGTGTAAGTACAATTACTCGGAGTAAGCATGCGGTAAAGGTGAGTGAGTGTAGAGCCACACATACCTCATGGAATGTAGAATATACTGCTCCTATTGGCATTCTCTAATCCGCCTTAATAGGGGAGGGGTACTGAGGTGCTATTCTGGTATTCTGCCTAAAGCCGAAGACAATTTAAAAGGGCCATGAAGACAAAAGACAAGTTTGGTCCATTCAGAAGACGGCCTCATTAGAATCATACTGGCACCTGCTTTAACGTAAACGTCGATCAAATATGCTATATAATTAGGAAAAGAGAGAATCGCCATGCGACCAACTCGCTCCTTTCCCGCAACAGAACCTATGATGTCGTACCAGACTGCTCTGCGATTGGCGGAGGCCGGCAAAAGCAAACGCAAATTAGGCTGCGCTTGTAAGCTTGCAGAACGAGCTATTTGTGATTACATTTAGGGCACATTCTTTTTAAAGCAATAAGAATGGTAAGAGAAACAGTGGAAGGTATGAAAGCACATGTAAACATAGAAGTACTGATGCGTACTGCTGTTGGTACTGTGTGCAATATGCTTGGTTTAGCTGCACAGCACTGCGGGGCATTGGGGTTGTCTCAGATGACCCTGGCCGATGGACGCAAGCAACAGTGTCTTACGGTACCATATTTGTCGAGCGATCACTATGTTTTAAGAAACGATTATTTTCTTCCAGAACAAAAGCAATTTCCTTTAAATACGGTCAAAAACAAACCAAAGGCAGAAAATGGTTTGCCACGGTATAGTGGCGTCTGGCTTGAACAACGTAAACAAACGTGCGAACACCGCCGCTATTGCCCGGCCGTTCACAATCGGCTAAAGGTAAATACCTTGATGCCAGCGCCGCCGTGCAGAGTCTAGACACCGTCTGAACGGTCCCGCGCCGCCGCAATTGCGTCAACCAGCTCAACGCGTTGTTTCCCACGAGACCTAGCAACAGAAAACAGATAAGATGATTAAAACTTCGCCAGTAAACCGCGTTGTGGCGATAATTTTACCGCGGTTTTGATATAATGACTTGCTTCGGTAGCGAGCGAGAGACCCAAAATGGCGGCGCCAGCCTATACGTGCCTCCACCCTGTTCAGCGTAAGCGTGAATCAAGGCACCCTGGGCTGCAGGGCACTCGGTTTCTGTGATGTCATTGCAGGCCATGAAAACACACGATTAAGCGGGAAAATTAAAAGTTTAACCTAAATCGAATAATTTCAAAGTGAATAAAGATCGTTTGTATGCTTACAACCTCTGGGGGCAATATAAAACACGAAATCTTTCGAGTAATACGAAGTTGTATTTTGTCTTCGTGGCTCCCTTAACTGTATGTGTTTTTCACGTCCAAGCAACGTCGTACATATAGAAAACCAGACTGGGCGTGCTAGTTTCAGAGTTCAGTCCTGAACGGATTTTAAGTTAGGCCGTCGCAAAACCGCATATTTGCCACTTCATCGTTTTTTGCGCATGCTTTTTGTATTTGTGTGTTCGTATTAATTGCTTAAAACTGTATTGAGAATTACGAACTAACAACAAAAAAATATGAAGATGAAATGTAGCATATCCATTAGTCTGCTATGTTGCAGTAGAGTATCACAAGGAGAAGCCATTATGCTTCCATATCCAAAGCGGGCAAGGCGGCTTTACTGTACGTTGAATGCCGTATTTTGTGTGCCATTTATGGAGCCGTGTGCAGGTGGTTTCTACAATATTCCAAAGGAATCGTTGATATAGTATAGAACCTCATAACCTGGTGGCCGAAGAAAGATGTCTCAACGCTCGATGAAATAATAGCACTGGCGCGAAATTTTTTATAATAAAAGCACCTTGATACCTAAACGCTAGAGATATGCATAGCTGGGAGGAAATGCTGGCGCGAAGGGACGGATTGTTACCCGAGCAAATATGCTAGAAATACCGAGCATTCCTTTTCTCATTTTAGAAAAGAGTGTACATATCGCGTATGCTTTAACAAACACAAAGGAAATATTTACCAATACTTTCTGTCGTCATCAGATCTTTAGGTACTGCAAAAAAGATAGGGGTGCTTTGGCCTTAACGTTTCGCAGGTAGTGTGCTGTTTATAGCGTTCATGCAAGGCGGAGCGGTGCTCTGACAAAGGCGGCCTACGTATATTCCGGCATGTCAGAGATTTCGTGTTTTGCTTTGTTAAAATACAAAAAGAAGGAATGTCTGTGAGGAAATCTCTGCTACATTTACCCTTCATGAACGCCCCAAAATATATTGCACGGGTAACCCCACACTGCTTTTGTCAGGATGGCTTTCTATGTCTGTGGGCTATAGATTCTAATTCGTTCAGTGCAACTGTGTTTTCATGTGAAATTTAGGGAATAAAGAAAAACTGGCAGCATATCCTTTCGATTGCCTACGAAAGTCATGAGATAAAGTAAATGTTTTTAAGCACCTGCAAGTAACTGCCGCAGAAGTAAAGAAGCATGCATGTATCTTTTCTGTACGAGCATGCATGCTTCTTTACTTTTACGCAGTAGGCGCATTTACGCAGTAGGCGCTGGGCACAATATTGTGCTTCAGTGGGTGCATGGTCACTGTGGGATAACAGAAAACCAAAAAGCTGATGATGCTGCCTCTGCAGGCTACACCTGCCAAAATATACGGAGAACATTTCTTACCAAAGACGACGCTACCACCATGGCCACACGCTACGCCCTTTCAGAGAGAAACAGAATGTGGTCAAATCCTACCCACCACCACTAGTTTCTCTACTCCCTTGACCTTCAGCTGTCGTCAAGACTTCCTTGCTAGATCCCCCGTCATCTAGAAACATTATTTCATCGGCTCCGACTTAATGCAGCTTACACCAACAGCTACCGTTTCCGCATTGGACAGTCTACCGCCTCCAAAGTGCAACAACTGTGCATCGGAAGACACAATTGAGCATCTTTTTCTCTACTGTCCTGCCTACAAGGACTCTAGATCAACTTTGCTACAGAACATTGCACGCATAGGTTATACGCAAGGACCAATGACCTTAAAACCATTTTAGGCCCTAGCCGTCTTCTTCTCATTAACGCCTTGCCCTAACAGTTCTGCTTTCGTACCTAAGTGACACTGGCTTAATTCAAAGGCATTAAATCTCTTCACTCTGAGACCTTCGCCCTTGCCCTTTTACCTAATTTCGTTGGTCCCTCTCTCAGCTTGCATCTCTTTTCTGCCCTCCTCTCTCTTGGGCCTTTCTTCCTTTTCCCCCTCCCCTAACAGAGTAGCATGAAGACGATTTTGTACGCCGGCTAAACACTCTGTTTTCTAATAAAGAGCTTCTCTCTCTCTCTCTTTTCTATACGAAATTAATTACAGCACCTCCTTCTCTCCTTTGAAGAATGCATAATTTGCATCTCTCCGCGCGCTCACAGTCTCCTGCTCACGTGATGCCGCCTGACGTCTTCAGCTAGCGCCACAAGTGAATATGGCGTTCTTTTTGAAGCTCAAGGTGTACTGTTTATAGCGTTCATGCACGTCGAGGCGGTGCTCTGAATGAAGAAAGCTTTATTGTAAAACTACAAGCTGGGTTAGGTACTCTCATTTCAGGGCACCTTTAACAAATTTCTTTACGAAATGTGCAAGGCGGCGTTGTCTTGTAGGGCTAGTGTTTGCAGTGCTCCTCTCCCTTTGGGGAACGGGCTGCATTCATCGAAGATGTGGTCCTGGTAGAGGGCCTTGGAACACCTTCGGCAGGAGGGGGTTGAACTTCCGTTGTAGATGGCCACTCTGGCCGGGGTTAAGGGGGTACCCGTTTGCGCTTGCCTAAAAAGTACTTGTTCCTGTTTTGATAGTTGTGGATGTGGGCGAACGTTTGGGTAAGGGGGATCGCGGAGGCCTTGGAGAGTAATGGGTTTCGGGGGCGTAGCTTCCTGGTGCTGGCTGCCGTTGCAGGGAGCCCGGAGAGTGGGGTCACGGTCGAGCTGGTCGACCCCTTCATTGGCCTGCAGCCAGGAATGACCAGGCACCCAGTATATTCTTACGTCTCTTTTGATGTTTTGAAAGAGGCTGTGTGTGCTGAGTTAGATGTTATTATGGAGTATGCGGGTTCAGGCTTCTTGTGAATCCGTATAGCTATTAAGGGATCTGTGTGGGGATGCAGGGTGGACAATGGCGTTTCCAATAGAATAGCTTTCTGCTTCTGTGCTATTAAGGCAGGGGCATATGTCGGTGGAGGAGGAGCGAGCCTCGCACGTACTTACTGCCCTGGCACAGATGTATTTGGTAGGGTGGCATGCCGCGTCCATGAAAACATGTTTTTCATTACGGGTTCTCCTGATCTTTTTGAAAAAAATATTTGGCTCGGATTTGGCATTTTTCGTTGTTTTTGCGAGCCGCTGTGTGCCTAGGTATGGGTGCTACAGTGATGCGGGCATGGTCTTCGCGGGGAATGGCTAGGTTTGCCGTGGTAGCATATAGAGAAAAAAATCCCAAAGAACCTAATAATTCCCTGCCTGGTTTGGTGTTCCGAAGCCGGATTAGTTGATTGTGGCGATGGGTCGCTATGATTTCCTTGTACGTAACATAGAGCCCCATGTTCTCTATGTGGGTGTTCCCCAGACACCTAAAGCAAATTAAGTAGTGTTTCCAATGAGGGCGTTAATGCTCTCGTGATGTTGATTTGTGCAAGTGCAGTATAGTAGCGCGCATCGAATTCTGGAGATAATAAGAGCATCCTGTAGTATTCGTAGATCAGCTCCCTTCAGGCCGTTGTTTTGATTTTCAATTCGTATGCAGTCATTTAGTAATTGCGCTCCTTGTCCTAATATATACGCTACTGCCGAGTTTGTGCGCCATTGCTGTGGATGTGGAGTCCAAGTATTTTATTCTCCTTGCTTGTTTGGGTTGGTTGGTTGTATAACTGCCGTTGAATACTTGGGGAATTCCATCGTGGGTGTTGACCTGGGGGGAGTTGGGACTTGTCAGGGCTGCATTGGAGACCGATTCCTTTGGCGGCTGAGCTGATGGCGGAACGGGCGTTTTGTAGAGTGTCTTGATTTTCTCCTCGGGAGAGTTTCTCAAGCCCAAATCGTCATATTTTCCATGTATAAAAGGTGTTAGAGGTGGGGTATATTCTTCAAGATCTTGCGTATTCTTAGCATTGTGAACGTGAACAGTGTCCGGGGGATCACTACTTGTTGGGAAATTCCTCGTTGTGGGTGTTGGGATAGTAGGTGTTTGGTGGTCTCCTACCAGTAGGGTAAGTTTACGTTCCCTGAGGATGTTCCTGATATAGTTATACATCTTTGGTACGCATATTGTGGCCTCCAATTCCCGTAGGAATACATCGTGTGCTATGTTATTGAAGGCTTTGTATAGGTCCACTGCCACAATGGCTTTGAGTTGCACCAAGCTGGGATCATTTGTGACCACTTTATATAGAGCCAGCACGGCGTCCTGGGTTGACAATTTGGGGCGAATGCCAAGTAAATTATATTGGGCGTGGTGAGCATATTCAAGGTGGTCCTGAAGTCGTCTCAGAGCCATCCTCTCTAATAGTTCCCTAGCATTGGATGTTAGAGTGATGGGCCTGAGGTTTGTGGTGGTGATCTGTTTTCGGTGTTTTGGTATGAAGATCATTTGGCCCGTTTTCCACTCCTCGAGGGGCGGAGTTTTGCCGGAGTAATTGTTATTCATTTTTTCCAGGAGGAACTCTTGATCGGCATTGCTTAGGTTGCCGAGGGCTGGAGTGTGATCTGATCGGGCCCCGGGGTCTTGAAGCCTTTGCAGGTGTTGATGGCCGCTTTTAGTTCATTCATGATGACGGGTGTGTCAATTTATTCTTTTTGTGGCCTTGGTAGTCCACATACTTGGGGGACGTCATTGGTGGACATTGTTTTTGCGAGGATTTCTGTAAATAGTTTTTGCTGCTGTTCGTATTCGTTGACCAGTTGGGCTATTTTCTGACTTCCCTCGCTCTTCGAAATTGCTGGATTGAGCAGGTGTCTAAGTAGCTGCCATGTCTTCTTCATATTAAGGGTTCCTTGAAGGCTGTCGTATAGACCACACCATTGCTGTGCTAATAATTTTGAAGTGTATTGCATAATGTAATTGTTAAGTTTGTTGATGCGAATACGTAGTATGCGATTCATTTTGTTCCTTTTCAATCGTTTCTTTAAGCTATTTAGAGCTTGCAAAACAGTGAAATAGATGTTTGTCTGCAAAGGGTTCCTCTTCGTGTTGTACAAGATATTGCATAAATTTTTTCCGCGCTTGTTTAAGCTGATCGGTCCACTCGGTGCTGTCTTTTGCTGAGACTTGCGAGCGGGTGGCTCTGACTTTGTCCCCCTATAGGGGTTGTGGTCGTCTCCACTTGATTAGAGGTGGTGCGAAGTCGACCTCGATTAGGATATGTTATGATCATGACCGAGATGTTCTTGTGTGTTGTGTCATCGAATGTGTAGTCCTGCAGTGAAAAACGTCAGGTCGGGGAATGTATCGCGCTCTACCAAGTTGCCGTGACGTGTGTGCTCATGGAGCTTATTGTGCAGCACGTACTGATTGGTAGTGGTGTGTTTCACCAATAGTGCCCCTTTCTTCATATCTCGGATGTATGCCCAGGAGGTGTGGAGCGGGTTGAAGTCGCCGAGCAATACATGCGTATGGGGGCTTCTCACAGGGAGGAGATAGGAGGATATGGCTTGCAGTTGGTGGTTAGGGGGTCTGTAGCTATTCGTAATTATTAGCATGTGCTTAGGAGGGCCGATTTGTAATGTGAAAACATGCTCGTCGTTATGAGTGATGTGGGCTAAGAGCAGCATGCTCGTTAGTTTTAAAGGATTGGGGTCGTATTGATGCCTTACGTATCGTCTGATGTTTGGTCTTTTGCCTGGTTCTTGAAGGGCGATGATGTCCGGTGTTCTGTGTCGTGTGAATCCATTCCGTGAGCTCTCCTTTTTTCTTCAGTGGGCCTCGGTAATTGCATTGTAGCAGTCTAAGCGGCTGGGCCGCCTTGTTGTTGCTGAAATATGCCTAGAATGGAATCCATCTTTGATTCGAGGTTGTTGATACGCTGTGAGAATTGGGCGTTTATTTGATCTTGTTTTTGAATGAAGGACAGGAGGGGTTCGAGTAGAGTTTGATTCTGCTGAAGGATGTAATTTTCCCTTTTTATCTCTTGTACAGATGAAGGGAGTGTCTCTATAGCAGACTGAATGGTAACAATGGCTTTCTGAATGGGATCTAGTATTGGGAAAGTCTTTTATTGCGTAGGCTCTTCCCGTGTTCATTTCTGTGATAGGGGCTATGTGTTCTGAGGGTCCATTGGAGTGATGTGCTGGCGGTACGCAGCACTTTCATATATCGGTGGCGCATGAGGTGATGGGACATTTTCGGTTTGTGACTGCATCAGACTAAGTACTAGCGGCTGGTTGGGCTCACTTGGTGGCAGTGAGGGCGTGCGGAGCTCCTTAGCAGGTGGAGGAATTTGCAGAAAATGTTCTGCTGTATCGGAGGTGGTGTTTGTTCCTTGGTTTTCGTTAGGGGTTCAGAGGGGTTGTGTACTATTGTGAATGCGGCCGGTAGAATTACTTGCGCGTGGCTAAGTCTGTTCTGGCGCTTCGAGAGGTTAGTTGTAGAGTTTTGTCTACTTTTGGGAGGACTGTCGTTCCGCCTGCGCTTGCTGGAGTTTTCGGGTGGCTAATCGTTTGGCACATTTTTGTTTCCGAGTAATTTTGCTTGGCTCGATACAAGCCGTGCATAACTCATCCAGTGCTGACTCGGGTCACAGCAGTTATTGCACTTCCTAATGAAATTGTGTTCTTGCGCTTTGTTCTTGAAGCTTCATCCAGCCCCGCACGGGGCACCTTGAGTAATCTTGGTGACGGTGACTGGCGACACCGCGTACCCCGAGCCCCCCATACTTAAGCTGTCACCTACCGTGGCTAGAAGTTGAAAGGTGAAGGGTTAGAAGCCGTGAACGGTGGCCGTCGGAGCCTTGGTCAAGCTCCGGCCGATGGGCTCCCTGCCTGTCTACCAGGCAGGGAGCTCCGGGACCTCTTTGACTACCAGGGTAAGGTCAAAGGAAATGTACCCCCGTCTCCCTGCTTTCCAATGTACAATGGAACTGTCGCGGACTCACAGCAAAGATTGGGGAGCTTCGGGAACGTGTTCGCCTAGGCAAACTGCGAGCGTGAACCTTCCTACTACAAGGGACACACTCTCTACCTCGCCTCCCAAATTTCACGGCTTACGCTACGCCATCCATACATGATCGGCGTTGTGGCTCAAATGGATCTCCGCCAGGCAAAGCCGCCATCTATGTGCTCACGGCTTACCCACAGACTCAGATCCCCCTAGAGGAGAGGTGTACGGAACGGCAAGAAGTGGATGCGGTTAAAGTACAACTGCCCAAGTCCGCAATAATCTTTGTGTTTACGTCCACATAGCGGGCGGGCGCCTCGTCAAAGATTCGGCTGGTTCACATCTTTACGGCATTCCCACGCTGCCTGTCCCATACTTGTGGCCGGGGACTTTAATGCCCCTCATTGCGACTGGGGTTATGCTACCACAAGTGCACGCGGACGGGTGCTACTTGACTACTTCAGCGATGTGCACTTCAACCTCCTTAACAATATAATCGTGTCCTACGTGCCGATGTACTCATCCCCGGATGCCACCCTACTCGCCCGACTTAACCTGGTGGCTTGGTAACGATATGGTCTCCTGGCACCGAGAGGCCGACTGCTGGGGCAGTGATCACCATCCCATCAGGCTTGGTTGGCATTGTCCCGACGTCGACGCATCGCTTACGACGGCGCTGCACGGTAACAAACTGGGATATGTTCCGGGATAACATCCACACAATGCTCATGGCGCCAACTCTGGACCCCATCACTGTCGTTAAGGAGGCCCTGCGAAGCGCCTGTGAGGACACATGGGTAGAGGAATCCCGGCCGAAGCCTGACCTTCGACTCTTACAGCTATGGACCCAGCGCAAACAAGCTGGAGTGGCTGCCTCCCGAGATCCCTCGTCTGTGGAGGCCCGAATACCCTTGCAACGTCTTACTGCGGCTGCCAGGCGTCATGAGAAGCGTCTTTCAAGGCAGCGATGGCTGAGCTGGTGTGAATCGGTCGACCCATCGGCGATTACGTCATCCATGTGGCGCACCTTTCGTGCGATGGAAAGTGTAGGCCGCACTCCGGATGCGGCAGCCAGTGCATGTCTGGCATCGGACAGGGATCCTGCTCAATTTGCCGCCGATGTTGCCCGCGCCCTGTTCCTTGCCTTTGACATTCTTCCGGCCAGCAGCCCGTGTCCGTTTCCCCTGCCTCCCCTCCTGATGACGCCGTTCGTGGAATACAATCGGGTTTCACGATGGCCGAGTTCCTTGCAGCGATTGATCACGCCGAACATTGGACCGCTCCAGGGCGAGATGGCCTTACGTACGAGGTTTATAAGAATCTCGACGATCCAGCGCTCAGCAATCTCCTTGACTCCATTAACGAGGTGTGGCTCTCTGGTCACATACCAGAATCTTGGCTCCTCGCTGATATAGTCCCGATACCGAAGCCTGGTAAGCCACCCGATCAGCTCCCTAATTTGCGTCCAATTGCCTTGACGTGCACCCTTTGCAAACTGTTGTAGCGCATGCTCGCAACCCGGCTTCAATGGTGGATCGACACTTTCCGGTGGTATCACCCGGCCGAGATCGGGTTTAGGCCCCGTCTGGGTACCGAGGATGGGCTTGACCACTTCTCGTCAATGGTGTTACTAGGCGGCCGGTCACACAAAGTGCGCACAGTGTTTGCCATGGATATACAAAAGACATACGACAACGTTAGCCAGGGAGCCATTTTGGAAATTCTGCAAGGCCTTCTGCTGCCGAGCAAGGCTTCCTCTTTCCTCCTGAACTTTCTTACAAAAAGATCTTTTTCTGTTCGCATTGGTGGGACAAGTTACGGTCGCTTTACGCCTGTCCGCGGAGTGCCTCAGGGATCGGTAATCTCGCCCTTCCTTTTTAATATTATTATGTTGCCGCTTGCCTTGCATCTCGGCTCTATACCTTCCTAATGTACGCGGACGACATCACAGTGTGGACTGCACACTCAGACCTGACTCGGCAAACCGCGTGCCTTCAACAAGCCTTGTGTGACACGCACAAAAGGCGTGAATTTGCTGGCTTAACACTTTCCACCGAGAAGACAGCTATTCTGCCTGTGGCCAGTGCTTGGGGCCGTCGCCGACTGGAGCTGTCTCCAATCTTATTACAACTCTGCGACCGACCTGCACGCACTGCCACTTCACTTCGCGTGGTGGGGTTAGAAATTTATGCGTATGGGTCAGCGTCTATGTGGTTACGTTCCGATCACCAAAAAGCGGGACAGATGCTTCACCTCATCCGACGCATCTCACAGAAGTCTGGTGGCTCCTGTTCCAAAATGGCCCGTCTATTGGTGCGGTCTGTACTCCAGCCTCGGCTTGTTTACCAGGCCCAATTCCAACACCTGAACCAGGCGGAATGGGCTCGACTTGAGGCAATTAACCGAGCCGCAATGCGTGCAATTATCTGCCTCTCTAGGATAACACCGAACCCTGCTCATCAGGCTGAAGCTCAAGTTAACCCCTTGGGTGATCTTGTCCATCAGCCCCCGTCCGCCCGCATGCATAAACTCACCTTTGTTGTTGAGGCAGCGGCGTTAGCAAACTACATGGGCCGTTCGCTACCCACATCTCTAACCTGCGCCGTTACCAGGCCACCTTGGCTATACCACCAGGTGACCGACAACAGGCCACTAACGCGACTGCACAATCGATCCGACGGACATTCTGACACGCTTTTCGCGGTCGCACAAGAACTGGCGGCTGAGTCTCAACCCCAGGTGGTGCAGGCATTTGTGGACGCTGGGGCCAAGGGCGACGTGGTGACCACAACACTCCAATGTCCTTCCCAACCAGAGTCCTGTCAAACGTGCTTCTAGGAAACACACCACACCCTGCCGTCTATGCTGGCTGAGCTTACGGCCATCCGGGACGGCTTGCAAGCACTACCTCCTGCTCTTCATCAAGCCCCTGGAGGTACTACTTTACAAATTTATACAGACTCCACGGCGGCCATACTGATTTACGTCGAGTAAATAACAACTCAGCTGTCTCGAGGGACATTCA
The DNA here is from genome assembly GCA_013339765.2 of Haemaphysalis longicornis. Classification (NCBI taxonomy): domain Eukaryota; kingdom Metazoa; phylum Arthropoda; class Arachnida; order Ixodida; family Ixodidae; genus Haemaphysalis; species Haemaphysalis longicornis. The sequence goes on from CM023455.1 coordinate 68,182,506, forward strand.
GGACATTCTGGACACGTACCCCTGCCCTTTGCGGCTCTCGTGGGTCCGGCGAAATACTCTCCCCGCTCCACATTGCGGCGGATGGTGCCTGCCACACTGCATTTGTTCCACGACCATTGCCTTTACTGCCACTAGACACCCCAGAACAGTTTCTCCAAAGGAAAGAAGATCTTCGTCGCGCCACACTAGCTCTTTATCCACCGTGTGGAGTGGACCTCCCGAGCAGACTCGCTCGCTGGTAGGAGGTCTTGATGCGAAGATTCGTGTTTGTGTAGCCCTCTCAACCGCCGTTACCCGGGAGTGGCCACCACGTTACCGTGTCCCGTTCGCACAGAACTGCCCCTTTTGCACGGCTCCTGGCCAAAAGGCGGACACTGAATATTTGCTGCGGACTTGCCCTTCATTGGAAGCGGCGAGAACAAGACACCTCCCAGGCACAGGCCTCCACCCTGGCAGACCACCTGACCTTCATCGGTGGATTTGGGGACCCCATCATCGCTCCCTGCTTGAAATTCTTCGCGAAACGAGGGTTAATTTATACCTGTGACGCAGTATTTATGCAAACGGTCATACTATCGCAATAAAAAAACAGAGTATTCGAAATCATCATTACAAGCCCCATGTTGATGTTTGCCTGTAAGTTTAAAAACAATATAAATTACTATTATAAGCTACGAAGTAGAACAATATGTGCAATAAATCAGTGAGCTTTCCACCTGTGTAGGTTAGCAAATATTGAATTCCTGAGAAGTAAAGATTGGTGATCAGGCGTAATTGAAGATCACCAACACGCAAAAGTTCTTCAATACTTGACGCAGTAAGCCAGCACTTCAACAGGCCATACAAGACACTTTGTCGAGCACTTAGGGACTGCTGGCAAAGTTAAATATAACGACAAAATAGATGGTTTTCAACGGGTGTGGTTCTGCCCGCAATGAACTCTAACGTTGATGCTCATCATCTGGGGGACGCAAAAAGCGGCTGCTTTGATGAGCATAAATTCATCTTGCTTGAAATTAAAAAAAAACAATTAGGAGAGAAATAGGTGAGTTATTTGGTTTAAAGCGAAATTATTATCGCAACGAGAACTGGTTCATTGTCTGTGAGCCTGTGACAACGGATTTTGTAGCAGCAGGTCGCTCTTCTCTGAGTAAGCTTGTGATAGAGGAGAGACGGTGTGCTGCCGGAAATTCCTCACAGGATTCAGGAAATAGCTGCGTCTCTGTCTTTGGTTAATCCTCCTTCACGAACCAGAAGTTGCTAAGACAGGTATTCTGCCTTAAAATCAGGAAAAGGTACCTTGGCGCTTACCACGTCCATGCAGCGTCAAACTTATTGTGTACACGGCAGTGGGTACCTGTTTCCAACTTCACACCTGAAAACCCAAAAAAGAAAAAAGCAGTACCGGAAAACCGGAGGGGTAAACCAGGGAACTGCCCGCTTGGCTACCGTGGACATGGAAATGTGGATACGGGAATTTAAACTAAAAGAAAGTACTGCAGTACGCACTAAAAAAGAGAAAAATTTACACGAATTGTCGGGCTATCAGATTTGTCATTCGAATGTCACAAAACCGCATAGTGGCAACTACATCGTTTTTTGTCCACCATTCTTGTCTTTTCTGTCTTCCTATGAATTGCTTACAGGTGCAGAGGCAGTTAAAAAATTACGACTGAGAAGCTATGAAGATAAAACGCAGCATTTTATTTTGTCTCTTAGGATACACATGTGCTACTGCAGTATTATATCCCCCCAGCAAAAACCATTATGTTTTCGTATCAGGATCGCGTAAGAGGACTGTATTATAACTCGGAGGCCTCTTTTGTGTATCATCTATGAATACTGTAAGTAGTTGGTTTCCAGAATTGCTCGAAAGAGATCGTTAATTCAGTACAAAGCCTCATATCATAAAGGCCTTGGGGAAGATGTCTCAAGTCGATGTGAAAATGTTTTCAACCTCGACAAACATGTTCATACAATGATACACTTGGAGAATTGAACGTTTAAGATGTACATAGCGGACAGAGAATTGTTGGTGCAATGGGGCAGATTGTTGCCAGAGCAGACAAGCTGAAACACATACCATTCATTTTGCTAATATAGGAAGCAGCGTACATCTAGATCTTGCCCCCAAAAATATTGACGAAATATTTACCAGTATGTTACACGTCATCGTATCCTTGGAATCCGCAAAGAAAGATAGGGCGGCCTTGTGTTTTGCAATGTCGGGGGGGGGGATGCATTGTATGTAGCTTTCATGCAAGGCGAGGCGCTGCTCGGAAAAACACTCGCGATGCGCATTGCAGCATTTCAGAGGAGTTGTGTTTTCTTTTGTCGACGGCCAAAGAGGACAACACTGTGTAAAAAAGTGGCTGCTGAAAGTCAACCGTTGTTACCAATAAGAAGTGTTGACGGGGCAATCCCACACTGGTTTGAACTGGCTTTCTTTCGTCTGTGTGCATATTGCATTGTCATTGCTACTGTGCCGCTGCGTTTGAACGTCAATAAGGCAATCATAAAAAATTGACCGGGCATCTTTTTGCTTCACTACAAATGTCGCCAAACACGATGGGTAATTTGGCTTTGCCTTAGGCATAAATCCAAGGACGTGGTCTCAGCGAAAACTTTCTTTGACTATTCCGTGGGCCATATCCAATTTAGCCAACGAAGTGCAGGCGAACATACCTAGAAGGTCGTAACGCATGGCGGTGACGTGAAAACATGAGATTGAGAGTGAATTGAGGCGTTCATTGGGTTCTGCTCAACTGATACCACGTTATATCAAGTGATCTTAGTTGTTTGTAACACAAGGACAACTAATATATCAACTCAGCTACACACGAAAAAATCCGAGTACACCTAAGAGGTACTTTTGTATATATCTTGATGGCGCATCCGAAAATGACGTTCCAAGTTTCCAGCCTAGTCCAAAGAAAGAAACCGGCGATTTCATAGATCTGCATATTCCGGAAGTTCTCAATATGGCACGTAAGTTTTTTTGAGACACGCTCGCATATAACAGGTATCGGAGCGTGACATGTTTTCGTGTGAGAGACTTCGGTGAGGTGTGCTTCTACGACGTGCGAACTTCCCAAGTCCCTAAAATGAAACTGCGGGCTTCACGCGTAAGTTTAATTCCTGAGTATGCCCCATTGGCCTTGTACCAAAAAACATCTTACTATTAGAGTAAATGTGAAGGGGTTCTAAATCCAGTTGTGCCCTGTGTTACAAGCTCGTGTAGTTGCGGAATTATTGTTAAAAATTCACTGCTCTGTCTCACGGGAAACTTACAAAAGCAGCATGACTTGTAGCTCTCTCCAATGAGTGCGTCGCTCTAACCTGCTGTTTTGGTGGTAATTCCGCATGCTGCTGTAATTACATCAAACGTTGTATTTTCCTTATTTATTATTATGTGGGGTTTGCTCAAGGCGCGCATATCACCGCTGAAAGGAACAGTTGCGAAAAGTCATTTTGAGTAAAAGCAATAAATTCATGCAACTCGACATCTGGTCACCCAGGAACAGGACATATCTCATTGGAACGACCGAACTGGTAGCCGCGCCTCTCTTTTCCAAGAAAATATTTCATGTTGTGTTTTTCTCGTGGACAAAGACGAAGTCTGCTATATCCAAATGAAACATTATTTTTCTGTTCCGGAGTTGAAGTAGAAGTTAATTTTAGTGATGAAACGTAACAGGCACCGGAACAAAACAATGTTTTTTTCCGATGCACCGCACTGTCTGATGTCGTGCCGCCATGCACTTTATTACCTGAGCCAGCAGGTATCGCGTTGTTTTCGCCGATGCACTCTTCTTTTCAGAAATGCGGACGTAGACGCAACAAGCGTATATTTGGAAGGGTTCCTCGGTTACTCGAAAGAGAGCGTTGTTTGAGTCCTGAAGGCGGAGTACACGATGTTTCAAAGTACGACCAATTCTTTTAATCTTGGCGTCAATTTTTTATTATCTAGCACGTCAAGACCTCAACGCTAAAATATTTATAGCTGACAGGGAACTGTTTGTACCATTGGGCAGATTGTTACTAAAGCATATATTTTCAAAATGCGGAGCACTGCTTTTCTTATTTTATGTAGCACTCTACATAAGAGCCGGCTTTGACGAGCATTAAAGAAATGTTGCCTAATATGTTATGACATAATCAGTTTTTTAGGTGCCGAAAATACAGATGGCGAGGCATTGGGCATTACGATGTATGTAGAGCTGTACTGTATATGTCGTTCATGCAAGGCGAGGTGGTGCTCTGTGGTGAAGATGCTGGACGAGCATTCCAGCAACTTCAGCAGCCACAACAGGCACAGAAACAGGTGATTCGGAACAAACAGGAGATATTTGAGGAACAGCAGCAGCCCATCCCAAACAAGCAGGAATCGCTCGACGATTGGGCAAGACCCACCGCGGAGCCCGTACCTTAAGGCCCCGGCGCAGTCTTGTCGCTAAGTGCAGGCACTGCTACTCCTGCGGAAGACCACTGAGTACATCCACTACTTAGGTACAAAGAGCTCGGCTATCGCAAACCAGCATAGTTCCCCCGCCATAATAGTGCCTCAGCGAGCAACATGCGGAATGGCTACTGCGTTCTCTGAACCCTGTATCTCCGGCGTCTGCCGTCTCACATACAAGCACCATTCACACCGCATTGACAAGACAAAACTGCTAGATCAACTCACACAGACCTCGGATCGAGTCACCGAAGGCTCTCTGCCATCGCCGCCACTCACCGTTAGGCACTCGGCGCCGAAGAACCACCCCCGAGATAGTGCACCCTATTGACATCACTGGTTAACTAAACCCTAGTAAAACTGACCGTGAATAACACCCTCAGCCGGCTGCCCGCCATCTCTCAGAAAGCCCTGACGGTAAAGCTGAGTCCTGGCACGGTAATGATGACCGCCGCTGTTACATCATTTCTTCCATGATTGGCCGGCCTCAATTCGTAGCGTGCATATGGGGCCCCTCGATACCAACCAGAGTTTCTCTTACAGCCCTATTTGCACTACAAACATTCATTACTAAGGTGCATTTTATCCACAGTCCGCCATTCTCTCGCACTGCAACAGTTTCAAATACATTCTCACGCACGATAACAGTTTCAAATAAATCGTAAAAAGATACTTTTTCGCACTAAGAAAAATACCGGACTAGTTACAGCACCAGAGAAACACTGTACAAGTAAACCAGAAATACAACAAGCCAACACAATTACCAGTAGAAACACAATTACCAACAAGAAACACAATAAGCGTCGGTCAGCACAACTTCGAATAAGTTTACGAAGTTATCCAGTTCCTCGCCCTTCCAGAAAAAAAGGGACACGCATACGCAAAGGATATTTTATGTAAACAATGCATGATCAAAATTGAAGAGGCGGGATGAATATGTGTACGTTCTGCGGTAGAGAAGCAGAGGACTACAGCTTTCAGTTCCCAAAATTCAGGTCACGTCCGACGACGTGTTTCCTAAGTCAACAAACCGACACCCGTTCAAAGAACCCATGTTTTTCTAACAATGTGGCACCTAAACACCCTTTCAAATAGGTGTTGTGCGTTGTTTTAGACCGCGTATAGCAAGGCTACAGAGCCGCAATAAACACGGCACCACAATTCAACGAGGCCACCGTTGCTTCAAGTCTCGTGTCTTCCTGTAAGCACTGAACTATTCTTTGCGTATAAGTTTAGTAGCTAAAATATTTGAATGCGGAAATATACTTAAGAACATCACTAGGTACCTGGGTAAAGGTCCAAAGCCACGCGTATGTTAACGAAAAACAAAACTTCGTATATTGTTTATTACAACACAACCGTCTATGGACGGATTTAGGTGACGGCTCTTGATTAAAAGGCAGCATAAACAGATTTACGTGGGATATTCTGAAATAAATTCTCATCATAAGAATAAAATCTCACCCTCATAGATGCTGACGAATATTGTGCCTTTCAATAAAGTTGGCTAAACTACTCCTCCGTGAAATAATCTGAATTCCATTGTTCTGCAATGTTTATTGATAAACTCATTTATATTACCCTTTAAAGATCATAACCACAGTGTTGCCATATTTGCGTGGCACGCATCGACGATAATATCTGTTGGCGGATTGATTTGAAAAACAGCTTTTCGTGTACTTGAAACGGTTTTCATCACACTTTATTTTTGTGTATTTATTTCCCAATTTAATTACGCCGTTGTAAAAACGCCCCACGGTTTTCAGTAAAACACCAGAAGATTCATGGATGAATCTGGGAATGGCGTAAGAACCTCGCTCCTTCTGTTGTTTCCTACTTCTGGCGTACTGTCACCGTCAATCCCACGACATATTCTTTTGACGCCTACATATTTCTAAATTACCCACACCCTCCTTTTTCTCTGACGCATCGACTTCGACAAACAGCGAAAGTTTGATCTTATTTGCCGAATCCATACAGGTTGAGTATTTTCTGCTGTGTAGATAATTGCTTCCCAAACGAGCGGCCCTATAGCAGGCTGGGGAGTGTTGGGGCAAGGGAAACGAAACACGAGGTTCACTTTCAGGTTCCGAAAATAATAAAAATATCATAAACTGTGGCAACGAGACTTTCTGTTTATGTAACCCTGAACCCAACAAATACACACAATCGACAGAGATACACTAAAGAATGAAAGGGAACTGGGACAATGCGGTACATAAAACGGTAGTTGGTTGAAACGCGGGAAAACTGTCAAAGTCCGAGAATAAAGGCCGAGGACAAAGTAGGGTAATGGAACATCCGCAATATGTTTTCGCAGCTGGAACGGAGTTACCATACCTCACGTTCCAGAAGCGCAGTCGTCGTGCGTTTCGGTGTCCAAAGGTCCAGGTAGTTAGTTGTGGCCGTGGCGGAGCAGCGTGCTCTGTGCTCCCGTTCCAACCTCGTGGCGAACGCAGCTCTCTGGACGCACCGCTCTCTTTCAGCGATGTCCGGCGAGACGATTTTCTTGCGTAGACCTCCGGGAGGTTGCAGTTGTGGAGGACATCTCGGGGCATGGCACGGGTCCGGTCGCCCGATCACCGCCCATCCCTGTCGCACCACACTTCTGACTGTCTGTTCTCACTCGGTGTTTTTCACCGGATCTCTTCCTCCGCAGGCCGCTGTCGCTGCCAGCTTTCCATTGGCCGGCTAGTGTTTGTGTGTGTGGAGGAGAGGTGGGGGAAGGTGTAAAGGCGCCGCAAGACGATGATGGTGATGGTGCTGTCGGGTTTTCAAGCTTGCCCGCGGAGCGTGCTGGTTTTTCGTCGTCGTCTTCGTTTTCACTTCATGACACCCACTTTCTTCGCTCTCGGGCACATCTCACCTCTCGTATTTTCTACGGTATTTTCGTTTTGTTCTCGTCTGTATAAAGGTCTGACGTCAAAAAAACGTTATTTTTTGTCAATATTTCCCATCTATTGCTAGCCAAATGCAAAAGTTTACTCAATTGAGCTTGCACTCCGCGATTACCTAGAACGGCAAAACCTGCAAGGAGCAGGAAAGAAATCTATGTGCAAGACAAATGCAGGCGAAAGCGACTCCACGTCATTTGGTACGCATCGCTTAGTCTAAAAACGATGCCTTTTCAAAAGCGGTTTAAAAACAACAAGAACTGGTTGATCAAACAAACAAAATGTAGCTGCGGATGAGAAGGTAACAACCTTTTCATTATACGAACGTGTCCATAATGGGCGAAGAAGGAAAAGAGCGACATGCTTGAAGCACCATGTAAAATAATTGGCGTTGGCACGCTCTGTTAGAAAAGCAGAAACAAAAAAATCCAATGGATATTTCGCAGTATTAGCCCCTTTAGCAGTGCATCAAGCCGACGGTTAAGAAAGCATTCACAAAACAATATGCATTCTCTCATATAACGGGGCATGGCTGGAAGAGAACTCCCAGGACAATCTCACAGAACGTTTTCGTGATGGTTCGTAGGCGCCGTGTATAACGACCTCCTAGGTAAGTTGGTGAATGTTCCGTTTAGTAAATTTGGCATGCCCAAAATAGAGTATCATAAGTTTCTCGCTGACCCCGCGTACTTTGGTTTCTCTCCGAGCCCACACCTGATCACCTACACTGTAAAAACAACCCGTAATTTTACGGACAAATTACGGACCAGATGGCCGTAATAAAACAGAGCCGTGTTCGGTTTGATGCAGAACAAAGAAAACACACGTAATGTAACGAAAGTGCGCTCCGTCCCTCAGAATACAGATGCTTGCTTTCTCCGTTACACATCAAACGAAATCTTTTTTTTTGCTTTGCAAATTGCTGGGATTTCCTCTGTATGATGCAGAACAGAAACAGATCAGTTTATTAATAACTCCAAGAAATATATTGTGTTAATCGTCGGGAATCCATCCAGAAGCGAAAACTGCGCCCCGACAACATTCGTGGCGTAATTAATGCGGCTCTGTTTCGTAAGTGTCTAAAGTGTAGTAAACTTAGTGAGGACCATGAGGCCCATACCGCTCAACACGAGTGCTGTACCTTGTCTTTAAGACGCTGCGGCGACGTCTCTGCCCCGGATCTGCAAACTGCACGTGCGTGTGTGACCGGCACACTGGTAGAAAATATAAGGTCATTTGCGTGGAGAAGCAGAGTTGCGGAAGGTGATTTAGTTCTCAAAAAATTGATATCGGCCGAAGTATTTAGCCTAAAGCCTAAAATCAAAGCACGGCAAGCACTATTCATGCAGTGTAAAATCGCAGTCACAGCCAGTCACACACATGTTTGCGAGCACTTTCTCAAAACAGCGGAGTTGATGGCGATCAAATATAGTGGGGACTTCGCGGAACCTTATTGCGCAAGCGCTATTTAAGAAATCGCAGACTATCAGCCAGGAATTCTGTAAGCCAGCTAGTAAACATCTAGTAGTAAGCCAGTAGGGTGGGCGTCGATGTAGTGTACAGGTTGTTCGGCACAAGTGCAGCGTTGGTGCGGTGGTGCCCATTCGATCAACGTCGCGGGTTCGATTCCTCATCGAACGATTTTTTTTCTAAGGTTCTATCAATTACGGAAAGACGTACTTTTTTAAACGTAGTGTTTGTTTTGGTACGGCTTTTCCGTAGTACGGAATGTGCGTTCTTAAAATTCTTTCCGTTGTCTAAGTTACGGAAATGTGTCCCGCAACAGTTTACCAGCAGTGGTCTCCGTAAAATTGGCCATTTTTACAGTGTAGGTGATATTCGGAGCCTCTTAATCGAGTATTGTAGCGTCTTGTTGTAGGCTGGTTCATTGCACCGTCGTGACAAAAGGGGGTGACGACAGGGGTTCGCTACGTGTCTGCTTTTCAGGCCGTGTATTATTGGAAAAAACATGACCAAGCGGGTAACACTGGACTGTCGTATGGTACGCCTTGCTGACGAGTTACACACGGGTGACGACCAAGAACGTTAGCGGCATAAGCCACACGTCTGAGCTCACGAAGCCATTTCATTGGAATAGGCTCTACTTCAGCTCGTTCCTCTCAGAAGCAAGGTAACGTGGGCTGGTTGATGCATAATTTTGAAAAACATCGACAGAACACCTGTCGGGAGAAACAGAACTGTAGACAAAATTGCCAGTGTACTACTGCTGCGTTTAATCGGAGGCGCAGTCACTTTACTGGAAGTTTGTATCGTTCTTTAAATAAAACAAAAATTAGAGAAGGGTCATGATGGGTCTGCGGCGTGGTCGAAGAAAGCTTTTAAATGTTTTGTGCATATGGCGGAAGTGCCATCGCATAAAGTATTTACTGCGTGCTAATGACGCTAACAATCTACTGCGTTAACTTACCTGTCATATTGCCTTGATTGCAGTTCAAAGGTCTTATAATTGTCAGCCTGTGAAAAGACTTTCACAATTGCATACAAATGGGTGCGTCGTGACTAGAGCAGAATCCATGCTTTACACACGGTAACAAAAGCCAGAGTTTTTACACTGGTATATTGATGAGCTTCATCTCCTTTTTTTGTCTCCGTGTATAAGAAAAAGCTGATGCTGACTCAGCGCTTCATTTCTGTACTTGCTCCCTTCCGGCCACCTGATCGCCTCCGCCGCTCTGTTCCCAGTTGTGGGCCGTAGTGTGCGTGTCCCTTTACCTTTACGTCACACATTGCCTAACGAAGCTATCATGGTAGCACTTACTCTGAGCTATGGCTAGGGCATTGATAGTGCAAATGCAAATTTCAGAGTGAAAGCAAGATCTTGCCTTTGGTGAGCGCCTGTGTGTGCACAAGCGGTAATTGTCGCGAAGACGGCAGAAGACCATCGACAACCATCGATCTCAAGACGCAAAGCGAATGCTCGATCTTTTCGCCAAGCGGGGAAAATGTTAGAGGCACTACCATCCCGATTGACGCTTTGTCGGCGAAACGGTGCCGTTTAGCAGGGGTTCATGACCAACGAGTTCGACGTCGCTTGTGCGGCATTTGACCGTTTGTGCTTTCTAGGTGACCTCAGTCCCTTTACCACTGTACGTAATGTTGCAGTGTGCGTAATGAGCCCGCGGTATGGTGGCATGTGACATCACAGTGTGTCTACCAGGGGCTGCTCCTCTTGTCATCCAACGTCCCAGTGTGTAACGGCAGTGAGTTTTTCATTCAGACATGTTATGATCGCCAGGCTGAAACAGCCGTGTGTGTCCTCAGCTAACACGACGACCAATTCATTGGGGTGTCGCCTGCGTGCCTATAGCAGGAGCTTGGTTGGCTCCGTCCGGACAACTGTGTGGAATATAGTGAACGAAGTTAGGGAATTCTCCTTGTTTTGTAAGCAAACTTGAACAGAGACTTCGAGGTACAAACATGCATGGCTTAGTTTGGCTTGTTTGTTCCACCAAAGTAAGACCCGTACCCTCTGTCTCTGTTCCAACCTTTCCGCGGGGAATTTTAGGAAGGTGACCGTCGAAAAATGGTGGGTCCCACGGCTACCACAAGGCTGTTGCCAGCAAAGTTCTGTTGACACAGGTGATTTTCGCGCCAATATTTTGGAGTCTTTTCTGGAAGTACAACATCCTCGGCAGCTAGAGCTTTCAGGTGACGGCTGGCTCCAACTGTACTGCATATCGCTCCCACCGGCCTACAGGGCTAAAAGAGAGATATGAACTACGCCCGGCTATATTAATAAATATGGCAAACTAAGGACATCTACCACTCCGAAGTCATCCAGAAAAAAACACGAACGCAGATGTCAACTGTGAGTCATGAACATGCGAATATGCTATGCAATGTCTTGTGAATGCATCGATCTCCACACGGTCTGCCTACTGGGCGCTCATTGTTACAATGACAAAAGCAGTGGAAAGGTTTTAGGCACGAACACAATTGTATTCCTATAAAAAAAAGTGGAAGAATATGGAACATACTCCTTCAGCACCGCAATTGATATCTAGGGATTGTCTTCCTAATTCAGAATACAAAAACAAAACGAACCCTGATGGGCAATTTTTGCAATAATACAATTGCGGAAGAGGCAGGCAAAAAAAGAATATTCGAAAAACTTCTGAAGAGAGCACCTACAAATAACAAACAATCTCCCCAGGGCTGCGAAAATGTCTGATTTTGTACCTTAAGAGGTAAGTGCTCCATGGATCGCCACAGTATATACAACAGAACGGGCGTGTTACTTCGCACTATGGGCTGTGTCGCTGCTGCAAGTAGTCTCCTCTATATTGCGATAGAGACCTTGGTTTACTTTAATGCATCGTTAGCCCTCATTCACACAGCCGTCTCCTTCTTCGTCACGGCACCGTCACGTCAAGAATCCGCGACGGAGACGTAAACGGAGTAGCGTTCGTACTGGAGCTCTCCGTCAGATTACAGGGTCGTCTGGTTACTGATCAGCTTAGCCTAGAATTGAGCGTGCTTAATCTGAAAAGTAAACAAAATGGTTTGTGTTCACTTTTTGCAAAATTTTTCCGTAAAAAGTTAGTTTCTGAGCAGCCGGTTTACCGCAGGGCATGGTCCCGTCGCCTTGACGGGACAAAAACGTAGAGCTCGGCCTCCCGTCACGATCGCACCGTTTTCGTCACGAAATCGCCCGAGAAACCGTCATCCATGACGGAAGACGGTGGCGTGGCGGGGTGAAAAACGGCTGTGTGAATGAGGGCTTACGCGGTACACGTTGACAGAGTTTGAAATAGAATGATACCTTCAACATGTTAACGAAGCAAATGAAACACACTGGGACTTTATCTAAGATAACCCAGAAACCCCTTCATACGGTTGTACTATAAAAGGGAGGGGGTCAAGAGGAGGATTTAATAATTCTGCGAAAATTGTAACTGCTTTCAATCGTTTGATAAGTAAGTAGAAAGCGTAATTATTTTGGTTCATTGATAATAAAGTGTCTAGGCAAAATTTGTAGTTATTTTCAAGTAGATTTTGATTACTTCGTACTCTATAAATGTGTAATACAGGGAGAGCTCCTGTAGAAATCCTTTAAAAAGCAGGTACATGAGGTAGAGGTAAAGCATATCTTCGCGTCCGCTCTACGTCACGCGTCACACACGGGCAGGGGAAGGCTCCCAGACCCGTCGCACGCCACTACCAGTGGGTCTCGAAACCGGCTCGTCGGCGTTTCCCAGATCCACTGACAGACAGCGCCGTACTCTAATAGCGTCGGGTGCCTCTCTTTCCAGTTAGGGGAGGGAGAATGACGGAAGCCTCCCATCGCTTAAGTTTAGGTGCTAGTTTCTTTGCGCAAACCGTATATATGGTGCTGCGCCAGCTCTTCCCTTCTCAGGCCATCGCCCGTGTTTGTTGAGAACCAACACCCCTCTGTGTCAACAGAAGTCGCAATGGATGAAACTGGGTTTACTTTTTGTCCTGCTTCTGTCTACCATAACTCTGGGAAATTATAAGGCGACAATAACTGCTATAAATGGGGAAAACAAGGCCCATTATTTCAAGTGGTTTAGCGTTTTACAGTCTTCTCTTATCTCACAGAATTACTACTTTACTACGGACACTACTGACAGAAGCAGCTTAAGATGGTATACATGCTTTACAAGAAAGGGTAATTGGTTTACGGGAGGTTTCATTGTTTGAAAACCACTTCTGGCCCATATTATCTGCAAAGACGGAACACCTGCAAAGCTGGACGCAGCCCACAGAATGCACAAAACAAAACACGTTTGTTTGTAATGTGTGGTTGCCATACTTCTAGCCAAATAGCTGAATGAAACTTCGACAGACACGCGGTTTCTTTTAGGGGACAAAGACAGAGCTGTCTGTTTCCCTTTAGTGCTGAGCTACCTAATTCGTTGAGCAACGTAACAACCCAATCTTCTTGGCAACCATGCAAACCCGGAGAGCGGGAATTGAGCCATTGGACGTCCCTGATTAAACCTCCTGCCTGCCCAATGAACATGTCATCATTACCACCACAAAAGGTTTAGCGGCACGTGCATGCTCACCCTACTCTCCCTTTACTCCCTACCCGTGCACCTAAAAACCGGCAAACTGTTACCTCTGCGTGCTTACAAACGAACGGCACCGCTGAAAATGTCGCTCCTAAACACCTTCCATATGTACTTGAAATATCGAGTCAGTTCGGCGTTCCATCCTGCACAGTGCTGTTCATCCAGGGTGGATACATAGATACTCGACGAGGCCGTACATTGGGACGGTAACGGGTGCGGCAGCGATTTTCATGGTTTCCTTCTCGGTGTGGCTTCTCCTCTGGTTGACACTCCTTCAATTCGCGCTCTCCCTTTTCCGAGCGACCGACATGTGTTCGTCACAGCAGAGAAAGTGGGTCTGAAGACTCGCCCGTCTATGGCCGATTTATGGCATGTCTGGCCAGCATCCCTAGTTCTGGCAGCCACTAAACATACCTTGCAGAGCCAACAATCCGCCACCAGCCCTTCGATATTTCTCCGGCCGCCCGTGTTCAGACACACCACGGCCGTACCCAACTGCGAGATATTCTTTTTACTTTCAGCTACAGATGTTTAGAAAAAGAACGGCCGACGTACGGCCTTAAGGCATCTGCTTTTTTTCTGGAAGCGCTTGCCGAAGCACGGCAAGCGACTGGTCACAGAATATTCGTACTATCGTGGCAGTTGGTGTTCGGAAGGAGATCGGCCGGAGTGCGGCTGCAGTACATTCGCTCTTTCTACGGTGAACCGCGCGTCTGGCGGCAGAATATTTGTTTTCTTCGGGCAACCCGTGGTGTAAAGGAGGCCGGACGACGTACGGTCCCGGAATGTACGTTTTTTATGCGGCTAGCTGTCTTCAGCATAGTTACGGCAAGAGAGCGACCGCCATATATTCGGCAACTGCATGTGTTCAGGAGGAGACCAGTCGACGTAAAGTCTGAGGTTATACGTTATTAATTCGGTACACGGTGTACAGCCGAGGAACGGCCAGCGTCTCGGCGCCGAGAACCCATGCCCTTCTGGTGTTTGTAGGAGAACGGCCTATGTGCTTCCGGTTTTTCCTTCGGTGAGGAAAACACCGGTGGGAAGCCGTGATGCAGACGCGCCATGCAGACGCGTTTTTCATCCGCTCGGTGTTTCTCAGCTTTAAATATACGAACTTCTTGTCAAGCAGTAATGAATGATACTAGATGATCCATCAATGTTCAAGGACTAAGTGGACATTACCAGTGAACCTTTCAGGCCAACGAAAGATCATTTATTACCGCAAGAAGACTGCGCCACACCCACGGTTGAGCTAAGCCTCGCCAGTCATAGCGCTACGAGGCCTCGCCTGCGGGCGTCGCCGACGCGCCAGCTCGAGGCTGTTCCCGCCCTTGACAAATATAGAGCATCAGAGAAGTCCACCCGGAAAAAATGTCCGACCCGAGATGACCATAGTTGACCTAAATTAACTGATCTACAAGGTAGTCGAGCAAGCTCCCACCACTCATGAGCTCAATCAGCACCTTGTCAAGGCAAGTGGGCGCAAATACGTAAGTTTCCGGCAATTCTTCTGACAATATTATTGCGAAAAACAACGTTGCAATATCGTGTTCGTACAGACATACAAGAGGCTGAGCTTGTGCATTTACAGGGCCAACATTGTGTCGTGCACAATATTTTTTGATCAGAGTTTATGACTGTCTGTCTAAACAGAAAAGTTAGTGCCGTGTTTGAAGGTGAGCTCAGCTACACTAAGGGTATGACATATTTGGTTAAACATAATCTACTGCCTTCTCTTAACAAGGAGTTCCCAAGGCTGAATTCCAGACCATCTTTTGCTTCTGGTATATATTAGTGATATTGAAATTGGCCTAAAATCTTCGCGCAGAATGTTCGCCGATGACTAGAAATTACAGTACTAAAGAGACTGAACGTGATTCCGAACGACCGCTTCATGATTTGAATGTAATAGTATGTTGGTGTTCCCACTCCGAAGTGTCATTGAATATAAAAGCGTGTTCGCGTCCATTTTACGAGTAAACGTTCATACAAGTTGAATACGTATAGGATAAATAACGCTGTTTTAATCACGGCCAGGGGTTATAATAAATATCTAGGAGTTTATTTACGAGTTGTATAAAGTGGACTAGGCATGCTCACAAAATAAAAGTTAAGGCTGCAAGTGTTTTGGGTATTTTAAAACGAAATGTTGGTGAACTTCCATCTAACTTCAAAGAACAACTGTACTTCATTCATGTGTGCTCGTTATTGTAGTACGCAGATATTTGCTGGAATCCACATAGAAAAAAGCTTGCCGATACGCTTGAAAAAGGGACAGTAGTGCAGAGCGATTCGTTTACGGTATTATTGGATAAAACCTTCGATGCCTTGACTATAGCCTGTGTATATCCATTTGCGTTATCACCGTGACCTTTGTATACTTGTTTCGAATATGCGAAGTGTCTTTTTATTACTTTTATTGTTTGTGTTGAGTGTTTATATTCACCTTTCTTGATATTAAAATTTAGTTGTTAGACCAGCGGCTGTCCTTGTGTTGCCCTTCCTTCGTCTTTGTCTGAGTTCGCGATGGTTTTATCCGAGAATGTCTTTCCAACAAGCCCAACTTGCAACTCTCTTTTCGTTTAAGGTAATTGGGATCGTCAACTCACCATGATAGAAAGCAAAAGTAAACTGACTTGGTAAGACTTGAAGGATCACAGACGAAACCCCAGGTTGACATTTTTTTATAATATCTGCCATTCAAAAACTGGAATCAATAAGAAGGAGTATATCCAAGCACCATCCTACATATCCCAAAGAAGGAACCAGTATCTTATAATAAAAAATTACTTTCTATAAAGATGACGCCGTGTGCTATTAGTTTTTGGTAGATAAAAACGACAGTAGAATGGTGTTCCACCTACGATTGTATCCATTGAATATAATAAGGATTTTTACCTCGCTTTGTGTAATTAATTTATTTTTATTTCGTCTAAAATTTGACGCTTATTTTTACGTATGCCATGCTGTGACAGATGCAATTTCGAAGCAGGTATCAAATAAATAAATAAATAAATAAATAATTAAATAAATAAATAAATAAATAAAATAAAAATAAATAAATAAATGCGCGGTGAAAATTATCATTTGTGGGAATCCTTTCTTGCAAATAGGAATAGCAGGGTAGAAGAATTTCTATCCCAGAGCGCCAATTTTCGTAACCAAAAATGCGTAACGCGCAGCCCTTGACGCTGTTGACAGTGGAATGACGTTTCCACTGGGCTGGTTAGAGTTCAAAACAGGGGTGGCGAAGTTTTCGAGGGGCACACGAGAAACCCCGTTTAACACTGTAAGGCTCGAATAAGGCGTGTATACATAGGGCCGAGGCACAAGTTAGCATGGAAGGGATTGAGAGCTTTACGCAGCCGCTCTCGACGAATAAAATATTTTTCATTTCAGTCATTGCAGAATGCAAGGTTCGGTGTATCCATACTACCATTCTTTTGGTTTAAAACAAATAATAGAACACCACTCTTACGCCTTTTCTTGGGTGAACACTGTTTGATTAAACTTCAGGCACCAGAAGCAGGGCGTCATTCGCAACACGTCCACATTTTTTAACCAATACCGTTATTAGAGGAAAATTAGGCTCTCCTGTACTACTCAGTGGTGTGAGTTTAACTGATAAAAGTAACCTAAAAATAAATGAAGAATTAAAGTAATTATTAGATCCCTCCTAGAATCAGCCCTGTGAACGCTCATCAGAAAATATGATGTATAAAAATTATTTCCGGGAAACGTGGTCAAAAAGTGGACATAATTTTTGCGTTAAGGAAATTGCAAGGAATGTTCCCGGGTGTTCTGCGGAGAGCCAAAACGATTTAAAAAGGCATGCGTGACGGTTTATTAGCCAAATAAGCTGGCCAGGAAACTGTTGTAAAAATATTTGATTTCGTCAGAGTGCAGAGGTCTTCAGCAAGATTGTCCTTAAAGACATGGTAACGGCGACAATTTCACCTTTTGTGAAAGTCAACAGACTGATGTTTGCTCCTACGCGTCCCCCTCTCTCTTTATTACAGCTGGGCTGCCCAGTAGATGTTGGGACCTGGACAATTCACGTATTCCAGCTGCAGCAAAGAAATGAATATTTTCGGCATGCGACAGCAAAACACACACAGCAAATATAGGGACGACAGCGCTTAATCAATGAATTTTGCTGCCAACGGTGGGCTCACTTTGATGTGAGCGGAGTGGACCTAAAGTGGTGGGCTT
This sequence comes from Haemaphysalis longicornis, assembly GCA_013339765.2. NCBI lineage: Eukaryota > Metazoa > Arthropoda > Arachnida > Ixodida > Ixodidae > Haemaphysalis > Haemaphysalis longicornis. The sequence goes on from CM023455.1 coordinate 68,200,130, forward strand.
TTTGCGGATGAGCATTCCGGTTGCGCTGCAGTGGTCTTCCACTAGCCTCAGATCAGTTACCGTACTGTTGCCGAACTCCAGTGCCCATCGCATGGCCAAATTTTGGCGGCTGTAGTCTTGCTGGAGTCTGACAACCGCATTTCGGCTGACCTCCGGTGGCCGCACTTTAGCCGCACACAGGTGGCTATCGAATGGCCGGAGCCATACGGCTGAAGTCTGGCCGTATGAACGTAAGCCGGTTGACTGGCCGACAGAGACTTGCCACTGGATAGCTATGGGAGTGCGGCAGTGCACAGCCAGAAGACCCATATTTGGACACGACCCAAACAGGTTTGCTTGAAAAAGGCCGTATAGAAAATCACTGGACAAAGTACATCAGCTTGAGTTAGGCCGAAGAGTCCCTTTTGTCTGGGGTCCCTCCCATACCGAGTGAAAACCTTTAGGAACTCCTGCGTTATATTACCGGACAAACATGCGGCTCTTAGTTGTCGTCCAGCGTCGTAGCCATCTCATACTCTGTGCAATGCAGCAACCCGAACACAAGCCGACCAGCCACGGACGACAGCTAACAGGTAGCATTAGGCCGTTTCTAATTTTACGTTTACCCTCCCCAACGGCATAACGGGCATATCATCGGTAGCGGCTTAAAGACTAGGTGTGCGTGCATTCCCCCGTCCTTCTACTCCAAACCCATGAACACATAAACTGGCCACCGGTGACCCCCGCGTGCTCAGGCGAAAATTCACGCGCGAAAATGTCACTCGGAAAGCGTTTCATGCAGTAGGAGAAATATTGGCTCGTGTCTGCATTACAAGTGATCAAGTTTTTCTTCATCCGGGAGAGATTCGCAACTACTCGACTTCGTAAAATTTGAAACGGCAACAACCGCCGTTACTTGTTCGGCGGCGGAGGCTTTCAGTAGTTTTTACGCGCATTCGTACTTGTGTTGATTATCTGGAATCTTCCGATAAAGGAGCTACCCCTGTTGTCAGCCGATTGAACCACTTGTGAAAGAGGCATCGGGGGTGGCAAGACGAAAAGCTATTCTGAAAGAGGGTCGGCGAGGCTGATGAGGAGAGCCGGAGGGGCGCCGAGTAAAGCGGCTTCACCGGAATGAGAAGTTGGGGTTGGGCATATACACTGCTTTGAAGAAAAATTGTCTTCAATTGCTTCTTCTTCGGGAGGGCAATTCTAATTTATTGGCTTATCGTAACTTTTCTCGCACATCTCAAGTTTAACGACAAAGCGTTACTTGTATCAAGATTAAAAAAAAACATGCGGCGAAGCGAATCTGTTTGTTTGCTTTAAATGTCGTCGAAAGAGGGTAGCTTTCTGCCGCCTTAGACTCTTACCCGTCTCTCCTCTCTATCAAGCCCACCTCTAACGCTCATCCCCTACTGTTACGTGAATTAGCATAAAACACGAAGTAGATGTTTGTTTATTTGAACCTACTTTTTTGCGTTAAATTTAGTAGAGCGGCACCTCTTTCGACCTTACGGTGTTTCGCTTCGCGTTCGAGCCGGGAGCTGTTTGCTTAACCTAGACCCCTTTGTTTTCTTGAAAAATATTGTTTACAACGCCTTTTTGTGCTTTTGCTGGAAAGACTTAGGCCCAATTATGTTTATTTGGAATCACCAAAAATTGGAGCAGTATCATTTATCTGAAACTTTTGCGTAAAACAAGCATATTCATTATTTTGATGTGCAGTCTCGAGAAGCATCGTGTGTTCTACCTGATTAAGTACTTAGGAAATGTTTGCCCAGCACAAACGTCTTGTTGAAATGTTTATTTTGACTCTTCGGGGGGCAGCTCAAACCACAGATAGCCAGACGGACTAAGAGACAATAATTTTTTCGTGTTTAGGTAGTCGAAATGTTTTACTCTTGACCGGGAGGTTTAAACCAGAGACAGACAGACTGACTGAGTGACACAATATTACTTTCGTGTTTAAGTAATCCAAGAGATACTATCGTCTTTTAAAACAACTCGGTGTTGCCAGCTGCCCGTGGTCGAAAACTTCTACCTGTCTTCAATAAAACCGCTGATGGAACCCTAACAAAACACAGAGACACGCTGGGATGGGCAGTCGTTTTCACGAATGCTCTATTCAAAATTTTTAAAGACTTAGTGTATTTCGCCCATATCAGCGCAAAATTTCGAGTGTGCAAGTCTGTTTGTAGGCATGTGTTTGTGTCGGTCATTGGATTTAGCCGACCGGCAGGAACCCCCAAAAAGTCTTGAAATAGACATTGATATAGGAATACCATTTTCAAGCTACTAAAGTTCGCAGAAAACTCATACTTGTGAACATGGACTGTTTTCGTTACGGTAAAAAGTAATCGTTTCGCGAAACATGTGGTATGCTCGACATACAGGGTCATGCATGACAACGTTGCTTACTCCAATCGGCCAGTGTCGTGTAAGAGAAGTCCAAAGTGGCGGTGAGCTGTGCAGCTATAACAAGCATAGTGCGCGCAGTGCCAAGTGCAGTTTGGGTCAGTACATCTATGTTTGCGTCTGTTTTCGTAACTCTCTTTGTTTATCCCTCCATTCTTACGGCTGTAAAATAAACGGGAATTACAGTTAAGCGCAAATATCTCGTACAGGAAGCCTATAAGTTCTTCCGAATTTCCGTTTGCATTTTCCGGCCTCCGCCAATCGCAGAACTGGCTGGTATGACATCATAGGTTCCCTTGGGGGAAAGGAGGCAGTGGCTCGCATGGCCATTCCTTTTTTCCAAGTTATACAGCTGCTGCTCTGGAAGGCAACACTGGGTAGCAGCAGTGCCGGGCGGCAGTCACCGCGACTCCAGTGACAACGCTCGTTTTTTCTTAAACTTAACCTGTGTGATGAATGTTTCAAGGAGTCATCCAGAGGACATGAAGAAACCAGGACCCCTAAAGAAGGACTAGTTTCGCCCAGGAGCACCTAGAGTACATCAACGAAGCGACGTAAACAAGCAAGGCGGCCAACAAGCCTTAATGCCTGATTTGCAGCCATCACGGTACCAAACTGGCTTTCAGCGAAAATTGTGCTTTGCAGCTACGCATCGAAACTTGAGAAGAACTGAAAGACAGAATAAAGCACATCCAAATCGGCCAGAAACTTCACCTACATGACCAAAACATACCATGGTTCTTTTTAGTTTTTTTTGCCCCTGAGTGCATCCTCCTTGAAGACCAGTGTTGCCAGCACAGATTTGCATTTCCGCTGTGTCTGGTGGAGCTTGTACTTTTACTTTTCCTGCCTGGCTACCCGCGAAGCTGTTGTCTCGGGCGAAGATGTTGTCTCGGGCGAAGATGTTTCCGGGCACAGACACGCAGTTTTCTCTTCGTGAGCTGGTCAAATCCACGAGGTGTCTACAAGTGGAGGTGCTCCTCAGCAGGCGGTGTGTGTGTGTAACAGGTCGTCACTGTCGTGTTTCGACAGGCCTGTGCAACGCGTCCAGGATTCCAAGTCCACGGCTGGCTTGACGGTGTATCGTAATGGAGCGCAGTCGTGGTGAAGATGGAATTAGCGCCTGGGGTGAACGCGGTGAAGCCACCATTAGCCTCGCTGACCTGACTTGATTGTCGTACGTGCCGGCGCAGTCAATGAGCTTATTGGGCTGTGACCAGGGAACTGCGATTGGAAGCTGGCAACCTGAATCTGCTGCTCCTGCGCATCGCTGGGGCCTACTAAAGCAGCCGTAGAAACGGCATTTTGCGGACATCGTCTAAGCGTACCCCTGCATTTTGCTGTAGGTCGGTGTCAAGCACTTTTACTGTCCACGTTCACTTGTTTCTGTCATCGTCACTGCCAAGCTCAGCGTATCTTTCGCTAGAAATGGCGAAAGAGTTAGGAAAACTAAAGAGTGATGATGATGATGGTTCGAGCCTAATGTCGCAAGGCCAACAAAGGTAAAGAGCGCCAGATAAGAAGTTACTGAATTTTGATGAGACCGTACCTACTAAAACATGTGACTAAAACTTCAAATGACGCAAAACAAAAGACGATGGAAATGGCTGGTGTATAGTGCCACAAATATTACACGTAATATAACAAGAGCTGGAGAGGTTTTACCTCAGCCAGAAACCTAAAAAACGCGTTGACTAGAAAACACTGGTTCGTCGGCTAAAAAGTATGATGGGAGCAGTGGAAAGTGTCGTCTGTATAATTCAGGAAAATGTTTGTGTCGTGTTGTGTCAAGTGGCTTGCATGTGATTAGTATGTGGACTACGGATTGGTCCCTTCCACACCTGCTACACATGGGTCGCGAAGATCCAGTGAGCAGATGGCCTACCGCAGCCTAGCCAGAGCAAATTCAGTGTATCTTTTGTGCGAGTGAGGTATCTAGCGTCCCAGTTGTGGTTTAATTACGTGTAGTCTGTTGTCTGTTTGTTGACTACAGTGTAGATGCTATGTGTTATTAAGGTGTCGTCTGATGTGTGTCTTTAGGTCAGGGGTAAGGTACTGTTGTTATGTCAACTATTTTCATGAGACTAGCAGCACCTGCCATTTGATCAGCGGTATCAATGCCTGGGATATTACACTGACCTGGTGCCCATCACATAGTTATGTGTAAATTTGAAGCATATGCAGTAATTATATCCATTGAAAAACATTGATTACATTGTTTGTAGACGACCTTCCTCATGACAGTGCCTGCACAACGCTTAGAGAATTTGTGTAGACGATGGACTTTGGAATTTTATGAAACGAGTAAAATGCCATACGCTTTTGCCGTGTACATACTGCTTTGAAAATGCATTGTTTTAGTAAGGCTAAACTTGTGGCCGTGCGCCGCACAAGAGACAGCAGAAGATTTCGAAGCATCGCTATAGAATTCTGCGCGCCTGTACTTGTCCTGCAGGAACAGGAAGTTCTGCAGAATTGCACTCCTGGGTACCCTATTTTTCTAGTTGGGTGAATGACAGCTCACATGATATATGACGTAGATGACATGGTGGAATGAAATTATTCATGGGCGTCTTGTACTTTTCTGACAGAGGGATCGTGAGTGCAGAAGCCTCCTCCCTCACTCTGAGAGAGAAAAGTAAGGAAACAGATGGCCTATTTAAAAAGAGTGCAAGTTTGATGTATTGTTGATGACGGGATTATAAGGATGGTTGGTAAGAGACACGATCTTAGATGCATACAGCCCATCAACATACTCCCGCTGATGCCCCAGGTACCATTTATCGCACTCGACATGAAGACTTTCGGCAGGGCTAGTGCGGAAAGCGCCGCATGAGAGGCGAAGGCCACGATGCAGCACTGGGTAGAGCATTTTCAGCGCGGTCTTTGTCGCCGACCCATACACGACACTGTCGTAGTCGAGCCGTGACCCCAACAAGTCTGTGTATAGGCGCAGCAGGAGGTGTTTGTCGGCCCAATAAGATTGCTGTGAGAGTACCTTAAGAATGTTCTGGGTTTTATGCAGAAATGCATTATAGTCGGCGGTTGTCGTGCGTACCTTGGCCGGCGTGCGCAGCGCGTCTGATGATGATTGTGGCATGATGCTCCTCGGGATTGGCCAACCAAACAATCCATCACGAGATAGCTTCGCGTTCAACCACCATCGTCATCTTCCCGTAGGGGAACCGCTGAAGAAGAAAAAGGAGAAGAAGAGAAAGCTGCGAAGACGAGGGCTGCGTGAGTTTTGGCTACCGTTATCCTCCTCGGCCGGCGCATCTTCCCGATCTGAACCCGGTCGAAGAGCGGCTCATCGCGCCTCGACTCCCCATCATGACCATCAGGCGGCTGACTCGAGGCAACGGGCAGTTTGGAATCAAGGGACAGACGGTGAGCGTGCCCATCGACGTATCGAAGGTTGTGCGGTGCCTTCCTCGCATGGTACCCGAGGACGTTGCGTTCGACGTTCACATCAAGCGGAGGCTGATGAGTCCGGCAACGTAAAAGCGCGGGTTGGTGAAGCGCGGCAACATCCTGGCTTGGCTCAAGCACCTGGAACACACCCTGCTGTATCGCGCCATCAACGTTCAGGTCAATTGTAGTCGGCTCGATCACTTTGATGACGGCGGTGAACGAGAGGAACCGCAGGAAGACGACGTCGATAATGCTGACGGTGAGTTCGAAACGACTCCCGATGACTTTGACGTGAACGATCCTCTGCAGTTGGCGGTTGCGTTCAACGCGGTCTCGAAGACGCTTCTCTATAACACGCGGAAATGACGGGTGTGGGAAAAGAAAAAAATAAATGATTACGCTCACACTCTCGCCTCTCTCTTTGCCATTAATCGCATCACACTCATCGGTGCACCCAATGTATTTCTGCATCCTCACAATCCCCCTCGGGGAGGTGCGGGGAATTTTTAAGCATTTGCGTTTGAGCAGTTTGATATGAGGAATGAATGTAAGTTTTTCATCGAATAAAAACACATTTAAACAATGCGGTTTATTCACGAAGGCATCCTTTATATAAGTTTGAAGAGCAACGACTTGATCGTTTCTGGATCGCCCGGCCCTGAAGCCGGCCTGGCAGCTCTCGAGAAGGCCGTTGTACTCCAAAAAGTACACGAGCCTGCGATTTATAATCTTATCGAGAAGCTTGCATAGGCAGCCCGTCAGAGCTATTTGACGGTAACTTGAGGAGAACGACGGGACCTACCCCTCTTTGGGGAAAGCTACAACCATAGCCTCCCTCTAAGTGTTTGGAATGTGCCGCGAAAGCCAAATCTTGTTATATAGGTGGAGGAGTGTTAGAAGAGTGTCTGAGTGTAGGATCTGTATCATTGTATATGTGATGTCTGGGCCTGGAGCTGGAGGTTTATAAGTGCTCAGAGCGGCCCTCACCCCATGAAATAAAAACTCAGAGTTATAAGAGGAGGTTGACTTGTCGTTATAAAGTAGACTTCTTTTACGTCGTTTGTTTGTGTTTTATGAAAGTGTTAGTGTAGTCTGCAGAACTGAACACGTGTTGAAAGTGTTGTGCGAGTGTGTTATCCTGGTCTTCCAGTGTGTCTGCTGTTGTAAGAACCAGTGGCAGGCTGCCATTTTAGTTTAAGTATTTATGTCCAGACTGCGAGTGTCAGTGCATGAGTTTATGGTTGTTACGAATGAGCGCCAACTCTCTCGTTTTGCCTCACGGCGCTCACGTTTTTCCATCGTCTTTGCCCTTGTGAACACTAAAAGGTTTCCCGACGTGGGGTACCGGCGGAGGATACCCCACGTCTTGTTCTGGGCCTCTCGTGTCCGCCTACAGTGCTCGTTCCATCACGTCTTCCTCTGGTTGCCGTGGAGAATGAACTTTTCGGTGGCGTCGAGGATGTGTGCCGTGGGGAGTTGGGCGGCTTCATGTACATGTAGGTGTGTTATAGATGTGTAGTGTAGTTTGGATTTTTCTGTAAATGTATTCCAGTTTGCTCTTGCTTCATTGGACCTATTGTGGGAAGGTGAACTGCTAGGGCCTTTGCCGATGTATGTTAATGAAGTAGGGATGTGGTCAATACAATTTGGATTCGTGTCCATGTCCCATTCAAAAGATGGAGGAAGTACTGCCGATCCTATAGTCAGATCAAGGTGTGAGTAAGAGTTGTTTCCTATATTATAATATGTTGGCTGTTTTTCTGTTGAAAAGGCATGCTCCCGAAAAGGTTTGGGCAGGTGGTGATTGTTTAAGTCATTTGGTAAGGAAAGGTGGTCGTTAAGGCTATGAATCGTACGATATATAATACATCATCATCATCGTCATCATCACCAGTATATCTACGCCCACTGCAGGGCAAAGGCCTCTCCGATTATTCTCCAATTACCTCGGTCCTGTGCCAACTGTGACAATTTATCACCACAAACTCTTCATCTCATCTGCCCATCTAACTGTCTGCCGCCCCCTGCAACGCTTTGTTTCTCTAGGGATCCACTCTGTTACCCTTAATACCAGCGGTTATCTTGCCTTCGAATTACATGCCTGGCCCACGTCCATTTCTCCTTCTTAATTTCCAATAATATGTCTGTAACACGAGTTTGCTCACTGACCCACTACGCTCTCTTCTTGTCCCTTGAGTGTTACACCTATCATTTTCCGTCCATTGCCCGCGCTGAGTCGTTCTCAATTTTAGTTGAACCCTCTTAGTCAGCCTCCAAGTTCTGCCCCGTAGGTGACTACCGGTAAGATGCAGCTGTCATACACTTTCTTCTTCAGCGACAACGTAGGCTGCTATTCATTATCGGAGAATGTCTGCCATATGGCACCCCCCATTCTGATCGTTCTAATTATCTCTGCCTCATGGTTGGGATCTGGGGTCACAACTTTGCCTAAGTAGATATATTCGCTTACCATTCCACTGCCTCGCCACCTATCTCAAACTACTGTGCTGTCCCGAGGTTGTTTATCATTACTTTAGTTTTCGCATATTAATTTTCAGGCCCACGGTTCTACTCTGTTCGCCCAGTGCGAAAGCATGCTTTGTAATTCGTCCCCTGAGTTACTTAGCAAGGAACGTCATCAGCAAATGTGAGGTTAATGAGGTATTCTCCATTACCCTTACTCCCACCTGTTCCCAATCCAACGTTCTGAATACTTCTTGTAAACATGCTGTGACTACATTGGAGAGATTGTGTCTCCTTGTCTGACCCCTTCCTTATAGGTATTTACTGCTCTCCCTATGGAGGATGATGGTAGTCTGTAGACCCATTGTAGATATCATCTAGTATTCTTACATAATGCTCATCTGCCCCCTGGTTCCGTAATGCCTGAATGACTGCTAGGGTTTCGACCGAGTCAAATGCTTTCTTATAATCTATGAAGGCTATATATAGGGGTTCAGTATAATCAGCCCACTTCTCTATAACCTGATTGATCGTGTGAATATGGTTCATTGTTGAATAACCTTTACGGAACCCTGCTTGTTCTTTAGGTTGGCTGAAATCTAAGGTTGCAGAGATTCGGTTAGCGATTACCTTGGTAAAACCTTGTAGACGACGGACAGTAAGCTGATCGGCCTGTAATTTTTCAAGTCCTTCATGTCGCCTTTCTTATGGATTAGGATGATGTTCGCGTTCTTCCAGGATTCCGGTACCATTGTGGTCATTTGGCATTGCGTATACAGGTTTGCCAGTTTTTCAAGTACAATTTGTACGCCATCCTTCAAGAGGTCTGCTGTTATCTGATCCTCACCAGGTGCTTTGCCCCCTTTCGTTTCTTTCAAAGCCTTCCTTACTTCTTCGGTCCTTACTGGTGGGATGTCTATCTCCTCTGAACTACTGTCTCGTTCGGCATTATCCTGTATGTCCCGGCTACTGTACAGATCCCTATAGAACTCCTCGGCCACTGTGACTATTTTATTCCTATTTGTGATGACATTGCCTTGCTTATCCTTAAGTGCATACATCTGATGTTTCCCCACGCCAAGACGTCTCTTCACTGCTTTCAGGCTACCTCCGTTGTTTACAGCGTATTCAATCCTCTCCGTATTATACTTCCGTATGTCAGCTGTCTTACGCTTATTGATTAACTTCGAGAGCTCGGCTAGTTCTATTCTGTCAGCTGCGGTAGAGATTCTCATGGTTTGCCGTTTTCTGATTATATCTTTCGTATCCTGTGAAATTTTACCAGTATCCTGTCTAGCCATAGTGCCCCCGACTTCTACTGCACACTCCGTGATAATGCGTGTCAGGTTGTCGCTGGCTTCCTGTGTCGTAAGCTCGGCTTCCTCGTTAAGGGCGGAATATCGGTTCTGCAGCGCGTTCCTGAATTCTTCTTCTTAACGTCTTACCATTAGCTCATCTATCGGCTTCTTTCGTACTAGCTTGTTGCGGTCCCTCCTCAGATCTAGCCTAATTCGAGATCTTACCATACGGTGGTCACTACACCTTACCCTTCCGAGAACTTCTACATCCTGCACGACGCCAGGGTTATCGCATAATATGAGGTCTATTTCATTTTTGTGCTCCCCATTCGGGCTCCTCCAGGTCCACTTCCGACTCTCGCGTTTACAGAAGAAGGTAATCATTATGCGTAGGTTATTCCGTTCTGCAAACTCAACTAGTAGGTCCCCCCTGCTATTTCTACAGCCCAGACCATAGTTCCCAACTGCCTTGTCTCCAGCCGGATTGTTGCCTACTTTAGCATTGAAGTCCCCCATAACTACGGTATACTGTGTTTTTACTTTAGCCATTGCCGATTCCACATCTTCATAGAAGCGTTCCACTACTTGGTCATCGTGGCTGGATGTGGGCGTGTAGCCCTGCACCACCTTGAGGTTGTACCTCTTATTGAGCCTAATTACAAGCCCTGCTGCCCTTTTGTTAATGCTATCGTATTCGTCTATGCTGCCAGCTATGCTTTTATTGACTAGAAATCCCACTCCCAGTTCCCTTTGGTCCTGTAGACCACGATAACATAGGACGTGTTCATTTTTCAGCACCATAAAGGCTTCGCCTGCCCTCCTAACCTCGCTAAGCCCTACTACATCCCATTTGGTGCCCTCGAATTCATCGAACAACACCTCGAGACCCTCTTCGCTAGATAAGGTACGCGCGTTAAACGTTGCCAGGTTCAGATTCCATTGGCGGCCTGTCCGGCAATATAATACAATCGTCGCCAAAGAGTCGTATCTGTGACGACATGTTGAAGGGCAGGTCATTAATGTAAATCAGGAACAATAGCGGGCGCAGGATGCTGCCCTGCGTCACTCCGGAAGCAATATCAACGAGGTGTGGAGAGGAGTTGTTGACAGTGTTAAATTGTTGGTGTATAGACAAAGTTCCGGATGTATGATATTGTTAATCCAGGCAAAGGGCTGATATTTTTTAATTGGACGAAAATGAGCAACACGTTCAAACGCTTTTGAAAAATCTCGGAAAATGCAGACTGTTTCCTGGTTACCATTCATGTCAGAGTGTAGGTCAGTTGTAAAATCCAGCAGTTGTGTATCACATGACAGGCCTTTTCTGAAACCATGTTGATGAACGAAAAACAAGTTGTTCGATTCGAGGTGATTATACAGGATAGGTGCAATAATGTGCTCCAGTAACTTACAAAAGATGCACGTCAAAGAAATCGGGTGAGAATTTTCGGCTGCGTATTTGTTTTGGCTTTGAAAATGGGAACCGCATTAGCGATTATTAAAGTCGGCAGGTGACAGACCTGATGTCAATAATTTACTGAAAACAGGAACATAATTTGATAAGACAGGACCACGGCGGTGTTCTGTAAAATTTTCGAGTTGATGTTATCGATACCAGATGAAGTGGAGAACTTAAGACGGTCGATCAATGCAGCAATGCCTTTATGAGTTATATGATTGGTTGCATATATCTGTAATCAGATTCGGGAACCTTGGGTATGGTGGAATGATCATCCTCAGTAAATACCGATGAGAAGAAATGATCAAATGCATGCGTACACGCATTATCCTCAAGGGGAGTACCGTTGTTACCGTGTAATACAATGTTATCATCACAACAATTGTTTAAAATTATCTTCCAAAACTTTCAGCGGTTGTTTTTAACAGTTGAATGAAATCCACAGAAAAGTATTTTTGTTTGACACTTTGTACTCCAGTGTTAAAAGGTCTCCGATATACGTCATATTTGGCCAATTACGTCACGCTGGAAGTAGCTTTAGCACTCCTATAGAAGCTCTTGTTTTTGTTTCGAATATTTTTGAGTTGTGTGTTCAACCACGGATTAGATTTAACAATTTTAATTAGGATTAAATTGAATTCACTTGTTTGTCGGAAAGTTCGGCAAACGTGTTCTTGAAGAGCACCCAGCTGTCTTTTACAGACCGGGAACTGAATAACGGCAGGAATGATTCATTGAAGAATTCTCTAATTCAGCGTTCATTTCCCTGTAATTACCGTATTATAATCGCGTATTTTTAATGATGGTAACGGAAAAGTTTAATGGAGTGGGAAATGTAAAAAGAAGGAGCCTATTATTACTGAAACCATCGATGTTCGATACGGATCCTTTGCTTTTTGGTTCAGTGGTTATAACAAGATCTCAGCTGATAGACTTTCCAGTGTGTTCGTTTATAACTTGAGCGAGATTGAAGCTTAGGGTTAAGTTCACGAATTCGGTAGAAGTGCTACAAGGGGCTGAGAAGAGCGAACAATCAGGGCGAGGGAAACTAAAGTCCTCGAAAAGGTAGAATACATCATCAGGGCATTGTTTCAAGGTAACGGATGTAATTTTACGCAGATCCTTCATGAAAGATGGATCGCTGTCAGGTAGGCAGTAGCAGGCGCCTATTAAGACATTGACGGATTCCGTAACTCATGTAGCCAAAGTTTTGCCAACTGAAGCATTCGTTTCAACGAAAGCGAGAATATCTCCTTTCCAACTGCAAACAGAACAGCATGACCCCTCCTGTGTGTTCTATCGTATCTCTCAACGCTTTCGTTCCTCCTTTCGTTAAAAAGTTGACTATCGCTGATGTCAGAATGTAGCCAAGTCAAAGTTAGCAGCAAGATGTCGCTATTACTGTCGTCTAATTAAGAACATAACTGGTGGCGTTTAGGAAGTAAACATCGAATGTAAGTGTACGTAACCGACACCGACGAAAATTATTTAGTTGTGCGATTGTTTGGTCCCAAAGTGTGTAAGCGTGTTCTTATCTATATATTCGAAGCGATAACAGTATCAGTTACGGGGTCGTATGTGTAATTTTTATTATCCAAGCGCTTTCTATCCACCGATGGCCTAAATGTCTTATTCTCTTTTCTGGCGAAAGATAAGTTTTTTTTGGCTAGCCTGCTTGAGAAGGCGAAATCTTCACTGATCCAAAAATCGACGCCTCAGACTGTGCGCCGAACTTAGATTGGCTTGTTTGTCCTTGAAGAAGCAGAACCTCGCAATTATGGCTCGGCATTTATCAGGAGTAAACCTGGATGTCGTCGGCGGTAACTTCAAGCTTATCTGAGCAGAAATTGACCATTTTCTGCTCAGAGGCAGGGCAGTGTTCTTTAAGGTCATTCTCAATACCATAAAACAACAAGTTAAGCCACCGAGCCCTGTTCTCCGCATCATTACACCTTGCACTGATAGTTTGTAATCATTCGTTTATGCTGCCTAAAGTGCCGCTGGGTGTAGAAGCGTTCGTGGTGCATTGCGACGAAACTTTAGTTTCTAGTGTTCCCAGACGTTCAGCTAGGCGCTTGAGCTCGCTATCAATAGCATCATTCCTCTCCTTCACACCTTTTATTCAGTTAAAATAGCACCCTGCCCTGCTTCAAGCATGCGCATACTTTCAAGTAGAGAAGCACGTGTTTCTGCTATCTTAGTTTCATCACCGCGACCGGGGTTTAATTCCACGTCACCAGATAGAAAAAGTAATAATTGTGATATACCGGCACCAAACCGCGATAGCTGGCACAACACTTGTTTTACATCATTGTATAGCACTCCAGAGCCCGACACCGTTATTAGACAATGATTGTTGCTGACTAACCTGAAAGTAAAGCAGGGGTAAGCTAAACCTGAATACATATCGGGTACGGATACGTTTAGTTTATTCAAAACACATTTGGGCATATATCTTTTTCTAGAATGCGGAGAAAATCACAAAAAACGTCTTTCAGCTCAAAATACAAAATAAATTCTCGTCGTCAATGGTTCTGCCTTTGATCCCACGCGTAGCAAAAAGGCAAAAAAGATTGCAACAGAGGCCCCGCCAGCAGTTTGAAAGCAGTAAAATTGAATTCATTACGGCAATGCTGTACTCCATATTTTTATTGGAAAACCGAAACCATGGAAAACAGCGTGACTGGTGGGCGGAGGCAAAAGGAGAAGTAGGTGCTTCGAAGTGTTTAAGTGGTTGAAAAAGACTATTGTTTTTTGACGACATTTGTAAGAAAGCAAATATATAAGCACTTAGTTTTGTAGCGCCTAGCTGTGAAGCCAAAACACCGTGGCACAGATACGCACAAAGGCATGAATTGCAGCCAGTCAACACAACCGTGGGGTTGTCCCATAACTGTTTTTATTGGTAACAAAGGGTTAAAAATTGCTAACAAGTTTTGTAGTAATTGGTCATACAGTACTCTGCTTCCTGACTTCAACAAAAGGAAACACAATAGCTATAAAATGCTTGAAAGCACGTCGCTCCGTCTTCGTCAGAGCACCTTGTAGGCTTCCATAAATGCTTTATACAATACAGGCACACATACATTGCAATGGCCAAAGCCAAATGTTTGCGGCATATAAAAAATTCATGACGTCTGAACATATTGCTAAACATTTCCGTAATGCTCTTTGGAGCACACTCAGTATGTAGACTGCTATCTAAAATAGGAAAAAGATTACTGCGTATTTAAAGAATACTTGCTTGCGTATCAATCTCCTCATTGTACAAAATGCTCCCTGTCAGCTATGGATATTATTAAAGCTGATGTTTTAAAGTGTAAGCTAATACAAAAAATTCACAGCTCGCGCGTTGAGACATCTGGTGCTCTAGCTTCAGTACTGAAGCAACGCTCTTTTTAGATTAACCGTGGAAACCTCCTACATATGCGTTTTGGCGTCGGCGTTCCTTAAAGAGAGCGTCCGGCGGCGAAAACAACGCGGTACCCGCTGGCTCCGGTAACCGAAGATACGGTACGGCACCACGTCAGAAACGGCAGTGTGTGGGTGCATAATGTATTTAGTTCCGGTTTCTGTTTCGTTTGGTAAAAAACAGTTCAGATTCTGTTCAAATCCCGAGCAAAAAAATTATAATGTTTTGTTTGGGTGTATAAAGGTCCGTGTTTGTGCACGAAAAAATTAACAATAAAAATAATTTTAAATAATAAAGCGATCCTGCTTGTGTTTAAATGTAGGACAATAAATACATCATCTCCACACAAAAAAGCCAAGGACTCCTGAGCAGTCCTTGCGTACATACCTTGATGGCGCATATGAAAACGCCGGCTGAAGTTTCCAGCTCAGTCCCCAAAAACAAACTTGCGAATTCAGAGATGCAGCAATGCTCCAGGTTCTCAACCTGGCCCGTATGGTTTTTTGCGTCACTCTCGTAAATGCCAAGTCTGTGAGAGTGACTTGTTTTCAGGCGATCTATTGGAACGACCTGTCCTTTTATGAGGTGCGAACACTACTAGATTTGAACAACCGACGTCATACCCCGAACGCTCAATTCTTCAGTACGCCACCTTGTCCTGGTACCAAAACATATTGTACTATTATGAGTAAATTTGAGAGACTTCATTCAGGAACTAGGTGTGCCCTTTTTTTAAAAACTCGTATACCTAGTTGCGATATGACTAATAACGTTTAACACGCTCTGCCCAATGAGAACCTTAAAAAACTCGGGTGCATCGTATGTATGTGTTCATCCATAAAACAGATGGTATGCGACGAGGTAGAAGCAAATCAAACTTAGTACAATTAGCCTTCCACGTTACAACCTGACGAGCAATTAATAGCGAAAGATTGGTAAATAATTCTGGTGCGCTACCTCGATCCAAGCGCCTTTTACTACAATCAGTTATGAATAGTAGTGACCTCCCAACGCTGTTCTTTCAACCACGTAGAAAACATTTTCCGCTGAGCTGTGACGGCAGTTGTGTACAAACGCAGCGTGACTTGAAACTCTTTTCATTTAATGCGCCGCTGTCACCTTCAATTTTGCTGCTAATCCCGCATGCTTCTGTATTTACACTAAACCTTGTATTTTTATGTGCGGATAACCTTAGTACCACACAATGTCGGTCCGCGTCCGAGCGCATAGCATTTACAATCACAAAAAATCACACAGGCATCGCCAGGATTCGAGGCTCTGTATGGTAGACCAGATTGAGTTAGTGTAATTGGGCACCCACTAATTGGGCAACCACTAACAACTAAATATAATTGGGCAACCACCGTGAGTTAGTACCCGACAGTCAAACGGCTTAATCCCTCGCCTATGACGGTGCGGAGTACCTTAAGACCTCCCAATGTCCGTCCGCGCCCGTCCGTGCGCACACCACCATCAAGAGAACATTAAGCGAAATTTGATTTGATCTGTGAGTTGAAGTTTAATTTAGGGAATATTCAAGGTGAACTCACGGGTCAAACGAATGACGGCCGGGGTGCAAATCGGATGCCACTCGGGGCGCAACTTCGATGTCAACCGAGACCCCGTACTCCGCATCCTCGCCATTATCTACGGAGTGAAAATGCTGCCATTTTCTTTATTATTAGTTCGTGCTTGTGAATATTCGCGTTATTTTGCCATAAGGCGATCTGCAACAATGCTATAGGGCGAATGTGGGTATTGAATAAGTTGGTATGTAAAAGTCAACATTGGGGTCTGACTTGTTGGCGTACTATAGTTTTCTACCGGACTGTCGACACGACCGAACGATTGATGCAAGCACAGGGTCTCTGCTTGCCGGCTCAGCCTACCATGACGAACAGCAGAGCATCGACGTGCTTGAGCTAATAATCAGTCGCCGTAGTATGCCCTCATTCCAGAGTTTCCTGACCAACTCTGGCTGCGCGGGCCCCTTCCATAGGTGCCCACTCAAGCCGTACACTTAAACTTGAGGAAGTTACCCCGCCATGAACACCCGCACGATCGCTGAAAAATACACCGTTCGTACCAAACAGGACTTTCCACGTAGGTTACATGACAGCATAACCTTTTCAGCTGTTTATCTTGTAACGACCTACAGCCGAATTTCTGTGACCCAGGTTTAAAACCTTAGAAACTGCAATCCTCATACACGTCGTCTTGTTCTGGTTCTCTTTTAAAATTTCTGGCCCCCAAAACTCGACTCAAATCTTTTAAGGCGCCATGGACGAACTTTTAGTGGTCTAGATTTCTCCTTCTTCTAGCCAGACGACATTCTTCCCTTCGTGCAACCAAAAAGACGCCCGCAAGCACCCTCCACAGCTTTCGAGTACCGCAACGACTATGGCTTACACATCAACATCCAGAAGAGCACAATCGGCGCCCCGTTATACATTTTCTTGACCATAAATACCCATTAGAAGGAAATAGGCCACTGCCTGACCACATCGTATCCTTGCCAAGTTATCGTAAGGCTTCCAACTGAAAGGACTCAGGTGGTTATCTCGGCATGATCAAGTTGTGCAGGCGCCTAATTCCAAAGCGGCCGCATTTGAAGTCCCTCTAGAAGAAGCGTTGGATGACGTATTAGGCAACCAATCTGGCATTGGACACTATCTTTGGCAAAGGCGTCCGAAGACTGCAAAGCTTCCCTCTGCTACGTCACACCGCTCGCTCATACCAAGCCGGATGCGTAATTGGGTCTGTGCATTAATGCCTACAGAACCGGCGTCGGCGCCTCCGTCATTCAGATCATGGATACAAACCTGGGCCCGTGGCGTTTTTTCCCCAAACGTTTTCCAGCAATATTGCCCTCGTCCTCTGGCAGGTCTACGGCGCAAATCCGCCTGCTGATGAGGTGAACTCCCAGCTTACACAAAAGCTTCTTACCATCTGCCAGGCTGTTCAGCCCTTTCGCCACATACTCAAGGCACAGCACTGCACTATCCATACCAACCACACTCCTATCATCAGCGCCTTTGCTCGAAAGAGCCGTGAGATCCTCCCACCAGTTATTCGGGACCAACCGTTCTTTATCGTCAGGTTTACCACAGACATTCCATTCAACTCATAAGCGGAGAGTATTACGTGCTCGCTGGCGCGCCCTTCCGTGTCCGTGCTGTTGAGTGGGCACCTGTGGTTGCAGAAGCCCTCGCCGACGCTTAGAAAACGGATGTCGAACTACAGAAACTCCCCCAGAACAGCTGTTCTCTTCCGTTTCAAGAACTTGCCGTCCCTTGATGAACAACAGACAGTCACAATAGCGACTTATTTTAACAGCGCGAGTACCACAACACGTGGCTTTGCTGAATCTCTGCAAGCTTTTGAACCAGTTACAAGACATAAGCCACCCTGCAGTTAGCGCTTCTGCACGCGTTTTAACTGATCGGTAAGTTTGACCCGCATTGCTGTGAGACCGTCGCACCTGGACACGCTCCTCCATGAACTCCGATGCGACAAAATGAAACGGCAAATCACTTTGCCGTCTTGGGCATTGCCACTGACGTCCTAATAGTTTTAGCAAGTCCACATCGACACTATTTGCCTACTACCACCAGCTTGACATCACCGCTATTGCCTCAGCTCCATTCATCGCTACACTCAATGGCCTCAGATTCGGTCTCTTGAAACAAAAATTGTGCAAAACGTCACCTCGCAGTTCTTCTTCATATACATATCCCCATTTGGCACACCTCGTTGTCACACAACCGGCAAAAAAGGCAGTACGAGCACCAAAACATCAGGATCCGCGGGATCTTCAGCGCATTCGAGCGATGGCGAAGCACCAGTTACAACCCTTTCGCCAGTGGGATCATCCATCGCTTCCACCGACAGCAGGACGCAGCTATCATGTCCCGCCCTAATTCAGCCTAGCTCGATGATCTCCAGGCAGTAGCTCTCGGTCTGTGCGCCACCTTCGAACCAGACACTCGGGCCGACGCGCAGAGCTCGTATATAGGGATTCGGTTTGCGAACTCGGTGAATTTCTCTCAACCTCCACTTCCAAAATTCCCAGCTGGGACCTTATAAAATTTGCCGCCCGGCGCCGTTGCACTATGGGCGCGCTGCGCCAGTGCACACCCAGGCGACTCCGTCCTTGTTTAACGTCTTGGCAACAGGCACACATGCCTTCCCCCCTAATAGACGCAACCTCCGCTTTTCAAGCACCATTCTCTCGATCATACAAAGTCCTTCGTCGTGATGACATAATCTGCACCTTGAAAACCAAATTGAAGGACATGGGCGACAAGCCGGTGTACATTCATACCGTGGAGACGTCCCACCCCTCCGCGCCTCCCGCAATCTTAACACCCCCATCTCCGGCCCCTCGGCCACGCAGGGTTCCGGTCACCAGTTGTGTTCACCTTTGAGAGCTCTTTTCTTCTGGGGGTGGGAGTTTCGTCAGCGTATTTCAAAGGTAGCTTCAAGTCGCGAGAGCAGGGCCATACCCGGTGGCTGCGATAACCGAAGACCCCAGGTGGCCCCACGTGAGATGGATGCTGTGAGCGCACACAGAAGCGCGAATCGTGCGCTTTACTAACGGAGAGGGACAGGTGCTGTGAGTCACTTCCAGCGCACGAATTAAACCCATGCTTTTCAAACGTCTGAGGCCGTTACTTGGCAGGGGTTGAAAAGTAGATCGTGTTCCTACATTTGTATAAAATCAAAAAGATATCGTGTTATTTGTTATTGTTTAATTTTGACGAAAAGTACAGTATCGCAGTAACAATGGCAATATATACGCACCATACTAGACCGACACCCAGTCCAGACAAGTCTTGTGTTTTCCTCTCAATAAATTGTCATCGGTAACAAAAGGTAAATTATAGCAGCGATTTTCCAACGAGCCTTTCTTTTTGGTTGATTGTAGGGTTTAACGCACCGACATCACCCAGGCGATAAGGCGCATCGTAGTGGAGGGTATTGTATTAATTTTGAACAGCTGGGGATCTTTAACGTGCGGAGAAATCTGGAACACACGGGCGTTTTTGCTTTTCGCCTGCATCATAAAATCGGCCGCCGTAGCCGAAAATCGAACCCCCTATCTCTTGCTCAGGTGCGTGACGTCTCAGCCACTGAGCCAACGCGGCGGGTGAATTTTAAAGACGATATTCTTTCTTGGGCTATTTAAAACCCCAAAAATGTTCACCCGGCCAAAGTAATACAAGGCCTGCGCAATAGTCATGTAGTCACAGCTAAAGCTACTCGTCTAAGTCCGGTGTAATGTTCATACTTGTCAACAATATTGAAGAAGAACAAAACATTACGCAGATATAAGTCATCAAATCAATACAGAAGTTATATTTGCAGTGTTTTTTTTATAAAAATTTTTACATGCTTGATTTTTACAAATAAATACTTCATCAACTGCAGAACAAAAAATTCACTCCGCTGTCGCCTGCTGTCGCCCGCGCCATTGTAGCTTCTGGCGCCATTTTAAGAAATCAAGCGACAGCAGTTACGAAACCTTCCACTAGACAGGTTCCACGTTTTGCTTGGAACGCACGTGGAGTAGGGCAATTTGGTTCTAGAAACGCTGAAGTAGGGCGACTCGATTGACGCGCGTCTCCGCCGTACGGCAGCGTTGGCATCGATACATGGGGCCTGAAGTAGTGAAGCGCAGTGAATTTAAAATTATTTAAGCAAACCTTTCGCGTCTTTACCTTGAAAACAGTTCGACGCAAAAGGAACATGAGAGGTGAGCGGGAATGCGAAGGAAGGCATTTACTTGACAAAGGCCGATAAAGACTAACGTCTTTTTTCGACTTTTGCTACGAATAGAGCAGATACGCCACCATTTTTTCTTTTTTCTGCACTTCAACAATAAACAACATTTCTCTGAAATGGTGGAATGCGCGTCGGGCATCTTTGTCGAAGCACCGGCTCGCCTTCTGCGAACGCTACATACAGCACAGCCCTGGAAAACTCGCAAAGCCCTAAGGCACGCAATATATTTTTGCGGCACCTAAATATCTCAAGATGCTATAACATCTTCGAAAATATTTCCATAGTGTTCTCTAGGGCATACGCGAGGTGTAGATGGCCTCCGAGATCAGGGCGTGATAGCAGTGAGGTGACTTACCATACACCGAAATGACCAAATATTAGACCCCCGGCGTAAAGAGGCGCCTCTGGTGCCAAACAGATGAACTAGGCCGTGCCGCCATGTTTCGGTCGCGAGCAGACGACTCCTGCCCGACTGTTGTGACGGAGGGCGGTCTGCTTGTGTTTTACACGGCTAACAATGTCAGCGCTGTTTCTGTCCCGTGAAAAATGGTGGAAACCTGCTGTGTACCGTTGTGCCACCAACGCGGCTACCGCGACGAGAACGAAAAAAGGTAAGTCACCAAACAACGATGTCAACGTCAAATGTGCACGAGTGCATGCTCTACACGTGTAACGGATACCCGTTCCGATGTCCGTACGGACAAATCCCGTCTCGGAGACACTTGAAAAATCTTCAGGAGTGGAGTTTCTTGTAATCTTGCTCATCGCTGCTTTGCAATGCCTTGATGCTCACTAAACCGAAGTGCCACTTACCTCCGGTCTGTTTGAAGTGCAGCCCGCAAGCGTGTACAGGGTCGTGGTACGAACAAAAAGCTACAATGCAAAATTTAGGTTAGTAATTTCCGGTGTGAATATTTGTGTGGGGTTACGTTGAACTTTGGTAGCTATTTTCAACAAGCTAGTAAAAGTACAAGCGCCACAGTAACGTGTAGTGGGACCACGCTTTGTTTTGCAAGTGCGCATGGAGGCTACGCGCGTTGGCGCTCTTAGGAGGCAGTTTCCGGCTTATCAATGGCACTGAAGGTCGTTTGGTGGTAGTTTTGATTCACGCATGACACGGTGCACCGCCCACGTTATAGCGCGTGCAGTAAGCTTCATCGACGGTCGAAAATACTGGGTCGTTTGTTACCTCGTGTACGCGGCTTTCGGGCTGCACAAAACCCGCCGCGGTGGCTCAGGGGCTACGGCGTTGTGCTGCTGAGCAAGGGGACGCGGTTTCGATTCCCGCCGGCGGTGGCCCGTTTTCTTAAGGAGGCGGTAAAGCAAAAACGCCCGTGTGTATGAGATTTCGGCGCACGTTAAAGATCCCTAGGTGGTCAAATTTATCCGGAGCCTTCCACTCCGGCGCGCCTCATCGCCTGCGTTGCGTCGGCGCGTTCAACCCAGAATCAATCAATCGGGTTGCACAATGTGAACATCGGCTTGCATGAAATTTGCTTGCTTATCGATATTCATCTCCTGTCACCACTCATGCTATGAAAATGTTTTGCTGTGTGCCTGGCCATTACAGTTCTGCCTTCCTAATCTTTAAACACTTTTCCACCAGGTCACGTTTCACAAATTCCCTGCAATCAAGAAGGTTCTGCAAACAGTGGATTATCGCCATCAAGCGAGACCCTGGCACGTACTTCAGCATTGAGCGAACCACCAATGTGTGTTCAAGGCACTTCACAGAGGACGACTTTGTCCCCAATGTGGCAAGTGGGCGAAAATACTTAAGGGAAAATGCTGTTCCATCAATTTTTCCATTTTTAAAGAAAGTTTTACACCGACCTCCTCCCAAACGACAGCCCCTGCAGACACTGCACATGCAACAAGACAGCACAGATGTTGCTTGCTCAGACAGTATGTTGCCCGACCAAGACAGGTTGGAACTTTCAGGCACTGCAGCAGAAAGCAGTGTTGCGCCTGCAAGCCCATACGACTCACAAGCCAGAAGTTGCTGTGCATGCAGAACAGCCGTGGCAAAATTGAAGCAAGAGCTGGCAGAAAAGAATTTACAACTTGCCGAGCTACATAGCCTGGTGGGTGTACTCAGAAATGGCAGTGATACTCTTAGGAAAGCAAATGAAGACCTGCAGCAAGTGTTCAACCAAAGAAACAAAAGTGTCAGGAAAGCAGAGTGGGACCTCGAAATAGCAAAAGAACAAGTTGTCTGCCTCCTGCGTAGGAACCAAGAGCTCATAAATGCGCATGCTGTTTGAAACAGGGAGCTGGAGTGCAAGTTGTCGGAGGCTAGCAAGCAGATGAGAAAGATTTGTGTAGAGTTTTTTGTAGACGATGACGAGAAGATGCAGTTTTACACCGGACAACACAGCTATGGCCATTTCAAGAAACTGCTGGAATACGTAGGGGCAGAAAGTGACAGCATCTCCTTGGACCATCCAAATACGGAAGGAAGAGGCCGCCGACACAAGCTTTCCACCGAAAACCAGTTCTCTTTGACGCTTGTCAAGCTGCGAACTGGGTTTTTAGGGGCGAAGCTTCTTGAGGCGTGGGTCTGTCCATCCTCGACGTATGTATGTAGCCACCTCTAGTTTAGTTCTTGGATTGCTTACTAGATGGCGTGGCTACCTCTAGTTTAGTTCTTGGATTGTTTACTAGATGGCGGTACTTGTATATGATGAAAAGATGCGCTTGGATTGTTTACTAGATGGCGTGGCTACCTCTAGTTTAGTTCTTGGATTGTTTACTAGATGGCGGGGAGCGTTGTAATAAAATCCGTTCGCTGTTGGCGCGCGCTCGGAGTCGCCCGATGATAAGGCTGCAGATGTGCGAGCCGCGAGGCAGAAGCGCTCCGTGAAGCTGCGCGACGCCGCCGCCAAGATCCTGCCGTACGAGAGCGGGAGGCCGAAGCGTGTCGTCTGGGCTGCGCGACGACGCCGCCAAGATCCCAGCGTTCGAGAACGAGAGGCCCAAGCGTCACGGCAACGGCGCGAGGACCCTGCCGTACGCGAAGCGGCACGGCTGCGGCGCTAAGAGGATCTCCAAAACGTCAGAGAACGGGAAGCGGCGAGAAAGCGCGCGTATCGGCAGGCAGACCCCGATGCAGTCAGAGCTCGTGAGCGTCTGCAAAACGCATCAGGGGAGCTCAGCCCCAAGGTGCCCACGCGCGGTTTAAGCGAGACTTTCTAGACGTTACGTTCGGACACAGATTTAGTGGGCGAACTTTCACTGAAGAGTCACGGTTTTACCGATGATTTCCCCTCTGGAGCTTCGCCCACTCATCATCATTCACCCCGTGGATATGCTGTGAATTTTTTTCACATGCACCTGGCGCATATCTTCGACATCTCTACGAGCACAGTGTCTAGAATTTCTCACCTGGATTACCTGCTCTACATTAGGCTGACGGAGCATACCTGGTGACCACCACGAGGTGTTGTAGACTCAACAATGCCTGAAGCCTTCAAGAAGAAATACTCAAGTACACGTCCAATTATTGATGCGACAGAAGTTAGGTGTGAAGTGCCAAGATCTTTGTTTCTCCAGTCTGGAACATATTCGAACTATAAGTCGACAAACAGATTTGAAGGACTAATAGCAATTTCACCGAACGGGCTGGTTAGCTTCGTCTTGACCTATACATGGGGTCTGCATCGGCAGAGAGCTTGTCGTCAAAAGTGGCTACCTAGAACGAGAGTTTACGGATGGAGACACAGTGATGGCGGACAAGGGCTTCAAGATCAAGGATCTTCTGGAGAATAAAGGCGTTGGGCTTAACCTCCCACCATTTCTCAACAAGGAGCAATTTACTAAAGCAGAGGTGCGCGAGACCGCAGACATTGCATCCTTGCGTATTCATGTAGAGAGGAGAATTCAGCGCATCAAGACATTCAATTTTGACACAGGTTATTTCTATTCTCTTCTCTTGGTCCTATAGTGAACCAGATATGGGTTGTTTGTACTTTGCTGAGCAACGTCCAGACACCAATAGTGAAGGAACTGGAATGAAATAAAGACACGACTGCAAGAATGCTTTTATATTGTCACGGGATGGGTTTGCACGAGGCAAGACACCTTTACTGATACTGCCAGACTGACTGCCAGGCCTTATGCAGGACAGGAGTACAAATCGACCGTAACAAGGGCGCTATAGTTTACTGTGTACATAAAAACAAGAAGCACAAAAAGGAATCCAAAACAATTTACAATACTAAAAAACTGTTTGTGGAACAAGAAAAAGGGAAGAAAATATAAAACAAAAGTGCATACCAATAGGTAATGGTATGAGCGACACATTTTTGTGCACCTGTGTAGAAAATTTGGCCAATAACTATTTGAGGTTTGAGGAGCACAGCAAGATGACCAACATTGCCACAAAAAACCTAGAGAAAGTATGCATTTACACATAGAAAAAAAGGACAATCTGATGAACGTGAAAAAGAGCCTGTGCTTAGAACTACGTTTTTCAAAGCATGCTATTGTAGACACCAGATTTCTAAGGCACACAGAACACAAACCAAATAGTGGTGTGCACAGAGCATTAAAAATGGCCTGAAGCAAGAATAGTGAGAGGGAAAGTTGCATATAGAGTAGTTTCATAAACGCCTCCACAGTTGGGAATTTACTGTACACCAAGGCAGGGAATTCCATCTTGCGATTGAGGAACGGAGCAAGATTTACATACATTTGTGCTACTGGTACCTTGCAAAATGTGGCAACAGTTTAAAAATAAAAAGCATCTAGTTGTTGCTTCATGTTCTGCCAGGATTCCTCATCTAACCTAATCCTTTGAACCGTCAAACTTCTCCCCATACAAATCAAATCCACACAGATAAGATGACCAACACTGCGACACCAAGAAAAAAACAGTAGAAACATGCGTTAACACATTAAAAAAACGACAATCAGATACACGAGAGAGCTGTCTGCATGTAGAGCTGCGCTTTTCAAAGAATGCTATTGTAGACACAAGATCTGTACAACACAATGGACATGCACATGAAATACAGTGTTGTGTGCGAAGCAGAAATAAAGACATCGTAAAGAAGCAAAACCACTGAAAGGGCAAGTGAGGTCAAGGGCCACTTCTGATTGCTTCCACAGTAGGGCATTCGATTGTTTGAGGAACAATACGTTAGTGTGAAACCTTCCTTGCAAAATATGGCAGCAGTGTATCAAAATAAAAGAAGTCGAGTCGTCGCTTCATGCTCTGCCAGACTTCCTCATCAAACCTAATCCTTTGAACCGCCAAGACGTTCTCCCCATAAAAGACAAAATCGGCCTACGTCAACTGCGTCACACCCATCTGGCCAACTACCTGGGCAAAATACGGGTGGTCTTCTTTCAGGTGTGGATGGCGACTAGCGGCAAAAACAACACAACTGTTGGCAGAAAGCAGCTCGGGCACGTCCGCATTCTTCAGGGTGTAGGGACACTTGATTTCAACACACCCCCACGGTTGGTCTTCCAGTGGGTCAAAAACAACAGCATCCGGGGATGCGCCAAGCCAGGGGCAGGGGGGGGTCGACAAACAGCCCTGCACTCCAAAGATAAACGTTCTGGCCTCTTTGCTTCAAAACAAACCTTTGCCTCGTAGCGTCGCAGTGCCTTGCCCTCGTTGGTAATGCCGTGTCTAAAAAAGGGCTCAGAATTCATTCATTCACTTTAAAAGTAAAATAGAGAATTTTTTTGGGAATGATATTCAGTTTATAAAGCCCAATGACAAAATAATGCTATACAGAAGGTGAATCATGCATGCATATTAGCCTGCCTCCGGTGCATCAATCCTATCCATGAAGCCTATTTTCTGTTGCTGCCTCAGACTTGCCATCTGAGCTATCACCTTCCTACCGCAAAGAGTGCACTGAAGAGAATGTGCCCCATCTACTTATTACAGAAAATGCAACTTTAGTGTCAGTAACAGGTAATAAGAAGGAAAAAAACGTGAATTGGTAATTTGATGGGTCATGAAGGCAAATTAAAGTTTGGTTCATTAAAAACAGCTTTGTCCTAATGACAAATTTTTGTCGAAAACATTGAACGTTGAATGGCGATATCAAAGAAACCATGTGGAGCAGTAGCAACTCCCTAGCTACTTTCCCTAAACTTTTTTGATCACGTCACACAATCTTGTGGGGATGGTTTGGGTCCAGTGCTCAGCCTTACGGGGCTGGTTTGGAAGGAGGAACGAGCTCTTTTGGAAATGGCCTCATGTTGGCCATAGAGTATTACTTTTTTTTAATCACTTGCTGCCGGAGGCGGCATACCTGGCCCGTTTGCATTTCCCCCACTCCATGGGACCCCACTACAACCTGGTAAAGTAAAACAGAGCACAACTCTCCCCCAAGTGCCTTGAGAACCAATAGTGTTGAAAATCGAACCGATCGCTGTATTCATTGCATTCCATTGAACCGATCATTCCATTGCCTGATTTTTTTTAGCCTGTGCTATTCATTCTGTCCAATACATCTTGCAGAATATGGTTTGCATGATTTTTCAAAAATATGACAGTCTCACCTAACAGCACAAACGTGCAACAAATCCTTTGACGAGGTGAGCGGTCCAAGTGCCCCGTCGTTCCACTGGGCAGTCCGCAAAAGCACGTTGCCGAAGTTGGATGCTGTCAGACGGTAATACCTTGCCTCACGCCAGGTACTGCTGTCTCGCTGCCTTCGGGTGTCTCTCTCCAAAGCTTGGGCTTGAAAAGGTGTCAGTGTTATTTTCTGAAAGAAGCAGAATTTCACATTCAATTAAAAAGAGCACACTACCATAAACAATATCTGCAGCATCTCATAGCCCTTGGGCTTGTGTACAAGTTACCAGTTTCTGGTTCATAGATTTTTTTACCTTGGTTATTGCCTAATGCACAACAGATTTTTTTGCGGGCTCGAACAGCTTGCACCAATCAATTTCCAACACTACAGCGCTAACGAACTAAAAGGAGGGAAGATTAGAGAGGTGGTGACAAACAAGGCATGCAGTAATTAAATTATATTCCTGTCCTTAGCTGAATGTGAACTGAGTATGCCCCTCACTTTCGTCCTACAATGCACGTTGCACCTATCAGGAAACGTTCCACACGGAGCCCCACACGGCAATGTAGGTGAAGCATTGGGATATGCTCATAATCCATGGTTTGGATATAACTACCTTAAAAACCGAAGTATGGGTCCAGTGCGACTATAGATTCACCGTTCAACTTGAGGGGAAAAAAAGAGGTCAAAGACGGCTTTATATGACCAGGGTAGATAACACGTGTGTGCAAATTTTTCTGGCGAACGTCTCCACTTATATTATTTTTTCACCGTAGAAACATGAATGCGGTCATGGCAGCCAGTTGGCGTGCAAGAGCGATCACTAATAAGTATGTTCGAGGGGTGGCATGCCATCTAGGCAAAAGCAACGAACCTTTAGAATGTCTCTTTGTGCACCAAGGCCGGCAGGTATTGCCCAGCAGTTGCTGCCGTCGAATGGCCTCAGGCCATCAGCAGGCTCCCCGGCTTGAACTGGACAGGCACCTCCAACTCGGCACACAGCAGTGCATCGAAGCCGACGGGGACAAGTGGTTGCTGGTATGACAAGGGAGAGCCAACCAGCACATCACCGCATTTTGCAGTGCAGACTCCTGCACGATTCACTGCTGCCAGCACCTTCACTAAAGCTGTCTTTCTATCCAAGGCTCGCAGGCCGTCTGCAAGTTGTGTAATTGCCTTGCGTTTCTGGTCCACACTTCGCTCCGATGTCTTACTTAGGTCCAAACGGGACAACAAAGGCATGTCCTGGCCACCTTCACCGACTCTCCGCCAGTTCAAATCTTGCACACTGCACCCTTTGATGGCTTCGCCCCTCGGCCTTCTCCAGCGCTGCGGCAGATCTGTACACGAAAGGTGTTCTGGGGCCTCGCAGTAACTCTTCTTTTGAAGGAGGACGACCACGTTCAAAACGGCTTGCAGGTGGCTGCAAAATCCCTTGCAAGCAGGGCATTCACAGGAACCACCAACCACCTCGCCGAAGTCATTCACGGTGGCAATCACAACGTATGCAGGCTTTGTTTTTTTGGCTCCAGTAGCACCGCGCCTTGAGCCGGAACTTTCCATTTCTGCAAAGAATTATTGGAAACAAAAGAAGAAAATTATACACACTGCTGGGGGTGGCGACAGTGGCAGGTAACGGGCCGTCGTTACGGCTTGCTTTTTGCTGGTCAGAAACAGCCCACAAGCGAGCGGCAGCGATGATAAAAGGCATTGGCAGCACTGTACTAAATTTTTTCGCTTGTTGCTGTCACGCACTCTGTTTGTTGTTCCCTTTGAGTTGCACTTTTTTGTGACGCGTGTCCCTTAAAGCGTATAGTTGTGTTAGGCTCTTATGATAGCATAGAAGAGTCACCCAACAAGATTTGTGTTACCTGGTGCAAGGTCTCGTTCCATCCCTCAATGCATTGCAGCAGGGAGTGCCCTACATCTAGTACCATAAGCCGCATTATGTACGTATGAATTTTTCTAGAAAAAAAATATTCAAAGTAAATAGATACGCAGGCAATTCTGTGGCAAGTTGAGTCTGCTACTTCCTGTAAAAGTGGGCAGCAGCACGTAAAAGCACGGGCTTCCGTAACTGGAGTATCGCAACTTCCAGTCGCGGCACGCAGCGGATTGATTCACGGTAAGCCGGGGTGATCAACCCCAAATCACGATTCTCCAGTGGCACAACTGCATTTGCCAAACAGTGCTCATTTCATGATGATGATGATGGTTTGATTTTATTGGCGCAAGGCCGACATGGGCAAAGAGCGCCAAACACAAAGTGATTTGATGAGGAGAGAACAAAAAAAAATCAGTTAAAAACTATGAGCATGGCTGGTGTAAAGGGCCAGGGTGAAGAACAAGAGTGATTAAAAAATAAATAAGGTTGCTGGGGTATGGGACCAGGGGTAAAGCTATGGGTGGTATGAGATGAGTTGTAAAAAGTGAACTTCTGATAGGAACCTAAAGGTGTGCTTAACAGAAAACATGGCATCATCTCCTAAGAAGTATGATGGGTGTGGTGGAATATGTCGGCTGTGTAGTTGAGGGAAGTGTTTGCGTCGTGTAGGTGCGAGTGCCTTACATTGTATGAGGACGTGCATCACGGATAGGGCCTCTCCTCACCTGCTGCACAGAGGTCTTGGAAATCCAGTGAGAAGGTGCGAGTGTGTTGCATGAGTGTGCTCTATCCGTAATCTAGCCAAGGCGACTTCAGTGTATCTATTGCGTGTGTCGGTGGTGTATGGTCCCAAGTGTGGTTTTATTACGTGTAACTTGTTGTCTGTTTGTTCGCTCCAGTGTGTTTGCCATGTTTTGCGAAGTTGTTGTCTGATGTGCGGTTTCCCGTCGGTGTAGGGTAATGTGGTTATGTCTACTGTATTCAAGAGTGTAGCAGCAGCAGCCATTCGATCCGCTGCTTCGTTCCCGGCTATACCACAGTGGCCAGGGACCCAGCAAGGGACTAGTTCAAATTTGTGGACATACACAGACATAATACCCTTGACTATTAGATTTACAACGTGATTTTTTGAAGACTTTGTTGATGACAAAGCCCGCACGACACTGAGGGAGTCTGTATATATAATGGATTGTGGGATGTGACTTTGAAGGATATGATTAACGACAAGAAGTACAAGTACACCATAAGCCTCTGCCGTAAAGATACTGGTATTACTATTAAGAGTTCTAGTGACATTAAGGCCGGGCCCATGCGCCGCGCAGGACACAGAGGTGGCAGTTTTAGAGGCGTCCGTATAAAATTCAGAAAATTGATACTTCTGCTGCAAATACAAGAAGTGCTGCAGAATTGCACATGTGGGAGCTCGGTTTTTATCTACATGTGTGAAAGATGTGTCGCATAAGACAGGGCGGAGATGCCATGGTGCTATAAAATCTGTTTGAGAACTTTGTATGGTGTCTAAAAAGGAGACAGAAAGCTGTGACGCTTCCTCTCTTACTCTGTAAGAGAAGGGCACAGAGAACGATGGTCGGTTTAGGAGTAGTGCAGTTATAGACGTATCATAAAAAGCTGATTTAAAAGGATGGTGTGGCATAGATGAAATTTTAAAAGCAAAAAGGAGATCTGTGTATGCTCGCTGACGTTGTAGGTTCCACTTATTACACTCCACATAGAGACTTTCGACCGGGTTAGTCCAGAAAGCGCCACATGCCAGCCGGAGCCCCAGATGAAGCACTGGTTCCAACATTTTGAGGGATGTCTTACTTGCTGACCCGTAAACAACACTTCCATAGTCTAATCGTGAACCTATCAGGCTAGTAAAAACACGTAAAATGAGTTGTTTGTCAGCACCATATGAAGAGTGGGAGAGAACCTTGAGTATATTCATGGCCTTTAAGCATTTATGTTTAAGCTGTTTTATATGTGGAATGAACGAGAGCTTTTCGTCAAGGACTACACCTAAAAACTTGTGTTCATTTCTGACTGGAATTGAGACACCATTGAGTTTGATGTCTGGATCCGGGCGAATACCACGCCTTTTTGAAAACAAAACACAAGTACACTTCAGTGGAATAAATTTAAAACCGTTGCTATCTCCCCAGCCAGCTAGCTTGTTAACACCAAGCTGGACTTAGCGCTCGCAGATAGACAGGTTACAAGACTTAAAGGATAATTGCACGTCGTCTACATAGATTGAGCAGGAAATGGTTGGTGGCAGAGCCTTCCGAAGAGAGTTCATTTTTACAATAAACAAAGTGCAACTCCATACTCCACCTTCCAGAACACCGTTTTCCTGCACATAAACTCTAGAGAGTGCAATTCCAACACGCACGCGAAACGTTCTTTCAGAGAGGTAACTGGAAAGCGTGTTCCACAATCGCTGAGGATGCCGTACCGCCAAGCAGTGTCGTACGCCTTTTCAAGATCAAAGAATACTGTCATACAGTACTGCTTATGGATGAAAGCATCTTTAATATATGACTCTAACGCAACGAGTTGATCGTTCGTAGATCGCCCCGCCCTAAAGCCCGCCTGGCAGCTCTCGAGAAGACCGTTGTACTCTCAGAAGTACACGAGTCTCCTGTTTACCATCTTCTCGAAGAGCTTACACAGGCAGCTTGTCAGGGCAATGGGGCGATAACTGGCGGGAGAGGAAGGGTCCTTCCCTTCCTTTAGGAAAGCCCCTACTATGGCCTCCCTCCAAGAGCGAGGAATGTGCCCCGAAAGCCATATGTTACTGAATAGATGTAGAAGTGTTTCATGGGTGTCTGAGTGTAGATGTTGTATCATAGTGTATGTGATTTTGTCTGCACCTGGAGCTGAAGGTTTACAAGTACCAAGTGCGACCTTCAGCTCATGAAGTGAAAAGGGGGTGTTATAGGATGAGTTCGACTTTTTAGTGTCTCGCAAGGACTTCTTCTCACATGATGCTTTGTGTTTAATGAAAGTGTTGGTGTAGTGTTCGAAGTGTTGTGCAAGCGTGTTGGCCTGGTCTTCGAGTGTGTCCCCTGTTGTGCTAACCAGGGGCAGGCAGTGTGTCTGTTGTCCTTTTAGCTTGCGTATTCGTGTCCAGACTCTGTGAGTGTCGGTGTACGAGTTGATGGAAGTGAGGAAGGTGCGCCAACTCTCCCTTTTCGCCTCACGACGCACTAGCTTCCCAAAAGCCTTTGCACGTACGTTTAAAAGAAATGACGTTATGTGACGTGGGGTACCGGCGAAGGACACCCCACGCCTTGTTCTGGGCCTCCCGCGCCCGCCTACAGTCCTCGTTCCACCAGGGCCTCCTTGGGGTGCGGGACGCACTGGAGGCCTGGGGCATGGACTTTTCGGCGGCGTCGAGTATGTGTGCCGCGACGAGTTTGGCTGCTTCCTCCACGTGTAGGTGTTTTATGGTTGTGTGGTGTAGTTTAAATGTTTCTGTGAATGTACTCCAGTTTGCTTTTGATTCATTAAACCTGTTATGGGAAGATGGACTGCTCGGGCCTATACCTATATACGTTAGTGAAGTGGGGAAATGGTCACTACCATATGGGTCTGTGCCCACACCCCACTCAAGATATGGAAAGAGAACTGCGGAACCAATCGCCAAGTCAAGATGAGAGTATGTATTGTGTCGTATGTTATGGTATGTAGGCTGTTTTTTGTTGAAGAGGCATGATCCGGAGGATGTAATATACTTCTCTATCAGGCGACCTCGGGCATCCGTTCTGGAGGAGCCCCAAAGAGAGTTGTGTGCATTAAGGTCGCCTGTTAGTATGTATGGTTCGGGCAGCTGGTCGACCAGCGCCTCGAAATCAGAGCTCGAAAGTGCATGATCAGGAGGAATATATATTGAGCATACCGTTATCAACCTATTAAATAATATTGTTCGAAATGCTACAGCCTCAAGGACAGTGTTCAGAGTGACAGGGTGGCAAGCTAAGGATTTCCGGGCAATTATGGCCACACCGCCAGAAGAGTGTGTGCAGCCATCCCTGTCCTTTCTGAAGACCATGTAACTATTCAAGAAATTTGTGTGCTTGGAATTCAGAATGTGTTTCCTGAACACACATTACACTTGGCTGATTAGCATGGAGTATTTCGTATACATCGTCAAGATTTTTAAGAAAGCCTCTACAGTTCCATTGAATTATGTTTTCTCTTCCCATTATT
This sequence comes from Haemaphysalis longicornis, assembly GCA_013339765.2. Lineage (NCBI taxonomy): Eukaryota > Metazoa > Arthropoda > Arachnida > Ixodida > Ixodidae > Haemaphysalis > Haemaphysalis longicornis. Next base: position 68,232,990 of record CM023455.1, read on the forward strand.
TAGTGTGAGAGCTACTGGAGTGTGTGTGTTTGTTTCTGTCGTCTTTCGGGGCTGTGACTCTCGCCTTTTTTGGCTTGTCGGGAGGCTTTGGCGTCGGGACGCGTTCCTTGCGCTGCGTTGCAGGCAGGAATGGCCCGACATCCATTTCGTCGTCGGATGTCCGAGGGGTGCCCGACGGACCGGGCCCCCCGGACTTGGCCCCCCCCCCCCCCTCGGGAACCCTTCGTTTGAGCCGCCACCGCCGAGGGCGTCCGGGGCGCCAAAGGTGGCACGGGCGGTGCGGTGGTAACCGGTGCGGGGCCAGTGGTGTCCATCACCTCGGTACCCTCCAATGCAGTGGAGGACGGGGAGACAGAGGCAGGAGCGGCAACGGTCCCGACGGAAGAGGTTGCCACCACAACCGCTGCTGCCTCAGCAAGCGGCGTGATGGCGGGTTTGGCTGCCAGAGACAACCCAGGGGGGGGGCGGGGGTTGGAACCAGGTCAGACTCACTGAACTGGGTCCCTGTAGACACCAGACGCCGCTCCGCCCCCCGGCGAGCCGCGTCAGCGTACCTCCCCAGAGGGAAAGAGGCGAACCTCTTTCTCGCCTCCGGGAAGGTGATGTTCTCAGTTACCTTGATGTTGATTCTCTTTTTTTCAAGTTCGAACTTTTCACACTTGCGGGAGTACGCTGCATGCGGCCCACCGCAGTTTACACAAGTGAGGGTTTCGGATTGACAGTTGTCACTAGGATGATCGTGCGCCGCGCATTTTGCTCACGTCGTTCGGCCACGGCAAGAGTTCGTACCGTGCCCGAACCGCTGGCACTTAAAACAGCGCCGCGGGTTCGGGATGTACGGACGTATTGAGCACCGGATAAAACCTGCATATATATGTTGTGGGAGAACTGCGCGGTCAAAGGTCAAGATGATGTGCTCGGTGGGAATCTCCTTGTCGTCTCTACGGATAGTGATGCGTCTCACGGCAGTGACGCCCTGATCCTTCAAGCCGGCAAGGAGATCCTCATCCGTTTCGTTCAGGAGGTCTGTCTAGGATACCACACCCTGCGAGCTGTTGAGGCTCCGATGGGGTGTGACCCTGATGTCTAGATCAGCCAGTCTAGTCTGAGCTATAAGCTTTGTGGACTGCTGCTTGTCATTTACCTCGATGACGAGTTCACCAGTTCTTTGATTTTTGGCCTGATATGATTTTCGTAATGTTGCTTCAAGATACTTGGCGATCAAGAAGACTGACTGAGGTGCTAGAGGGTGGGTTGGATTGAGGGACTCCATGACAAGTAATCGAGAGTAATGATCTGGTTCAGGAAATGTCAAAGATGGCAATGGGGGAAAGGATACTTCGGTGCGGCCCCTTTTAGGGGGCCGATCACGGTTGGGGGGGGGGGATTTAGACAATACCATAAAGCATAGTATAAAAGCAGGGAGACGGGGGTACTTTCTCCTCTGACCTTACCCTGGTAGTCAAAGAGGTCCCGGAGCTCCCGGCCTGGTAGACAGGCAGGGAGCCCATCGGCCGGAGCTTGACCAAGGCTCCGACGGCCACCGTTTACGGCTTCTACCCTTCACCTTGAAACACCTCGCCACGGTTGGACACGGCTTATGTTGGGAGCTCGGGGTCCGCGGTGTCGCTGCTCACTGTCACCATGATACTCAAGGTGCCCCGTGCGGGGAGTGCTCATTTGAGAGAATAAGTGCGAGAAACAAGACACATTGAAAGGAACACACAGGACGGCGCGCTACTAGCAGCTGTCACTAGTAGATTCTAGTTGCAAGTTGCCAGTAGCGCGCTAATAGCGCTCCACCAGTAGCTAGAAGCGCGCCGTCCTGAGTGTTCCTTCCTACTTGCCGACTTCTTCGCACTTATACCCGGAATGTATCACCAACTTGCCCCACTTTCAACTGTGTTTAATTTCATTTGTGATCTGCTAAACAGCGGCGGGTGCCGGGGTGCAACGCCAAAGCGAACAGAGCAACCGCCTGTCTTCAATTACTTCGTTCTCACCCGTAAATATCAACATGTAGAACACACTGTAAAATCAAGTTAAGGCGGCGATGCGTAATAAAACGGCGACGAGATAGCGGAACCGAAGTGTTTTCAGAATGCACGTACGCGCAACTGAATAAGACCCAGAGTTCGACGGCGCGTACACAACACATTGCTTGTCTTAACACTTGTAATCAGGCCCGAAACGCTACTCACATTTCATTGTCGTATTTGGCACATACTGTCGACGCCACGACATAGCTTTCTGTCCAGCGCTCTTCTGTGTGCCCAAGACCGACACCTTCCGAGTGAGGTCGGTAGGTGACAGGCGCGGCAGGCGAGTCAAATCACCTGTCAATCCCGTCGTGGGGACGCTCATGACAAGGCACAAGATATCCAATTGATAAAAAATCACGTTATAATGCCAGGATTATTATGCTTGACGTTTCCTGACATAAAGCTACCGCTACGACTGCTAAAAGCACTAAAAGGCTGACCGTAACATGGCGACTCTTATCACAGAAACCTTTGCAAACCGAAACTGACGAAAAGCCGCCGCCAGAGGAAGCATTTATGAAAGGGGTCTATACCAACCAAGCCCATAATTTTGAAGTTTGGCCACTCAACACATCCTTAGTCGGTCAACGCAGGTTTTATGAGATGTCCGATCCGACCATACGTGACAAACCTACGCCGCTTCTTGAAGTGTCAGCTGTTTGGGCATGGCACAACGTCTTGCCCTGGGGAACTGACGTGAACAAAATCTGCAGCAGATGATCACTTAACCGACAATTGTGCATCAGAGAGCTTCACCTGTGCGAACTGCCAGGGACCGCACGCTGCCTATTCTGGGAGGGGTGAAAAATTCAAAAAAGACTAACAAATGATCACCTTAAAAGTCAATGAGAAGATCATCTTCCCAGAGGCAGGTGCGAAAGACGTTCGCCTCTTACCCTGTCGGGAAGCACGCCGACGCCGCTCGACGGTGGGTGGAGCGGCGTCTGGTCTCGGCAAGGACCCAGTACCGAGAGTCGGACTTGGTCCCGCCCGCACCCCTCATGGCTTGTCTCAGGGATCCCAACCTGTCAACACAGCGCTGGCTGAGCAAGCAGCGGCTGTGGTTCTTCGGCGATTGGATATCGCACTGTTTTCATCGCTGGGGGCTCCGTTGTAGAAACGCCTATGTGGACGCCACGGCACCCCCCGCAGAACAGTGCCCTGAGTGTTTCAGAAAAATGGTCAACGTCCAAACCGGTTGGTTCAGAGCGTATGCCAAGATGTTTGAGGCGGTTGTAGAGACAATAGGAGAGCCGCGCATGGGTGTGACGTCTCCTCGTAGAGGACTTATAACGGTTTCAGGTGGTTCGTGGTGTCGCCGATGTCCTTTCCATTATTAATTAGTCTCAAGGCTTTGTCGTCAAGATGAATGGCTCCGTGAGGTTGGCAGACTTGTGGCTGGACGTGCCGTACCGTGTCGTCACGGAGAAACACAGAACAAAATTTGACCAAGTCCGTAAACACGGACGGAATGGGCTGGGCGTGATGTGATGCCGGTGACAGGCGCAAGCGCATACAGCGCGTCGGCGTCGGCCGGTGTGGGGGTAGGGTCTGAGCTGATGATTTCAGAAGTTGGTTGGGGAAAAACATCCCCGGGTAGGTGAAGCGAATCGCAGTAGACGAGCTGTGCTGGCCTGGCATGAATGTGCCGTTTGGAGGTGGCGCGGAAACCGAGAGTGACTGAGTGGGGAGGATCCAGACACTCTGAGTGAGGGTGGCACATAATGGCTGGTTTGAGCTGTGGCTGGAAGAACTCGGTCATTCCATTGGCGAAATCGTTGTAACTGTTGCTTCGAACCCTCGAACCCGGTGAACAGCCCGAGGGGCGTGAACACTGGGGATCGAATTGCCATTCTTGATGTGTTGTGACCCAACCAGGCGTGCCGATGCAAGATATCTAGCCCGGGAAGAACGCTGAAGCGATGTTTTCTGCGGCATTCTTTTCGAGAGCAATTATCCTAGGCTATCAATGTAGCGATGAATGGCGCTAACGCTATAGCGATACGATACGGCTGGACGAACGGAGCAAATAATGTTGATATGGACTTGTTGAAACCGTCCCGATGGAAGGAGACATGACCCGGATGGCAAGGTGACTTCCCGTTTGGTTTGGTCTCGTCATCTGATGCAATTTGGTGCTTAGTTAGGTGCTACAGTCTCACTGCATGGCGGGATAAATATTGCGGACAGTCACAAGACATGTAGAAACGCTAATGGCGGGATGGCTAAGGTTGTTTAACCGGTTGAAAAGATTTCGAAGATGCAATAAAGGCACGGAAGGTTCTAGTCGCCCGGTTTGGATGCGTAACCGTACCGACTGTGTGAACCAAGAAAAGGCACATTGTTGAAGCACTAGGAAAGAGCTATTCTCAAAGTGCTCCTGTAGTTTGACGCGCGTGTTCTAAGCATCGTCGACGTTATTAAGTCGTTACTGGGCCAACTCGACAGCAGAGACACGGGTGAGCGAGAGGGTGACCACATTGTACTTTTCTCCTTATGGGTTGGATGTCTGTACTAATCTGGGCGATAAACAACAGTGGGCCCTGCTAATCTTGCGGGAGTGTCGCGCCATCGAAAAAAGGCATGGGTGATAAGCTGGAGGTAGGTATAGATGGTTTAGTACTGTTCATCGAGGATGTGTCGAAAGGGCTCAATAGCCTCCTATATCGCAAGAAGCGTCTGTTGTAAGCTGGGCATGCCATGTTCGCAGGAGACGAAGTGGCATCGGCAGAGCTGCGAGAGGACGAGGGCACGTTTTGGGTGGAGAGTTTCCTGGAAAAGAACACCAACGGTCACCAGTTCTTGTCCTCGTGCTGAACGACGTACGCTCCAACGATGGTGGTAGCAGCGTTAGAGTACATTCCCAAGGGGCCATCTGCCTTGTAATGAAAGAACAAGGTGGCGTTGGAGACGACAATTTGAAGTCTTTCAACGGATGTGTCAAACCTCCTGTCGAAGTGCAGATTGGTTGCCTCGTAGGCCAGCCAGTGCGTCGTAGGGGGCTGCTTGATATATTACCGCGTTATGCACGAACGGTCGCTAGAAGAATTCATGCGAAAAGACGCCGGGACGCCTTACGCCTTACGCCTTACAGTGGTAGGCTGAGGTAGGTTTTTCATTGCCTGGATGCGGTCAGGCGACGGTGAAACCTCATCGGAAGGAATTTTATGGCCTCAGAAAAATAGGAGCGGAGCTTCTAGCTTGCTCTTCTTGACGTTCAGGAGGAAGCCGTGGTCGTCGCGACGGAATAAAAGTCAGGGAAGCTTCTGGCGGTGGTCTTCTTCGTTAGGAGGAAAAAAGTTGTCTTCCAGATAGACGAAGGAGAAATCTTGGCCACTTTAAACGCCATCAGTAAATCGTTGGAGGTTTGTCCCGCGTTTCCGATGACAAAACTCTCGCTGGCAAACTGGCACAATCGGAAGGATGTGATGATTGTAGGCTTCCGGAGTGTCATCCGGGTTGACAGGAATTTCGGTGCAGGGCTTTACAAGATAAACAACTTAAAAGCCGTAGAAGCGGTGAGGAAAGTCCGGTAAGTGACCGAAGGTGCACTTGCCAGCGATAATGCGGGTGCTGAGGGCGCGGTAATCCATGCAAGATCACCAGGCAGTGGTCTTTTTTTCGTACAGAGGGCAACACCGTTGTCTATTACGAAGGGTTTCTACTGATAGCCTTATCTTGCCTCGGCCGAAAAACATTTTAGAAAAACTATTGTGTCATTCTGAAGTCTTGACAATGTCTTTGACCCCAACGTCTTTTTTGACAAGCTTAAGTCTGCAGTTTTCAGAGTTAACCAGTTCAAGTTGAACTCAGTGTTATAGACACGGCTGTTACGCACCTTACAAGATCAAACGTCCCTCCAAGCAGAACGCGGTTCGTTCACATATCAGGACCACAAACTCTGCTTGGGCAATTGGCAAGGCGTATGGAGAGAGGCGATGAGTGCGGCAGGTAACCGCACGGCCGGGAGTGGAACGAATGTAGGGTTCGGCTGCGTGCGTACCGCGCTAAGCCGCCCGCTAAGTCATCTCAAGTTCGAAACATATGCAAGAAAAGCATGTTACAGCAATTATTTTCAACGGAAGCACCTTGATAATAGCCTGTTCAAAGGTTGTACGCTGGTTCGCATAGCAGAGACCCTGCCTTAGAGTGGATCACTCGGTAGCGTCGACCGTCCGATAGAAGACTGCAGTACGCCTGGAAGTCGTGCCCGATAATGAACGCTGCTGCGACAGCAGTGACAAAACTTTATGGGAGTTTGGTGGCGTAAGTTTCCTGTAACGTTATTAGGCGGATTGAACCGCCTATATTATTGCCCGAGTGGTTCTCTTGAGGGTCGTGCAAGGAATTCCCGGCACGGGAAGGTTGGCGGATAATAGCAGAATACGGAACTGCGTCTATGCGGAACCGTCGTATCGCTACTTGGTCGGTGACAAAATTGTGATGGTCTCCACGTTGTCCGTTCGTGGCCGTCTCTACGGGCTACCATTGGGGTTTTCCTAACCTTGCCTGAATAAAGCGGTGACAAAGAGACGATAGTGCTAACAGTGGTGGTTGTCTTCGCGATCCGATGAGTCGGCGTTGCGGAAGGGATTTTCTATGCGATTGTAAGGAGCCGGTTGTGGGTGTTGATCCAGGTGTTTTTAAGGTGCGTTCAGGTGACATGTAATGTTGTCCGTACGACGCACGAGCCCGGGGATAGGCTGTCGGGTGCCGACAGTATGAATGGTGAGTAGCGGCTATGGTCGAGAGGCTTTCGATGACTCGGCCCACGATCTATGCGAGCTGGTCGAGCCGTATAGTCGGCTCAACGTTACGATCCCTTGTGTATGTGACGGTAGGCTCCTAAGCAACACTCTGGGTAGAGTCTCCGATCTTCATGTTGACCATGACGGTCATCATATGGCGAGAAGAACGTCTTGTTCGCGCAGTTAGCGAACATTTGCCATGATCTGTATTGCAACAAATAACACAACAGAAGAAACAGACTAGACGAGACAGGCGCTAACTTCCAACTACTTTATTCCGCTACGCATGTGCCTATATTCCTTAGGAAAAAAGAGAGCCAGAAAGAACAATCATATACACAGGGATGATAGCAAGAAAAGATATGTTTACAGCACGTTTTACTGCTAAGCAGTATATGTCTAACCCCCCGGTTTTCATTCCGGTGTCATCAACTTACTCGGCGCCGCTCCGGGCCTCCTGCGCACCCCCGCTGACACCTCTTTCACAACTATTATCCCCTCTCTTCCACTGATGCCCCTTTGGCAAGTTGCGCATTCGGCAGCTAACGGCGGTAGGGCGGTTATCAGATGATTGCGAAAAATAAACGAATGGGCGCTAAAAATGCACTGCAGATTACTATACTCCCTGATATGAAATTGGTGCGCAGCGCTAGCTGCAGTCTTCTCGGTCATGGCGCATTTCTGTTGCGTCTGAGGAAGTGTTCGCGCCATCAGCGAACGCCCGGCCGTGGGGGCTACTCTGCTGCTGCCCAGCAGCGCGCTGCCGCTGCCGGCCAGCATGATGCGAATAGTGTTTGAACTTCCCGCACAAATGTAAGGTGGTTCGGATGAGCCCCGCTGAAGGGAGCCGCGAGCACGTTGGAAATTGTGTTTGAACCTCCCGCGCAAATGTGAAGCGGTTTGGAGTAGCGGAGAATGGAACAGGGTCTGCGGGGAGTGTCACGAGTAGGGTGCTCCTTGGTGCTGACGCATGAGACGTGTGAGGGAAAGGCAGTGAGAGAGATGACGCCTTAGCCGCACGCGTTGTATTTCATCTAACCCTTCGCGAGACGCTCCTCTCCGTTTCCTTTCAAGGCTGGTGCGTTCGCTCACTCGCTTACGCAGACAAACAGACGCCGCTCCGCGAAGCCTAGGTAACGGATACCAAAGGGCTGCCCCCTAAAACTACCGAAACCAACTGTCGCCGTTTGTGCTGAAATTCTACTTCGTCAAGTAGCTTCGAATCCCGTTCAGTTGAAGAGAAACTTGCCCAGTTTGAACCCCGGCGTGGGCCCATATTTTTTTCAGGTAGGAAGGCCTCCCGAGTGAAATATTTGTCGCTGTCTTTCATGCCTAAGGATGCGCCATTACCGGCTACCGGTTTGTGCGTGCACGGTTTGCGCGTGGAAAGAGAGGGACGTGTACAGACAGCTAGGCTTCATGCCGCTACCGATGAAATGCCGGTTGTGCTGGTGGGAGATTTAGACGTCGAAATTGCCTGGCGCAGTGCGGTGAGTCGGCTGTCCTCCTTAATCCAGTTGTTCAGGAGGGTGTTTATGTGTTACACAGAAATCTTACACACACAGTAAAATGCATACGAGGGGGAAGGCAAACGGACAGCCACGTGTTTGTACGCGAGAATCCAGCTTAAGGGCTTCCAGGTTTGTAAATCGTTCCTGAACGGACGTATGCCGTTCGTTTGGACGGAGAAAAGCAATAATTGAAGCGTTGGGCCGAACACAAGCGCGAACGGGCGCAAGAACAACGGAAGGCTGCTGGCGCCGCCATTACCGCCTCAAGTTCACCTCGTCGGGTAGCGGCCATTTTCTCCCAGATGAATCGCAACTTGCCAGCTTGGAACGCCGGCGTGAGCCAATATCACTTCTTCAGAGGGCTTTCAAGGGATACTTTCGACTGCATGTATCACTTCTAAGCGGGCGCACATGAACGGTTGCCGGTTTTTGCGCGTGCAGGTTTATAGGTGGGAGGTGGGGGGCTTGCACGAGCAGCTATACGTTATATGCCCGTAATGATAGATGGCACGTCCGCTGTGCTGGTGCGAGGTTTAAACGCGGGCGTCAAAAGGCTTGATGGGACCTATCCAGAGTCCTTAGTCGCAGAGTGTATTGGGTTGGTGCGTTGCACAAACAGTAAGATGCTTACGATGCTGAAGGGACACAGGCAGCTTCATGTTTGTCTGCAGGAACAAAGCTTGGATTCTTCAGAGGTTCATTCAGCTCATTGGCTAGGAAGTATGCTCCAACGCCAATGACCAGAAAAGTGTTTTGTTTCGTGCACTCCCTGGACTGTATCCAGCTTTGCAGGTCATTTATCTTCACAGAGTGGAAGGGCACTAATTTTTTCAGAAAGCCTATTTCGCTATTGTACAGTGCAATCGACGTATCGCTTACAGTCACTCGCTTCCTTCCTGACAAACTACGCTTGGGGTAATTTCCTTTCCTCCATGTTCTTCCTATTGCTTAGTATTGTTATCTCATTACCGACCATTGGAACTGCCGCAGCCAGGGTACATGCACCAATGAACTGAACCTTCTGTTGTGCCATATCGGCAACCCCGGTCTCCTTCTACTGCATGAGACAAAAGGTACTCAACCTGGATATAAACGCTACGACGGTTACTTTCAACCTGCTATCGTGCATACCGCGAGACACGACAGTTCGGAAAGATTGTTTCAGGCACAAGCCGCAGTGTTTGTTCGTCGTGGTGTGCCTCACACGCCATTGAACACGGCTGTAGTTTGTACAGATTACCAGAAGGTGGTAGCAGTTAGAGGCAAACTGGCACCACGCAAGGCAATACTAGCAATATTGGTGTAAATACGTACCGACACAAGTGTGTGCAGACGAGGAAATTTCGCGTGGCTGCGGTATCTTCGTGCGCAATATCCGCGTGACGTCATACTCATGTGTAGAGATTTCAAAGCCCAGCATCGTGACTAGGGTTATGCTCGGGTCTCCATTCATGGGAAGTGCCTTAGCGACGAAACTGAGGCTGCTGGCCTTGTATTGTTGAACCACACCGCTTACCCAACTCGACATGGGCTTAACGCTGGCCAGCAGGTAACATCCCCTGACTTGACGTGGAGCATACCTGGTCTTGTGTGTGAGTGGCGATGCGGGCTTGATACAATGGGTAGCAACCATTACCCAATTTGGTTGTAGCGTCATATTGCAACCGCAAAAAAGCATACGCACACACAAAGGCTGTGAATTGGGTTGTGCGTTAGGAACCGAACATGCCATTCTACGTCATTTTTTTTTGTGCATCCGAAGACTCAACTCAGCATGTCTCTGTCAAAGACAACCTCCCACGCCCCATCAACACATATTGAACATGTGGAATACTAGACAGCAGGTGCCCCATGCTTACTTCACCGGTGGAAACCGGTGTGTGGATCTTCTCAAGGTACGCGACAAAACAACGCAAGCTCGACGTTACAAAAAGCAACATCCTCGCCAACGGTGGCTCGACCACTGCGCCTCCTTCGGAGAGAGAACAGGCCTTCGAAAATTCAGGGAAACGTTTCGAGGCATCAACCGTGAGCGTACACATGATAACCCCGTGCAAGCAATACTTAAGAAAGGCATCACCAGTGCAGACTTTGAGCACTTGGATGCTGTATTCGCATACCTACTAGAAACTGCAGTGCGCCCATCAGCTGAGAAATCCGAGTACATTCTCTAAGGAAGGTCCCAGGGGAAAAGAGCTGCAGTGACTCTGAATCTCGAGGATAAACTAATCATCAGATCACGTACTCGCCAGGTGATCATCTTCGGCGCACGTTTCGCGAGGACGGAGGTGCTGACGCATGGCGAGCGGGAGTTGGGAAGCGCGCTCGCGAAAGCGTGAGCGACCTCATTTCTGAAGCCGCCCGCCTGGCCGGAACCCAGGTCACGAGTACGTCCACATTGTTTTCTACACCAAGTGCGCGGCAACTACTCTTAATTTAACGAGTTAGGCAGCCGTGCCGTGGTATCTGCATGACTCTGATGGCCTGATGGCCGATGGCCTGAAGGGAATCGGTATAAATGGCGAGGCCCTACCCAGGGGGAAAGACGCCTTGAGACACTTGCTGCGATAAAATGCCCAGGGCCATAAGAATAGCACGCAACTCCAGTTCACAAGACGTGGGTCACTCCTGATCATCGTCCTGGTGCACCAGGCCACGGCGCACGTCACGTTGGGGATGGTAGAAAGCAATGCCTGCACGGTGGGTGGTAGAATCCAAGGAGGCGTCTGTGAAAAGAGCCCCGGAATCGGCACCGTCACGGGCAGCGTGAGCGGATGGCTGTAAATGACGGGACGCTTCGGTAATCTTTCGGGTAGTATCTCTTCGGTAATAGGATTAGGCCGGCAAACATTTTCATCCTCCCTTTGTATAGTCTTTGGTGGAATGTTTGGCAGCTCGGTATGGTGCACGGGGGAGTCCAGCAATAATAGACATTGACCAGATAGGGTCCATGTGCGGGGCTTGTGGGATTGCGCTTGCGCTCCTTGATAGTCGTAGCTATTGCAGGAAGACGACAGAAATGATACAGCTCTTCTTCCATTCTTTCTTTCTTTATTGTTTCTTTTCGTACAGAAAGGAACATTCCATTCGCGCGTTCCGGGGGTGAAGGCCCGTAATAACCTGCATGGATGCTCGGTGCAATACCTCTAGTTTTTTGGTTTAGCCTGAGTGAGGGCGAAACACGATGCTCCGTAGCAGGCTCGGGAAGTTAGAAGTGCTGCTAGTAACATGCGGGGGACCGCCGTACCTGCACCCCCCTTCGATGGGGAATCCTCTTAATGAGATGAACAAGTTTTGTAAAGCAGACTCTAGAGCGAGTGAAGCGGTTGCTTTTTTCAGTGTTTTTATTGCGCCGATTTACATTGCGGCAGTTCTTGCAGAGCGCATCCCTTGTACAACCAACAAACCATCAGGGTTCCTGAGGATCATGTTAGTGTGTGATACAATCCACGCGCTCAGAAAGAACTACTATAAATTGGCTCATTCAAAAACAGTGAAAATGAAAAAGGCTTCGCTCGATCTGGAACCTGATTTACAAACATCATGTGCTCACAAGATGCCGGGCAGATTTCTTATTCAAATTGGCAGGCTTCACTCTGCCGGTTTCCCTGGAACTATCGTCGTCGCTGTGGCAAAGACGTTGTACAAAAAAAGTGAAAGGAAAGAAGAAGGCCGAAGATATATCCAGACTGCACAAAAAAACAGATGTGATGCCGTACATGAACAGAGTGTTTCACAACATGAAAAAAATTACACCATCTTCCCTTGGGGAACCATGAGGAGGATGCGAAGCATCATAGGGGTTCCGTGCAGGTTCCATCGTGTTGCCGTTATGTTGTTTCATTTAACGGAGCTCGAATGGGAACTCAGTGTGAACCCCCATGTAGAGACAGAGAAATGTACAGAAATGCAGTGACAGCGAAGAGACCAACACCGGCTTTACCTGATCGAACACCTCCTGGTTCTCGTCTTTCTTTATTGCGTCCTCATGCTCCTACTCCGCTGCCCTACCTCTTCGTCCTCTTCTCTGGTTGAGCTGCAAGGCGCGTGGCGCTTCCCGCCACAGCTCGCCCACGGGAAATTCAACATCCTCCTCTAAAGTTTTCAGTTTATCGTTTCCGTTTACGTTCAGCTTCACGTGCCTTTGTTGTATCAGTAGCTTCTTGACGTAGTTTGAATGAGCGAAGGACATAAGACGCGTTCGTATCACATGCTCCTGTGACGGCTTTGTAGCGCAGTCGGAAGAGCACCAAGTACCTCCTGTTTCGGCCAGAGAGGCATGGGATCAAAACGGGGCGCCACCTAATATTTCTTTTTTTATAGTGTATGGGGAGAGGTGCGGAGGCCGGACGACGGAGGGTCGACCAAGAGATGCTTTGCACCTAAAAGGTCTCCGGAAGATGCGAGATAACCGTTGCGTTCTCTGCCCCGCGTAAAGTTGTGTGCCTGTGCTCCCGCATACCGGTTGAAAGCAGGAAGAAGGCACGTAGACAACAACAGTCAAATCGGTGCATCGATTGTGCTGTCGGGGTTGCGTACGAAATCCCGCTGTCATGCGGAAGGTATTACGTTGGGTAAATGGGCCGTTGCGTCAACGAGAGAGCCAGGGAACATTAATTATCGCTTGGAAAAGATAACGAAGAGGAATTACCAACCCACTCGCACGCGTCGGCTGCCAGCCACGGTTGAAAGAGATAGAAGTACTTAAGAAAATCAAGAACAGGGTGGCGAGGATATTAGTTGATTCGTATTATATCAGGAAAAGAGCGAGTGACTGTGAAAGTGTTACGTCTATTTCACTGGGTTTCTGGGGATTAATTAAGCTTTGCAAAAAACGTGCTGCAAACATATCTATTATTATCATCTGTGTATGGGTATGATACTTCTGTCTCGCCCTCTTTTTTTTCTAAGGAATATAAGCACATGCGTAGCGGAATAAAGTAGTTGAAGTTTAGCAAATGTCTTGTGTACTCTTCTTTTTCGTCCATGTTTTTTTTGTTGCGCTTCAAGTCCTGGCCTCATATGGGACTTGGGCTAGGGTTGCGCGGTGTCACGGAGCTCTTCGTACTTAAGTAGTTGACACACGTTCTGGTGTTTCAAAAGGGGAAGCCACCGGATAATTTGGACTCCAGATGCTCGCAACTGTCGTTACCCGGAATGACTTACGATTATATCACGGAGCTTAGTCGCTGATCAGTGGTAGAGGTTCGGGACGAAGTAGTCTTAGTGTGTTTGATCTGGTTGTCCTGTCTTGTCCTTGCCAACTTCGACTTGTGGGAGCCAAACCTCAGGTGAGACAGCTCATGATGGTGTAAGCTAGACAGGACATGGGTTACGGATGACTGCTGGGGTAGCAGTGCCTTAGTTGAGAGCGACCGCTTGAGCGCGGGTTTTGGGGGGCTTCTCCGTGGAAACGAGACGCTTATGTATAGGGGGTTTCCACGTTTACCCGAAAAGGAGCCTTGCTTCAGTAAAGAACCTCATATCCTGTTGGCCGAGGAGAAGATTTCTCAGTGCGCGATAACCTTTTTTTATCCTGGCGTAACACTGTTCGTTTAAAATTGCGCTTCAAGACCTCAACGTTAAAGATATAGGTACATGGCTGATAGGGAACTGGTTGTGCGTGAATGGGGCAGGCTGTTTCCGAAGTTATTATTAAAAAAACGATTTCTTTACTATTTAACAAAGCAGTCTCCATCTAAAGCTTGCTACAAGAAATATTGAAAACATAATTGACAAGATGTTCCTGCTCGATTGAAAGCTTAGGTACATCAATAAACAATGGACGGTTTTTTTGCGACGCTTCTAGGGCTGCATTGTACTAAAGCGATAGCGCAAGTTGACGTGGTGTTTGAACGACGACACCCGACGTGCATTCCAGCGTTTTAGTGAACCTGTGTTTCACTTTCTTTGTGCGCAAAAAGAAGAAAAGTGGGTGTTGAGAGGATTGTAAAATTTATTCGTTGTCAGAAATAAAAAAAAAATATTGATAGGGCAACCCCACACTTTTGTGTACTGGCTGAATGTCGTCTATGTGCGTAAATAATTTTTGTTGTTGGTGTGCCATGTGATTCGACGAGAAAATTATGTAATACAGAAGAACTTACCACGTATCTCGTAGCTTCCCTGCAAATTTCGTCGTGACAAAGTATTCTTTTGAACCCCTGCCACGTAACCCCCTCTCCTTCTCCCCCCGACTACCGTTCCCGCCGTTACCGCTGTTACCGTATTTCCATACTAAATTCTGTTAAGTATTGCCAAATTCAATACAATTTTTTCGTGTTCACACTACTGACGGGGCATCTGTTGCGACTTTTGTTACGCTTTTGCTTGACGTTGAACCTAGAAAATTATTTTATATTTCGAGGTAATAATATTCTTTTAACGCGTTTTTTGGTCTGCTATAAAAAGAATTACGGCAAAAGTATTTTAAGCAGACTAACCATGTAAGTACCGGTTCGGTATTTGTGCTTTCAATGTTATGCTTGGCGGAACTATGTTGACGAGCACGATTGGTCTACTGGATCTAGTAGTTTTAAAATTGTTTGCCTATTTTAGCGTCTTTTTCTAGAATTGTTTAATGTTCTGGCCGGTGGGGTAAACATGGGGACACGCAACCAGACAGATCAAGAGTTTTCCGTTTAAATAGCGTAAGGAATTCTACGTCTACACAACATGAGAGCTGGAGCAACGATTCAGATTGACGCGGCTTCTACGAATGGCGCAGGGCTGATGAAACAGCAGAGCTGGTGGTTGCCCTCGCTTTTTCTCCACACTGATAGCGAACCCGAGGAGTGAGGGAGTAGCAGGACTTCAGCAGTGCGAAGCCGTTTTGGGCGGCACTATAAGGCGAAGACGATTCGTGTAAGCACACTGTTTTATTCAGTACTAATCGTCGTCGTTACTTTTACCGCCGTCATGCGACTCCACACCTGCGTAAGAGAAATTCTCTTGTAACGCGTCCCTGCCACGGTAGATCTCCACTTCTTCATCGGCTGGTCTGGTGGCGCCTCCACGTGTGGATTGGGAAGGGATGTCTTGACAGATTCCTTGTCATTAAATTCGGCGTTGCTCACCCGATTCTATCCGGTCACTTCACTACTGCGACGACGAATGCAGGAGCTCCTCATGTGGCGTATGTGAATGCGCAAGCCTGGATGACGCCGTGTGGTCAACGCGAGGTACGCGCTCACGTGCGCTCGGTTTTTTCGGTCTCTGGTGGACATATTCGTGTCGGCCTAAACATATTTGCTGTTAGAATTGCCCGGCTATGCGCGTCCCATGGTTCAATTCCCCTTCCATCAGCGGTTTAAATGAAGACACACAATTTTATGGCCATTCCAGCCAAGATCCTTGCCTTCCAAAAAAAATCAACTTTCTTGGGGTAGTTAAACTATAAAATATAAGTCTGTTCGTGTGCCTCTCCGTCTTTCTGCCAGTCTATCCCTCAATATACCCGTCCTGACAATCGGTAAAAAAAACACTTGATCAAGAAATTTGTATAAGCAACACATTCCTGAAATATTTATTCTGCCGGCACACGGATTGCTGCCGAAATTATTTTGCTGAAAGAAATCAGTAGGGAAAGTTGAAGCATAGGGTAAATACATCAGGGATGCTGACACAATTCTTTTATTTTTAATAGATTTGAAATAGAACTCTTTGCGTAGACAACCTGGCACAGTGTATTCACACCAGCATTCTAACGAGAAAACACTAAAAAGGCTCTCGGGGAGCCATGAACTCATAGCTCGAACGACAAGCGAAGGAGTAGCAGAAAGACTTGAGAAATTCCGCGAGCAATGCGGACACTGGGCATAATGGCAGCAACAAGCGCGCTACACTAAAACGATGCCTTCTTTGACGCAGCTCCTTGGTAGTTTAATAGAACCTACGCTCTGCGCAGTTGCCGTTCCCGGTTTTAGTATTGCATCGCCTTCTGCTGCGTCATTCTGTATGGAGAGACACGTGGTGCTCGCAGTGGCACGCATCCGAATTTACTATCACCCCCATGCGCAATAGCTGCAATGTGTCCACCAGCTTGCTCTGTGGTAGTTTCCACGCAACCGTCCCATACAACGCAGTCAGCGTTTGTCCAATCATCACAAACGCTCGGCATGTGACGTCCGGCCTTTAAAGGAACTGGCCTGGTGCTCCTCCTTCAGTGGCCATTGTGGCGGCAATGAGCGAATTGTACTGACCCGATGCAATGTTTTGACAGTGGTATGTTACTTTTGTGAGGCGTAGGTAGTTCGTAGTGATAAGCGTGTTTTTTAGCGCGATAGCGTATAGGCTCGTATTATGATTTCCCCGTGGCTCCTAGCCGTCCGATATCAACCGCCCTCATGAGGCGTCCACGGATGTACGTCACCGCTGGCCCCCGGAATCTACGTCTGATGCAACAAGATATGAGGGCTTCGCTGAATGTGTAATGTGGCGCACGGGAACAGAAGTTTGCAAAGAAGGACAATGACACAACATCTGATACAAAAGAAAAAAACACGCCTTTTCAGCAGGTGCTGCGACTGCTAGGTGAAGGTAATTCAATGCTCTGCCGGTGGTTGCATGCATGGCAGACACCTGCGCCAGCAGTGCCCGACATTTACGCCCTCACACTAAAGCGGTTTCCCCAGACGACCACAAAATAAGTATTTCCGGCAATTCATTCGCCGAAGCTACACGTGGGCTACGATGCGCGCGGTAGCGTATATATCCGCGAGAATTCACGCCACTCTATGATCTTCAAAGTGCGGTGTATTCTCGACACACAGACGTTTTTGTTGTGTGCTTCCATCAGGGAAACGACCACCGCGGCCGGGAATTCAACCTGCGTCGGCGGGAATTTTAGCGGAACGCCTTGCCCACTGAGCCACCTCGGTTTGTGTTCTAGCGAGACTGATGCCGGAACCGACATTTTGGGACCTAAGTAAAGCAGGCGGTAAAAGATCAATACCGGTCTCTCAGAAATTAACGAAAGAATGGATTATAAGAAAAAAAACAATTTTTGAGCCCACCATACCGCGTCTAATGACATACGTTTTCAAGATACTTTTCAATATATCCACGTTCCGTCTCCCCTGCAAGCTCAGTTTGGCAAACGACAGACGGTGCAGTGCCGCCAAGTTAAAAATAACTCTGAAAATAGGTACGAATGTCCTCCCAGAGAACAGTCACGGAAGAAGGCTCGGAATGGCTCAAGATACAAGCGGTATAGCCGAACTCTCAATCGCCAAAAACAGCACATTTTCCATCAATTGCCCAGAAACAAAACGCCCAACCGAGAGCAGAGCAAAAAAAAGAGAAAAACAAATGATAGGGCTCATGTAACCAGTTTTCATTACCCGAATACTGCAGCGCCTACCATACCACAAATTTACCCGGACCAAACAAAGTGCAAGGAACACCATCATCAGGACACCATATAAGGCATTACTGAACCTGGCAATTTTCACCGTGAGATGAACTAGGAAAGGGTTGACTACCAAAATAACAGAATGGACATCCGTAGACGGGTCTGGAAGCTGGGATGTTTATACTCTTGATGCAAGAATCAAATAACGTATTTGGAGCAAATAATAGACTCCGGAAGCGCAGCACAAAGCAGGTTAAGGTCATTAGGAGAGTCCTTCGCCCTGCAGTCGTCCGAAATGGGATGTTTGTTATAATGGCGATGAATAGGTCCTCATCTTGTGTCTTGCTAACGCATTTCAAGAAACCGAAAAAACAAATTTCCTAGCACCAAGTGAGTGGATGGAAAAACAAAATCAGGATGGCCCATCGAACAGCATACCGGCCCCCCCACCTTTTTGAAAAGAAACTACTGCATGCCATGGTATACACGGCACCGATCCAGCGACCCTACATAAAAACTCCCTTCTGCCAAAAATATGGGTCCCATCTTACAGAGGAAGAGGCTAAATGAGAGGATCAGGTGCACTCGTGGAAAGTTTCAATATCGTCAGACCGCAGTATACACACACTCAGGGATGTACAAAAGCACGAGGCGCCAATTGTCGTAGTTGACTGCTCTAGAAATCTTTCTGACTGAATGACTTAAGGCATACAATCTTAAGCCACGCAAGCGCAGACAGTCTTTGACTGTCCTGGGACACAGCGATTCAAAGCCCTCGTTGCTAGTTTTTCTCTTTTCGATGACCTTTAGTGCTGGGGAAGCAAAAATTGGAAATGCCGCAACTGCGTAGAAAAAAGCTCCCCGGGAGTCAATGTGTCGCTATTGCGCCTTACATCTTAGTATCCAAACATGGATGCCTCTGCACGTTTATTTCGAGTACGGCAATACTTGCAGTACGATTTTATGAACTCAATTTCAAAACCTCTGCATTGTAGTTTCCTGAGTCACTATCCACATCAAGCCAAATTGTATCTTCTCGGCGGTGTGTACTTTAATACAAACAGTTAGCCCTGTTTTCGCTTATAAAATCCGGTTAGTAGGATCACGAAGCCATGTTACCTTGATTTATTCATAAGGGGGGGGATATACCCGCAGGGATTGTTTTTCCCGACCCCGCAACCCCAATGTTTTCAAGCAACAGGCAGTGTTGGACTCTGTCACTTAAAATAAAATAAACCCTGACCGCAAGGCAACTTCTAAGCATGGTGTTCGAGGTGAATTTAAGGCGCAAAATAAACAGTAGATGGCACGGCGATTAAATGATTTACATCATTTAAAAATCGCAAAAAAATTAAACCTTCCTTATTCACCCTCCCTCTGATTTTGGGAGTTCATCTCGAAACTGTTCGCCGTTCACACTATCAGGCTAAACTTCTCGGCTTCCACCCGAGGGTGCGAGGGCGCAACAGGTGGATTGCCTCAATGAGCTGTGATAAAGGACTCAACTTCTTTGTATTGACAGAAAAATGCAAAACAAACGTGTTCAACTACAACGCAAAAACACCGGCAGCCAACCACCACTAAGACGTTCACAAATACACGGCCATCTACTTCGGAAGCCACAAGAGAGGAATACGCTGGTTCACTTCTGTCACGATTGTTTCTTTCTTTAGAAACGCCGTCGCCTGCTGAGAAAGACGAGCGACAGGCGGATTTCTGTCGAAAAGGCGCAGCCCACGTCTTTTACGGTGAGCTGCCATTTTGTAAGGTGGTATTGAGCCACACTGGCACCTTGCAAGGGCAGACAAAAACGTCCTCGTCACGAGGACCCACGCGTGGGACTCTTATATTCGTTTTGTGCGTAGCACCACATCGCCTGGGTGTGTGCATGGCATACTGTGTGAGTAGTCAGGCAGCGCATCTGTCGGCGTACACCCAACATATCCTGGATACAATACGCGAGAACTGTTCACATGCCAAGGATCCGCAGCTTTGTTTTCTAAAAAAAAAACATATGGTTCTTACATAGGATTACTATAGAAAATGGAACACAAATTTCTTGTAGACACAGCAATTTGGCTGTGGAAAAAGCTTTTCTTCAACATAAAACTAGTTTGAAAACAGGCTCCACAAATAGCTACGGCCGATTGTTAGAAGAAAAGTTGCAATTACGTTACAATAAAAGCACACTTTGGCTACTCATTTATCTCCTGAAAAAACTTACGCTGGGAACAACCATACTGTGGCAACGATTCTGTACCTTTGGTTATTTCAGATTGTGCACCGGCGGAAGCTGTAACCATTGCCCTAATAATTATGTTTTTGATGGTGGAAGCACAATATTGATTTATTGATTGTCGATACTGCCAGTCCCCTACGAGACCAAAGCAGGTGGTCATTGGTTTGTGAAAAAATAAAGTGAAATTTACATTTTTGCACGTGGCACATAAACAACCCCTCTTCTAGACCAGAAAATACGCTAATTACACTAAACCAATGAACAGTTGTTACATTCGTGGTACATCGCACGCAACAACTTTGTCGTATTCATGCCCGTCGTCATCCTACTGTGTCAACACGTATTCTACAAATACAGCGTAAGTTGTAGGAAGGAAATAAGAAATACTTTTGGTTTGTCTAGTATCAGAAGCCTTGTATTGATCTTGAGCTGTGGCCCCGAAGGGAGTGCGTCTGGGAGAGATACCGCAGACATGTACACTGGGAGAGCTACAATGCCCACAGCCTGTTGGAATATTTTGCGTCAAGAGATGAAAAAGTAACTGCGAAAAAAGAGTCGCAAGCTCGATGGAGCTATAATGTCTGATACTCGCTAGGAATTTGCCTGCAAAGTGCGTAAGCAGGCTTATGCTTCCGAGAATTTTTTTCTTCTAAGAATTTTACCCTCAAATTCTACACAGAGAATTTGATGTCATGGCGACAGAATTTTTTGTGGTTCGCAGATGCTGCCGGTTTTCTTGTCTTTTGTTCGAGGAGCACTGCATTCTTCTTCGATTCTTGCAGCTGTATGTGATTTGCGAGCCAGGCATTCCTATGAACCGGCATGTTGTATCAAATAATAATTGCTTTATCTGCCCTGGAACGCAGACAATGTTTACGATGATGTCAGTCAATGACAAATACGAAACCAGAAGAACGCGTTGGTTTGGTGACTTTTGCAAAAATATTTTTCGGGGGTCACTAGAATGCTGTGAAATAAAGTAGCTAGGTATTTATTTTTCAAAAGAGGACATTTGGCCTGAAAATTAATATGCAGAAAACTAAAGTAATGATCAATAACCTCGGGACAGCACAGCAGTTTGAGATAGATGGCGAGGCAGTGGAAGTGGTAAGCGAATATATATACTTAGGCCAAGTTGTGACCCCAGATCCCAACCATGAGGCAGAGATAATTAGAAGGATCAGAATGGGGTGGGGTGCATATGGTAGACATTATCAGATAATGAATAGTAGCCTACCATTGTCGTTGAAGAAGAAAGTGTATGACAGGTGCATCTTACCGGTACTCACCTACGGGGCAGAAACTTGGAGGCTCACTAAGAGGGTTCAACTTAAATTGAGAACGACTCAGCGGGCAATGGAGCGGAAAATGATAGGTGCAACATTAAGGGACAAGAAGAGAGCCGAGTGGGTCAGGGAGCAAACTGGTGTTAAAGACATATTAGTAGAAATTAAGAAGAAGAAATGGACTTGGGCAGGGCATGTAATGCGAAGGCAAGATAACCGCTGGTCATTAAGGGTAACAGAGTGGATCCCTAGAGAAGGCAAGCGCTGCAGGGGGCGGCAGAAAGTTAGATGGGCAGATGAGATCAAGAAGTTTGCGGGGATAAATTGGTCACAGTTGGCACAGGACAGAGGTAGTTGGAGAATAATGGGAGAGGCCTTTGCCCTGCAGTGGGCGTAGACAGGCTGGTGATGATGATGATGAGAGGACATTTACAGGCTCATTCAGCTGAGCTAAGCCTAAATCTTCTATGATTTACCAAACTTCTTGTATTTTTTGTTTAATCACTTCATGTGTTTTTTTTTGCTTGTGCGGTGACCCTGTGTGACTAGATAACGTGGCGTGTCAAATGATCTCATGCACTCAAGATATAAAACGCGAATGCAGAAAATTTGTTTTATGTGGATTCCTTCATTTAGCGTTTTTAACGAAGTAAAAGAAACGGAATTCCAGGATGGCTTTTTTCCAGTGCATTACCTTGTTGTTTCGAACTAGCAGCGCCTGGAGGGCCCGAGGACGATACGAAGGGCTTGATGAGAAAACTGCACCCCGAAAAAATGTTTTTGCGAACATTGCATTTCGAAACCATAAATATTTGTTTGAAATAAAGATTTCATAGGGCAAGCGCTCGCTTGTGGAGATTTACCTGTAGGGTAGTGGGAAGAAGGAGAGGTCGTAGAGTGTCAGCAGACGTCGTACTCGGGTATGTGTAGTGTGTCAGAGCTTCGTTCTGCAGCCGCCCTCGCCCGTGCCCTTCGCCCATCGGGCGATACACAGGAAGGGGTAGGCGTCTGTGCAATGCAAACATGATGACTGACACTGGTGCAGCTGGCCGAGAACTGCAATGCGCGCATGCTTGCATGAATATTAGAGAATATAGAACGCGATCAGCCTTAAACGTTGACAGAGCTCAATGCGGAACACGTGGAATGCGTGCAGGCTTAAACGGGCCATGTAGACAATACAAGTTTACTTTATTCGAAACATGTGGTGTTTTAGAGGAACCTAGCGCTTTTTCGGCAGTCATTCACGGTTTATTAAAACAGAAATGAATCAATTTGGGTTAAAAGGTTGATTATCCCGCAAGATCATGTGCTTCGTACGTCTCCCATAACGTGATAATGACGTGTATGTTTACATCTTAGACAATGTTACTTTCGGTACCACAGTGGTAACACTAAGCGTGACCTGGACAGCTCATTTTACAGAACAAACCAGATAAGGTAAGGTAAGCAAGCACAAGACTTTTAAAAAAGGTTACAAGTTTGTGGTCATACTGTGTCACAGGGCTTTTCAATACGACGTATATGCGGAATCTTTATTTCAATACATTTATTACTTACTAGCCACCACTTTTAGATGAAATGGTCAGTTAAGTGTACTGGAAATCGCAGTATACATTTTATCAAATTTTCAAAGGTCATTCTTGTAGCTGCAACTATTTCTAACTCACAGTTCCTGCTTTTTGCTCATTTAAAGCACTTAATTTGGTGTCCGAAGGGCTAAAATAATGCGTTGCGTAAAGTGGAGCGTGTGGTCGTCATGACGCACCCCTGGTTAGAGAATGTTCCACTGTGTACGCTAATAGTGGTTGCGTTACATGTTGCATCCAAAGCAAAGTATACAAAGTTGCTCTATATTGCGGAACAATCCAAGTCCGGCTAAATTGTAGCTGTTCGAGGGAGTGTGTATAATACACTGCAATTGCACAATAACTATGCGTTAGACCTCGCTTTGATTTTATGATTCTAAAAAAAGACCATAAATAAAACCCTGGTATTTTGATATATTATTAGGGGCAGGGACCACGCACCCGCCATTACTGTTTTGCTCAACCACACAACCTGAACTTTTTAATGCAACAGACAGTGTACGGCACCGTCGTATCATTTACCACGAAAATAATCGAAAGATACAAGGATCAGTACTGAGCATGCCATGTGACACTTATGTGCAACCAAAATGTAGCAGCCGATCTCATGGCAGGACATTTTCTTGATTCCCTTAACCCTGGTGTCACAACTAAAAGATTGTGACCCACGACCTTATTACATCCTTTGTCTGAATTGTAGAGTCAAACTACATACCATTCATGCTTTGCACGATTAGAGCAACTGTCTTCTAGTGCTCCTGATTGTGCTACGAAGGCGCCGGTAGAATTGCTGAATGCCGCGAAAGGGTGTTCTGACGCACAAATACCGCCCGCATCGCACACACTGACACGCACTTGTTGACCACAAACCGCTTCAGATGCCGTCCCTTGTTGACCTTGCTGTTTTTTTTTTGTTTTAATTCCTGTTAAAATAGCAACGCCATCGCCAGGTGTAACTTGGTCAATATTATTTTGACGTGCTTCTGTGGGGGTCATTGCAGGAGAACTTTAAGCGCTTGGCTCAAAATTCTACCGGTTGGGTAGGTATGCTCGTCGGCGGGTTGAATTTCGGTAATCATAATTTGACTTTACATGGGAGAGGGAGAAGCCGATAACCGTCGTTTTAGCAGTGTGAACCGTCCCTTTTAAAATAGGTTAGGTTCCGGAAGAAATAACAGCCGGTTTTGCCCGTCCATAGCTCATTCCGCTGCGCCGTACAGGCAACGTGGTCTAGGCCTCCATACCGTTTTTCTAACGCAGTAGCTTTACTGTGTTCGACTCCAAAATTCATTTTGTATTTCGAGTGTATTCTGATTTTAATTGACGTTCTGTTGATCCTTGGGCTGTTTTGGAAAATTCCGCAACAAACGCCTTAACGGGTTAGTCAAGTATAAAAGCCGGTGTTCGCGCTTTACAATTTGTGCTTTACACAGGTTGGGCAGTGGTCTGGACTGGCTACTGAGTGTGACACAAAATGGAAGGTGGAAATGGCACTAACCGGTGGCATGGCGCACAAACACCGCTCTCATTGCCCCACCCTGACACGCACATGTCCACCACTAACGGCTCCAGAGTGCGTCCGGTTTCCCGTTGCTTGTTTATTTCGGGCCTGAATGTCGGTTAGAATAGGAGCATCCTCACCTGCTGACAAAGAGGCGTGACGGGCGGCGTTTGCAGTTAGAACACATGTGCGCTTGTGATTTGAAGTGAGCGTTTATTTTGAAGCAAAGCTTTAGTACTTTTGCCCACAGTTTCTCGGAGGATGCGCAATCCGGTCAAAAGGCTAACACCTTTTCACCGGAGACACACACCTGGCGACACACCCCTCGGAACGCATCACGTGATTCGCGGGTCCAGCTGTCAGCGGTGCGCACAAGGCGCTGTTTTGTCGTTTTGCAAATTAGCGGCGGTGGCCACCGCCGCCGTTCACGCATGCGCCGCTGGGTTGTCTCGTTATATGTGACTCATCTGGCGCCGTGTTTGCCGTAAAACAAGAACGTCGCGTTTGCCGAGAATATAGATTTTTAGCTGACTGTTTTCGACGGTCCGCTCCAGTACCGGAATCGGAACCTTAGCAGCGCAACATGAACCAATGCCGTTCGTGGGCAAGCGCGCCATGAAGGCGCAATGGCGCTCCCGCTTGCTATCAGAGCGGAGCCGACCATGAAAAACGGTCACATAAAACTTGCTAGTGAAAGCGAGGCTGGGCCTTCTTGTCTCAGCGTTGCAGGTGACCGAGCAAACTTGAATCGTCGTCGGAAATACAGCTAAATCAAAGGTTTACCAAGCGAAACAAAGACAGCCAGAATAAGCCAAGCTTTAGCTTTGCTTATCAAACGTTAGCTGAGCTAAGCCGCAACCATTTTTGATGCCATCATCGATCGCGCTGAGAGCCTGCAAGAACGGCAAGCATATGCGCATAGATAGCTATGGAGACCACCCTTCAGGCATTGCGTGCGAAATCATGTATCGTCCGGGCGTATGCGTAGAGTTGCCAACTTCATTCGGAGGCATGCGCCTAACGTAAATTCATTATTTCCAGCATAAACAGTCGCCAACTATTGGTACGCACAGGCACACAACAACCTGTTACGTTAAAAAAATAAATTGATTGTAAAATGTATCTCTTAATAATATCAATAGCAATATGGTGAATACATGTAACAAAACAAAAATCTACTCCCAAAAAGTGTAACAAAACGCCGGCTGGTGTAGAAAGAAAAGGAATAAAAAAATTAGTGCCAATCGACCCTGTTAATTTTGTTGGAAATCAAAGCTGTACACGGCATTCAGAAGGATTAACCAAGCGACGTCACTTAAATTCACTCACGACGGTGCAAAAATAGTGAAACCTGAAAGAAGTTAAATGCACTTAACCACCCCCTATGTTACTTCAAAGAGATATTCTTGGTAAGATTAAGTTAATAGTTAGTGGTGCTGTATTGGTGTAGCACATGAGTCGAAACAGATTCATTTTTATAAAATTGAAGCTCAAAACCGCTGTCAGACGATCTCACTTCTCCGTCTCTGCCGGCCGTCGCGGACGGAGGTGACGAGATCGGCGGCAGAGACCGCTGAGCAGCGCCACCAGGAGGAGGAGGTTGAGGATATGGAGAAGGAAATACTTCTGTTCAGATTTCTGAACAGCCCAGAGTGCGGCCAAGGGTAATGGTTCCTTCTTCACTGTAGCCCATATTCCGTCCGCGCCGCCGGCACTGATGTTGGGTAGGTAGAGAGTGGTTGGACAGCAGCATCTCCCATTGCTCTGGTTCGTTAGTTGGCGGAAAGAGAGAAGGATGGTCAGGGCTAAAGTAGCACACCATGATTATGTGGCCGAGTGTTCCTACTTCAGAGCAAAATTTACATTCAGCGTGGAAGCGATTAGTGTGCATTAAGAGGAGGCGCGTCGGGTGTCCGGATTGTATGAGCCATAGGGTAGTTTGTTGTTCTCTGGAAAGTTCACGCTAAGGCGAAGGTAGGGTCTGTCTGTGAAGGACAGTATGCCTGGTTATCTCGCTGAATGTTACAAGCGGGTGACTGTGCTCGTGCAGCTCCATAGCACGGGGGGTAACAGCGCAGGCTTGTTTATGGGCGTATTCGTTGCCCTCCACGGAAGCGTGAGCGGGTGTCCGAATGAGCAGAATGCAACAACTTGGGGAGTGGTTTTTTAGTGCACGCAGTGCAGTTCGGGACATCCAACCCGACTGGTAATTCCGGTAGGCTTATTGGGAATCGGTGCCTACCTTCCGAACCACTGGTTGAGTGAGAGCCAAGACGATGGCTGCCTGTACTGCTGCCGTCATGTTTTCGGTCTTGCGTGAGCCACAAGCAAGGAGGTTGGTTCTGGAGGTAGCCAATATGATGGCGTACTGCTGCCCTCGATGTAGAGAGGGGTCTGTGTAGATAACTGCATGATCCCCACCGAGGGTGGTATTCCGCGTTTGAGCTCGTGCTTGTCGGCGACCCTCTTCTTGTAAGGGATTGATATTTCTAAGCAATGGGAGCTTTTTCAGTTGCTCTCGACAAAAGTCCAGGAGTTTGTCAAGCGGAGTGACATTCAATCTAGTGAAGGATGCGGCGACCCGCCGCAGTTCTACTCATTTGGAGCATCTAGATAAAAAGATGGCTCTGTATGAGCTCTTCTACCGTGTTTTAGAGCCCTGGGCTAAGCAGCCTCTCTGTGGACGCACTCATGGGAAGACCGATGGCTTGCTCAACCACCTTTGTAACCATTTTATAAAGCATATTTATGTCCTCTTTGCCGAGAATAAGACAGGGGGTTGACGTAAGTGATTCTCGAGTGTACCAAAGCTTGAAATAATCGAAAGGTATTGTATTCCTTGAGGCCTCGCTTCTTGGTGGCAACTCGCCTGATCATGTGTATGATTTTATTGATGACGTGTTTGAGGCACTGCAAGGATACCTCACTCTTGGTGTTGGCCTGAAGATGTAGGCCCAGGATCTTGATGCTGGGGCTTGGAGTGATGGCCTGGTCATGAAGGTGTATTTGAATGTGTTCCTTTATGTGTCGTTTGGCGGGAAGGCAGACGACAAGGAGCTGAATTTTTTACGTGAACACTTGAACCCACAGGCTTTAGAACACTGGCGTACTAGATGTGAGATGCCATGGGTTGGTGTGAGCTTCCTTTGATCGCTATCGCTTGGCATTCAGCGAGAATACAGGGGTTAAACCCATAGATGCGCTTGGTGAGCCCACCACTTGTCTTCCCCGTCTCCGCGTGGGCTCGGGTCTAAATCGGTAAGATAAAGGGTCTGGCTGTGTTACTCTTTTATTGCCAGGTTACATTCCTGGCGGTGCCAGTAAATTCTTTTATTTGTTCGTGGGAGTTTCCTGTTGACACCAACAGTCGCTAAAGCAGCCTTGGGGGGTAGAGGTACAAATTACTGCTTTAAAACACCTCTGGATTTTTGTAGCGCTCTAACTCGGTGGACAAGAGAGCTATAAACAGCGTAAACTTTCGATCATTCCACTTTGGCACAAAATTCACCATGAAGTGTACCACGAGAAAGATGCACGAGAAGGCACGTCAAGAAGAGGACCACGAGCAAAATGGGTTTATGTTTCGCGAAACTGCCGCGTAAACGGTGGTTAGTCTGCTATTTGAAGTATTTCGCCCCAAAAGACGAAGAAACAAAAGCGAAGATAAAGACGCAAACACAAATGCTGCGATAAGTAAGTCGGATATCGCTAGGCTCTCGCTTGCAAAGCGCGAAACTAGACTTCGGCTTCCTACGTACTCTTTGTGACAATTTTACCGCTATATTCCACGCAGACTGAAGAATGTTACAGAAACGGGTGAATGGCGGTTTGAGGTACTGCTGGATACGTTATCTTATTTTCGAGTGCCAGCACATTCTTTTTAGGCTATAGCAGTTGTAAGTGAGTTTAGAGCCCTATGTATTGCCCTCACCTAGGGGGCTATTAGGGGTACTCTGAAAAAATTAATACATAAATCATATCACCATGCGTGTAGCGTCGTATAAGAGGTTTTGGTATTTTGTGAGCCCTGGCCCGCAGACAATCTTTAGACGGACAACCACCATTGCCAGAAATTGTACTTTGAGTGCAGAGTATCATATGTTCACTTAATTAAGTAAGATTTCTTCGCGCGTGAACCGATCTCTACAAAATAAAGGCGGTCGGCCTATGCTGCTTTATTCGAAGACCTTTATAGATTTGTGTGCCTGGCTAGTTTCCTTCGTCAATTGTGTACCGAAATTTGCGCATCGCTTTTATGCACGTGGTACGCCGTATCAAATAGAAAGGCGTCAATAATATATTTAATATTTCTGAACATCTGCTGCACGGACGCTATTAGTTCGACCTATATTTCTTTTATACGTTGACTGGTATAGTTTTTCGCTTAGTAAGAATCAATTTCTTTTTACTACATATTTTGAAGTGTCAGTTTTACGTGGGATTGTTCCGGGTATGAAAGAACTAAACTGCACTAATAAATATGCGCTGTCCCAACAGGGCTTTGGGGAAGATCATATTGGCATAGTGGGTTACATTACACAGGTACGGATGAAGGGGACTTGATAGGTACTTCGTTTACGCGGGGATCACGTACTGCCACTGGCTTCTAAGAAAAAAATTTTACTTCTTAGGACTACCATTATTTCATTTCGCCAGTTACCCACGAAAATATTTACATGAAATCTCGTTGTAATTTATCTATATTCATGAGGAAGGGCAAGAAGAATGTAGCTGGAGATTCGCAACGTCAACCGAGAGGACAAAATAAAACAAATTGCTCAAAGAACATGGGTAACTTGCGGTTGTCTATTTCCGAACGTGTACTTGTTGGTTTTTATTGCTGTAAGTGTGCCTGGTCAATATAGCCACAACATCAGTGCTCCGTGTGATGTGACCTACAAATCGGCTGCCTTGATCTTGTGTAGATGCTAGTGTTGTTTCTGCGCCCAGTGCTGCTATGCCGAATACAGGACGCCAGGGCAAACAACGGATGAAAGCAGATCATGCGACATCACGGTGTGTTTTTCCCTTTACCGTTTGATGGTGCATTTTTACACCCAAGAGAATGTACAGCGCCCATACTTTACAAATGCACTGAAGCCTGCCTTCTCTGTTTCTCGTGTGGCATTTATTTTGGGGCAAATTTACGAAGAGACGCATGACAACCACCCATTTTTCCGGAGTTTTACGGGAGCGTCCAATCTTCCATGTTAGTATTACGTTGTTTTTCTATTGTTCATTGCTTCTTAGTGTTTCTTTTTTGTATTCAAAATATATCAAGTATCATTTACTGTACAATTTAATACTGTATTATATTGACTTAATGGAGACTATAATAAATAAAGTGTTCATAGCGTGTAACATGCGACCTTGGCAAGTCAACCTGCAGTTCTATCATTCTTCTTTCATTCAATCTCCTTTCTTGCAAACTTTAAGCAGACGTCTCCCATGCGCAAATAATACCCTACAATTTACCTGCCAACATGCTGGCCTCCTACAAAGGGAAGTTGATGTCGAAGCCGATAGTTGGCTTCGATTATTGATTATATTGATACGCGAGACAATCTCTAACTGAGCCTCGTGCCTCAAATGTTTTCATGAATAACGTCCTAACTTAAACTCATCACGCATTTCACAGTCAAGTAGACCAGCTCGAGCATCTTGGTGTCTCAACCGTTTATCTTCTTGTACCAATATTGTTTCCCGTCCTGGTTTTACTAATTAAACCATTGATGGTACTTTTGTACAAACATATGCTTAATTTTTCCAAAGCAAGCCCTTGATACTCAAACCTCTAATTTTGAAGTTCCTTCAAACCGTAAACTGCACAGGTTAATTGCCACTCTCATTGTCTCCGTCTTTTTTTTGGTATCGCACTTTCCATTCTGCTGTCTTAGTGTCGTGGCTATTCACACACATTCGGACCTACCTTATGGTGCAGCAATCTAGTATACAAATCTTTCCATGCAACTTTTAAAATTTCAAGCAGGCAGCGGTACTTTGGCCTCGTTGCTGCACTCGAGCTTGCAATATTCATCTATCAGTAGCCCGGCTTTGGCTCGAGATTGTCCGGCGAAACATTTCCATGAACTACTACAATCTTGAAACCGTGCCTCGATGCATCTAAATATGGTCTCTGTGGCTCTTGGTTGTCTCCAAGCCGAATTCCTGACGCGCCTTGTGAAGTACAGCCGTCTGACATAAGCCAACGTGCCTATCTCGCACTAATGCAGGGGAAGTCTATGTTGGTGGTAAGGTGCGGCATAAACTGGCACGAAGCTGCACCAATCGTACTTGCCGACACATTTCTGCTCAGTCTTTCAAGCATAACAGACAAAAGTTGCTCCTAGAGCATCGCCACATACAGTCCACGCAGTGACACTTCATCAGTGCCTTTATCACTCTTGGGATAACCATTGGTTTCGTCAGATGATTATGGCTCTTCGTTGCTTATTTTAATGTTTAGTTCATCACTCTATCGCACTTCTGACATCTTAGCAATGGCCGAGTAACACATTGTACAAACTGTTTACATTTAATTAAGAAATACCTCATTTATTGATCTTCTATTATGTCTTGCTCACTCGTCTCTGCGGACACTCCCGTGTGATGCTCAACTTTCAGCTGTCTCTCCTTTCGAGTCGAACCCTCCAAAGACATCACATGCGCCAACTGAACACACGCCTACCGCAAGGGCAATGGTGCATAGCTGTGCTGTAGAATTTTTGAAAACAGTTAATGCACCTATCGCCACCACTGGGGATACCACAACCACCCAGCTCGTCTCCCCCCACACACGTAGTCATACAGGTTGGAGGAGGCCAGACCGGGATGTTAGGAGTAAGCTGCACAAAAAGGTCTTCCTCGGTTTCTATTCATGTTTTTGGGCTTCATCCAGAACTTTATGAATTTTCTATCTGCCCGAGATTCGAGAGGTGTCATACCATCGCTGTAATTGCCTACCAGGGAGTGCATTGTTCCATAATGAATCATTTCCAAACACACTCATACCTGTTAATGTGCTCCATGCTATGTGCAGTTTTATATTTACGCTCTTTTCTTATAATTATTTATTCTTCGGCACCACCTGAGGCATCGCCGACACCTGTTGTACCCATACCTCGGCAAATTTTGCTCGGCTCACTCAAACTCACTCACCAATTTTTTTCCGAATCACCACTCACTCAAACTCCGACTCAATGCTAAGCAGCACATCTGCGCTCACTCAAACTCAAACTCACAAGTGAGTGCAAAACTCAGAACTCACTCGGACTGAAAACTCAAAATGTACGCAAACTCAAAATGTACTCAATACTCAGAATGTATTCAAACTCAGATTGTATTCAGGACTCAAAATGTACTCTGGCTCAAAATGTGCTTAAAATATAATCAAACTCAATGTGTACTAATAACTCAAAATGTATTTAAAATGTACTCAAACTCAAAGAGTACTCATAACTAAAAATGTACTCAAAACTCAAAATATACTCAAACTCAAAATGTACTCAGTACTCAAAATGTACTAGAACTCAAAATGTGCTCAAACTAATTCTGTACTCAAAACTCAAAATGGACTCAGAACTCTCTCGGTCTCAGGCGTACACAAACTCGGTCCGGCTGAAACTCACTAAAGCTCAAACTCACCATGCTACACGAGCCTCGCGCTCACTCAAACTTAAACTCACGTGTGAGTTTGAGTCCAAATGAGTCTGAGTGAGTTGACTCATGCGTGAGTCCGCCGATCTCTGGTTATACCTACTCCCGAATATGAATAATGTGATGACGTGGAAGCTCACTGTAATGTTTACGTACATGGTCTGCATCCCTAGCGCGCCTCAGCTCACGCTGATGCGATCAAATGATCAATTTTCTATGCAGTCTCATGAAATAACCTTTATGCGAGTTTAGTGCCTTGAATCAGAAAGTAAGATATGGTAGAAAATATTGTGACGAAGTCAAAGATTACACAGTCGTCTTTAAGTAAAAACAAGTTTATTGGAGCGAACTTGTGCTACCCTAACAAGTCAAAGAATACACAGGCGGGGAGCAGCAGTCAACAAAGTGACTTGCGTAGGCGAGCGTCGTCGAGTCACATACCCCGGCGCTTGCTCTGCAGGCTTTTTATCTTTCGGCACGCGTGGTTCTCGAACCGTAGATTCACATCTAGAACATTGCAGATCCAAGAATAATTTTCTAGGCTGTTCACGTTAGTTCGGAACGCTCTGCCTACGAGAAAAGATAACACATGCATGCTAGAAAGAAAGAGTGGAACACGCGCTTCTCTTGGGCACAGAGATAACAGAGACCAGCGCAGCCAGGCAATAAAAGCAAAACATAAACAATCAAACGCAATGCAGGGTTTGCGGCATTACCCCCCCTCTAAGAGTGCATCGACCCAATGCTAAAATAAAACGACAATGCTAAAATAAAACGACACTCTAAAATAAAACGACAAAGTCGTCCACGTGGTTCGAGGCGAACCACGTGGACGACTTCGGGTTGCGTGTGTCGTCACGATGTGCCGGAGTCACCATAAGGGACCACCTCGTACGTAAGGTGACCAACACGTCGTAGAATCTGGTATGGTCTGAGATACCGTCGCACAAGCTTCTCACTGGGTCCGCGTCGTCGCATGGGAGTCCACACCTACACGAGATCCCCAGGGTGGTACTCGGCGTCTCGGCGTTGGAGATTATAGCGTCCAGCATCCACCAGCTGCTGGTGCGTTATACGAACTCGAGCTAACTGGCGGGCCTACTACGCACGTTGAAAGTATCCTTGGACGTCGGCGTTGAGGTCGTCGTCATCTACGTATGGAAGCATGGCGTCGAGCATCGTAGTCGGCCATCTTCCGCAGACAAGCTCGAAGGGTCATCTGCGTAGTTTCCTCGGTGGCAGTGTTGTATGAAAACGTGATATACGAGAGGACTTCGTCCCAAGTCTTATGTTCAACGTCGACGTACATAGACAGCATATCCGCGATCGTCTTGTTCAGACGTTCCGTAAGTCCTTTCGTTTGGGGGTGATACGCCGTCGTTCTTCGGTGATCCGTGTAGCTGTAGCTTAAGATTCCTTGGAGAAGCTCCGCTGTGAAAGCCGTTCCGCGGTCCGTGATTAGGACTTCAGGGGCTCCATGTCGCAGCACAACTTGGTTTATGAAGAACTTGGCGAGTTCTTGTGGAGTCCCCCTCAGAAGAGCGGCCGTCTCTGCGTAGCGCGTCATGTAGTCTGTCGCTACTACAATCCACTTGTTCTCGGATACTGACATAGGGAACGGGCCCAGAAGGTCCATTCCAATCTGTTGGAAGGGACTCGAAGGGACGGCGATTGGCTTCAGAAGTCCGGCGGGTCTCGTCATTGGCGTTTTTCGTCGCTGGCAGTCACGGCAGCTCTGCACGTAGTGGATGATGTCAGATGTAAGGCTGGGCCAGTAGTACCTCGCCTTTGTTTTTTCAATAGTGCGAGCTGTGCCAGAATGTCCAGAAGACGGGTCGTCAAGCACGCTGCCGAAATTTCGTCACAAGGGTCCGCGGGGATGACAAGAACGTAATTCGTTCTCATTCCGGGGCTGAAATTGTTCTTCACCAGGACGGAGTTTTTCAAGATGAATGCTTCTAAGTTGCGTTTGAATGCTTTAGGCTCGGCGACATTGCGTCCTTCAAGGTAGTCGATCATGTCGCGTAAGTAGAGGTCGGAACGCTGCGGGCGGCAAAGCCGCTCTCTGTCACGACTACAAAGAACGCGCTGTCTTCAACGGAGTCTTGTGGTGGTGGGTCGACGGGGCCGCGGGACAGGCATTCGGCGTCGGAGTGTTTCCTTCCGGATTTAGAGATGATTGTAACGTCGAACTTCTGCAGCCGCAAGCTCCACCGCCCAAGACGGCCAGAGGGGTCCATCAAAATGGCGAGACAACACAGCACGTGGTGGTCTGTCACAACCTTGAACGGTCTTCCATACACATAGGGGCCAAATTTTGAAATTGCCTATGTAATTGTGAGGCATTCTTTCTCGGAGGCTGAGTAGTTTTTCTCCTAATTCGACAGACCACGGCTGGCAAAGGCAATTACTTTTTTGCAAGGGCTTTGCTTTTGAACGAGGACGACACCCAACCCTACATCACTGGCGTCCGTGTGCATCTGCGTTTCGGCGTTTGCTTCGAAATGAGCGAGCAAGGGAGGGTTTCACAGGGGTTTTTGACGCTCCAGAATGCTTTTTCTTTTGCGTTTTCCTAGCTGAAAGGGTGCTATCTTTCGTCGAACGCGTTAGTGGCTCTGCGTGCGAAATTTACGAAGAAGCGGTAGTAGTATGTGCAGATTCCGAGAAATTTTGCACGCCCTTCTTGTCTGTCGGTCTTGGGGAGTTTTCTATGGCTGAAGTCTTCGCTGGGTCAGGCAAAACTCGCGCGGCATTGATAACGTGGCCCGAAAACTTGAGTTCCTCGTACGCAAAGCGGCACTTTTAGGCTGCAGCCTTAACCCCGACGTGCGAATAGCCTCGAGACCAGACTCCAATCTTGCAAGGTGTTCGTCGAAATGTCATGCGAACACCACAACATTGTCGGGGTATACGAGACAGGTGTGCCACTTCAGGCCAGCTACCACGGTGTCCATGACTCTTTCAAAGGTTGCTCCTGCCGTCCACAGCCCCAACGGCATCATCTTGAACTCTTAAAGGCTGTCAGGGGTCATAAATGCGGTCTTCTCTCGCTCTTTCTCGTTCACTTCTATTTTCCAGTAGAGTGTCTTTAGATACAGCGATGAGACGTTCTTGGCGTGGCAGAGATGGTCGAGGGCGTCGTCGATTCAGGGCAGGGGTAGACGTCTTGTTTGTGATTTCAACGCAAAACCCTAATGTGCCGTCTTTTTTCATCGCCTGTACGACCGGCGCAGCAAAGGTGCTTCTCGATGGATATATAATGTCGTCGCTTAGCATGTCTTCCACTTGTTCCCGGAAGGCTTCCATCTCGATTGAAGACACGCGGTATGGTGACTGTCGGGTAGGTAGGGCTCCATCTTTCATTATTATTCGGAGCTTCGAATTTTGAGTTTGACTAGAAACACTCGTTGTAGTTTGTTCCGTTTTTTCTAGTAGTAGCAAGTTTCCGTTTTTTGTTCCGTTTTTCTTGTAGTAGCACCGGATTCGCTTCGAAGGGTTACAGAAGCTTTAAGGTATCTTCGGATGCGCGTTGGCAGTCGGCGATTGCGATCATGTCACTTGCTTCTTGTGTTTCTTGGATGAACGCAAGTGCAGCTCTCTTGTTAATATGCTGGTACTCCTCGGTGAAATTAGCGACCAAAACGTTGGATTATCGTATCCTTAAGTGCGGAATGCCTCTTGCGACGGTGACACCGCGGTCGAGAAGCAACCTTTGGTCACTCTCTACGATAGCGTCGACGTCAGGAGGAGCATTTTCCCAGTAGACAATGATCATCAAGCTTGCGCGGGGTGGCAGGGTGCATGATCATCTGCCATCCTTATGGCAGCACGGTGTTCGGGGTTTGGATCCGGCGTTATGGAGAGATCGTGGGTAAACTTTATCTACTTGGTCTGCAGGTCGATTATTGCACCATTCTCCGTCAAAAAGTCCATGCCAAGAATTAGGTCACGTGAGCAGTTGGGATAAATAACGAACGCCGCAGTGTACGTCGTGTCGTCTATGGTGACGCGTGATGTGCACGTTCCACTGGGCGTTACGAGACGGCCTCCTGCTGTGCGTATGTGCGGACCTCCCCAACTGGTCGTAGCGTTCTTCAGGTTAGACGCGAATGATCCGCTTATCACCTACTAGTCCACTCCCGTGTCTATAAGGGCGACTAAATAAAAGCCGTCGATGAACAACTGGACGTCGGACGCCGCTAGCCTCGAGTTCCGGGTGCGTCGGGGTGCCGTATCTCGGCTTGTGCATCTTGGCGGTTGAGCCCTATGCGTCGTCGTTATCGTCGTCTTCTACGCGGCAGGCTTCGTCATGTCGGGTACGCGTTGCACCGTGTGGCTGTCGTCGTGTTCGGAAGTCATGTCAGAGTTCGATCGGATCGTCGGGCTGGGGCTCGGATGACGGTGTTCAGTGCTTCCTTCCGTCGTTGAAATGTTTTCATTTTTCTGCCGTTGTGCAACTTCACCCCCAGAAGTTGCTGCTTTTAGTTTCCCCCGCCTGGGCTGGGCGACCTTCCACGTGAGAACTCAGCAAAGCTACGGCGGTTCGGTGACTGGTATGGGCATGGCGACGGCGAAAGGTTGTAACGGGTTGGACCTCGCTTGGTGTTCGCCAGGTAGCCATCGATTTCATTAAGGCGCTGTCCGGGTCGGTGGCATGATGCGTCGACGGAGAACCCTCGGAACCCGAGCGTCTCGTAGGACCAGCGACGGTAGATGTGGTCAGCCTCTCCGCGGTGGTAGCACAGCGGGCGATTGTAGGGCATTCGTCAGACGTCGGTATTCCGTCGGGCGGGGGGTTGCACCACAGGTGGTGGGGCCGGCGACAGGGGACGACGGTACGGAGCCTCGTGATGATAGGGCGCAGGTGGGCAAGGGCGACGAACAGCAGCCGCGTAGGACATGGCTTGGGGTTCTCGAGGTGGTACTGGCGTCGTTGAAGTTCCAAGCGCCTGCGTCACTTCTTTTCTAATGACGTCGGTAAGGGAAGGAACTTGTGGGTTTGGCGGCGTTGGGACCAGTTTTCACAGCTCCTCCCTCACTATTCTGCGGGTAGTCTCGCGTAGGCTATCTGCGGGAATGCGCATGCTGTCGGCGCAATTCGTACTCGCCATGCAAACAAAGTTGCGGTCATACTGTTTAGCATGCATTTCAAGGGATTTCTCAATGGTGCGGGCTTCGGTCACGAATTCAGCGGCGGTTTTGGGTGGATTGCGGAGAAGTCCAGCAAACAGTTCCTTCTTCACACCGCGCATTAAGAAGCGCAACTTCTTTTCTTCCGCCATGCAGGGGTCAGCTCGCCTGAAAAGCCTCTTCATCTCTTCGGCGAACAGAACAACGCTTCCATTAGGGTGTTGTACCAGCGTATGCAGCAAGATCTCGGCCCGCTCTTTTCACACATCCGTGGTGAACGTCGTTAAAATTGCGTTCTGAAATCGTTCCGAGTCTATAGGGAGCTCCCAGGGTTTTCGAACCGGATAGCTGCTGAGTCATCAAGGTAGAACAACAGTTGCCTCAGTGTCGCCGCGTCATCCCATCGGTTAAAAAGTCTTACCCGCTCGTCTTGCTCCAACCAGTCTTCGGGATATGCCGCAGGCGACCCATGGAAGGATGGTGGCTCCCTTGGTTGCTGAAGAACGAGGGCATCATTGGAAGCGCTGGTCATTGTGCCTGCGTTGATCATAGTGGTTTTCACGACGTCTTGTTTTTTCACGTTTTCTGGAAATAGTGTAAACTCTGGCTGAAAGCCCAGCTGTCGGCGGCTGACACGAGTTGGGCTTGCTTTTCGGCTTGACCGTGGCTTAGGGTTTATGTACCCCGAACCTTCACCAGATGTCACAAAGTCAAAGATGACACAGTCGTCTTCAAGGAAAAACAAGCTTATTGGAGCGAACTTGTGTTCCCCTAACAACTGAAATAATTCACATGGGGCGAAGCAGCAGTAAACAATGTCACTTGCGTAGGCGAGCGTCGTCGAGTCAAATACCCCGGCGTTTGCTCTGCAGGCTTTTTATCTTTCGGCGCGCGTGGTTCTCGAACCGTCGTATCACATCGAGAACATTGTAGATGCAAGAAGAATATTGTAGACTGTTCACGTTAGTTCGGAATGCTCTCCCTATTCGAAGAGATAACACATGCGGCACAGAAAGAAAGAATGAAACACGCGCTTCCCATAGCACAGAGATAATGCAGCCCGGCGCAGCCCGGCAGTAAAAGCAAAACATAAATAAACAAACCCAATGCAGGGTTTGCGGAAATACCGCTGGGCAACATATGTAGAAGCAGCTGACATAGACATAGGTTTGTGAAATTGCAGGTATACCAACAGAATAAGGCAATATAATTGTGGGTACTGAAAACCGGCGTATTTTTGAGAGGAGAACGTGTCCCTAATTATTATTAAATAAATAAAATTATTAAATAAGAAATTTTTGGTTGTAGCAAACCGATAAAAGAGGTAATACAATTTAGTGCATGCATATATGTTGTAAGCATGAAACTGAATGCCGAATGCAGGCTGCCACGAAGAGCCCGACTGATTTTTGGATTAAAAAGGCGAAACTATTCCGAATGAACGGGAAACGTTGGCACCCGCTCAATAAGTAAAAAGTCTTGCGAAGAAGAACAACCATACCGCGACAACGACACCACCCCAGCTGTTATTAGAAATCCCCCAATCCAACAGTACAACCTATACGTAATGATAACATCACGTTTTGATTAGAGAAATCTCCATTGTTATAATTTATTTGGCGCTTCGGCCAGTTTCTTGCGATACCATGGCAGACAGGCATCAGTTCGTAAATACAGAGAATATTTACATTGTTGCCGTTGTGATATAAGAAAGAGTTCCTGTAAAACGACAAAAAACGCCAATTCCACACAAGCAATGAACACTTACCGCATTCTTGCCCTATAAAAAGGTCCAGAACTACCACAGTCCTGGCCGTTATCGTCCGCCTCCGTCAACGCAAATTCGACGAAAATACCCACATTTGTATGCTGTGCTTGAAAATACAACCTGAGGGCACAGCGACTCGAACGGCACAGCGCCTGCTCAATATAAACATAGCAACCGAGACTGGGTCAGCTGTCCCGGGAGCTGCAATGCGCGCATTTGTTCGCAAATTTTCGCGTGGGTGAGTTAGCACTGCTAACTAGATAAAAGAGAAAGTGGTGATGGAACCCGTTCCATGGCTCCTCGTATGCCTGTGTACATAAAGGGAGCTGAGCTGCGGTGCGTTGATGGTCCCGTTTTCGTGTTTGTTATTTGAAAAAGTGGCATTGCCGTAATTACGCTCGCAAACAATGCACCACAGACTGCATCAAAGGTTTTTCAACAGGTTAAATTGTAAAGTGCCCTATCAAGCCTCAACAGCCCATTACATATGGCGTTAGAGTTTGGGGCGTTTCTCTTTGATTATATATATTGTTTGTAGGCCAATATTACCAATTTCGTTCTCATTTTTGGGGTCACAATCGTAGCTACGCTCAGGGACGCCGATTACTTAACACTCAACTGAGACGAACGATCGCTTAGTATTCCTTTGTGGTAAACCCGAGGTCTAAAAAGTGACATGGCATTGAGCTTCCTCCCTTTATCGATTAGGCAGTACATAGAACTTCTCAAATGCCTCACGTTTTCTCACGGAGCTGCACATCGTCCGTACTCATCATCCGTGTCCAGTACAAGACATATTTTGCGGCCACAGAAACGACATATATACATGTCGTGCGGCACAAATTTTATAAAGAAATTGCTCACGCCAGTCACGAAGAGACTGGTCTGGGCATTTTTGCTTCTCCCGCACACTGACCCGCAAACACGAGTATTAGAGGCCCAACCTAACCGAGAGCGTGAAACAGTGCGGAATAACTTCCCGTCACTGCTAAAGGTGCACAATACCTTCCGCAAAAAAACATTTAAACTTCGGCAGCGAATAAATTAATCGAAAGTGCCCGTTTATTAAATGGGCTACAGGTGATATTTTCTTTTGCACACCTCGCGAACACAGGAGGATGGTTTTCGCTATAGATTACCTGCTCCCTGTTGTAAGACTAACTTTCTTCCCCGGGGCGCCACCCCTTGGTTGTATAGAATTCTATTCAAAACATTGTACTTCACCAAGGGGCCCTTACGTTAAGAGTAGCGTACACAGGAACGGTTTTTATGGCACAAACAATCAACCAAGCCCTCGCACTAAGTTTCATCCCCCCCCTCCCTGTCAGGAGAACCGGTTAACATTGCTAGGCAAATGGGCACACAAAAGTTTCAAACAAGCTAACCTCCAATACACTTTCGATGTACTTGAACGTAGGCCGCCGTAACTTAACTTTAAGTAGGCGTATGTAGCGTTTTCCTACGATACCGTTTTACAGTAAAATTCCGGTTTCTTTCCTTCCCATTTAGTCCAGGTCGGCGCGTTATTATAACTCCCCACCCATTGCTCAATCCTCAACTGGATGGTAACGTCACTAAGGCTCTGAGAAAAGTGTTTGGTGAGCAAAATCCACCCGCCAGCTAGAGCATCAGCCCATTCAATCCAAGAAATCACATAATTCTCACCGATGGAACGTCGAGGCTTAAGAGGTCGTGTACTTGCCAGACGACCAGGTGCAGCAATGAATACTGGTTTGCCGCTTAGTCCACTTAGATAAGTAATTGCCACGCTACTTCAGCACATGTCAAGTTTCGCGTCTTATGGGTGACGTGGACTTTCTCCTACCACTGACGCTGTCTCTGGTGATTCACGTCAGAAAGATAAAATCCGGTTACGTGCGTTCAACGGCCATGTGAACCACTGTGGGTTTGTGTAAACACGTTGTGTTGTCGTTTTGTATCCTCTTATTTCGTTCGCTATTTTAGGTCGTCGTGGTATGGCATAGTTTTTGTATACATCACTACGACGCATCACACGGGAGGGAATACTGCGGCAGGGGTGTTATCAATTAGGCGTATGGTGAACGTCTGGTGCTCACGCTGCTAAGATATACGCCACAGTGCTCTATATGCGGGGCACAAGAGGAACAGGATTTCGAGAAGCCAGATCACCGATTCATCTTCAGTTTTGGGACGTTGTTCTCTGCGGCCTGCTCAACTTTCTTATTGGTAATTATTCCCTCTATTACTCCATTTGTTGTCATTTACTTGTCACGATATGCCTAAACTAATAACTTGTTTCGGAGCTAAATACCGACCTCTCTACTACGTATGTTTGTGCTACATTCCCTAAAACACCTAATATTTGAGCAGCACCCGAAGGGCTGGATATATTTGTACCCCCGTTCTTGGAGCTTGATAAAGCCGATATAGAAGCTGGACCGGTAAAAAAGCATGAAAGTAATTAATCTTGCAGCATGTGGTAACAAGTAAATGGCAACAAATGAATCTATTGAGCAAATAGTAACGGGGAAGGGACAACAATAGGCTGAAAAGCACACCTACCCAAAAGCAATCACCAAACGCCAATCTCCCTCATGGACTACGTGCTGCTGTTCTGCCCCCAACACACCATACTAAAGTAGTGTATAAGGCTTTGGAAAAAAAAAACGCAATGGGGTAAAGAAGTTGGTGGGGATTAGGTAACGGGAGACATACTGAAGGATAACAGTCAAATTGTACTACAAACATTTTCAAACCTGTACACGCAATGCTTATTGACAGCGAGTATACCGGATTCTTGCCGGAACGCGGAGATCATCCTAATTCACAAGATAGGTGACATGAAAGACTTGGAAAGTCACAGAACGATCACCTGACTGTCAATCACCTACAATATACTTAACGAAGACGTGGCTAAGAGGTTTTCTGCCCCCTAAGATTTCAGCCAACAATGAACCATATATACATGATCAATTAGGTAATTGAGAAATGCGGGGAGTATACTGAACTCCTATACATGGCCTTCATGGATTAACAGAGTGCATTTAAGTCGGTCGAAACCTCAGCAGTCATTTAGGGATTGTGGGATCAGGGATTAGACGAGCATTACTTAAGAATACTCGACGACATTTAAATGGCTCCACAGCTACGATAGTCCTGCCTAAAGAGAGAAGTAAAATATGAATAAGGAAGGGCGTCAGGCACGGAGATACAAATGTTATTCACAGCATGCTTACAAGAGTTATTTAAAACTTAAGGACAGGCGGGCGCTCGGATTAATAAGGGATTCCTCAGCAACCTCAAATTGGGTGATGACGTTGCCTTGTTAAGTAACTCGGGGGACTAATTGCAAAGCTTGATTAGCGCTTTGCACAAGCAGAGTAGAATCATGGACCTTAAAATTAATATGCCGAAAACTAATGCTCAATTGCCTCGGTACATCACAGCGGTTTGAGATGGGTGGCGAGGCAATGGGAGTGGTAAGAGAATGTATTTACTTAGGACAAGTAGGGACCCCGGATCACAACAATGAGGCAGAGAAATTTCGAAGGAAAAAAATGGGGTGGAGTGCTTTCGGCAGGTATTCTCATATTATAAATGCCACATCAAAATCATCCCTGGAGAAGAAAGTGTATGGCAGCAGCATCTTAACAGTACTCACTGTCATGTGGTAAGAAGAGGCCACACCCGAAGGGGGATTGTCCTGAGAAGATGACGGAAGAAAAGACCGAGAGAAAGAAGAATCAGAGTACGGGATGGCGAGAAGGATTGGAAAGTGTCCAATGAAGAACATACACAGAGTGATTCAGAGAGGAGGAGGTTGGCTGGACCAGCAAATAGGAGCCTTACACGATACAATGCGAGGTGAAGGGAAGGACGATGAAGTTGGAGTGGATAGAGTCGATCAACAACAACAACAACAACAGAGTGGAACGATGTCTCGGGAGGAATAGTGCCAAGGCCGGGCCGTGCTCCACAACGCCCCAGCGGCATCGCATCGTTAGGCAGCGGGCAGCTGGGAACCAGTTATTACCAGCGGCTTCGCACTGCTGGCCTCCTGCTGAGC
This sequence comes from Haemaphysalis longicornis, assembly GCA_013339765.2. Lineage (NCBI taxonomy): Eukaryota > Metazoa > Arthropoda > Arachnida > Ixodida > Ixodidae > Haemaphysalis > Haemaphysalis longicornis. The sequence continues at coordinate 68,275,860 of CM023455.1, forward strand.
CGTGCTGCGCAACGAAGCCGTGGCATCGCACCGCGGTCATCCGGATCACTGACGACCAGCAGGGGCCATCGCGACGTGATGCGTCGTTCGGCAACGCAGAAGCCTACCCACCGGGACACATCATCGGAATAGCAGCGGCTTCAACGTGCTACAGGGTGGGACTTGTTTTACTTTGCCATAGACAGTCAATGTATTATAGTGACTATTTGACTAGATTTCTGGTACTGTGAGGTCGTGCTGGTTTTTTTGTGTATTGTGTGATATGCTTGTGAGTGTGTTATGATCGCGTTTCTTTGAGGTTTTGTTCTAAAAATATATTGTGTGGGTATCGAATGCCTCAATACGAGCCTCATTTCTCTGCCTCGTGAGACGCGTGACACTTTTATACAAGGAAGAAACTTAGAGGCTCACTGGAAAGATTCAACTTAAATTGAGGGCGACTCAGCGAGCAATGCAATGAACGGTGATAGGTGTAACATAAGAGGACAAGAGGACAGTGAGTCGGTCAGGGAACAAACGCGTGTCCATGTCATTTGAGAAAAATTAAGAAGAAAACTTGGGTATGGGCAGGACATGCTATAAAAAGACAATATGATCATTGGTCAATAAGGGTACGATGATGGATCCCTAGAAAAGGCAAGAGCGGCATGGGGTGCCACAAAAATGATGGGCATGTGAGCACTGGAAGTTTGCGGGGATTAATTGGTCGTTGTTGGCACAGGGCTGCAATAATTGAAGATCTATGAGAGAGGCCTTTCCAAGCTTGAGCAGTAGACATGCTGTGGCTGCTGGTGCTGTGACTAGTGCTGCTGATGATGATAGGACGCTGGGAAGCTGACGGGCAGTTGAAATGTACCTAATTTACACGATTTCTTTGATTATGAAGAAATATTTACGGAAATCAGGATGGCATACCCTTTCGGAACCCATGATTAACGCCTTAAAAGGCAGTCATTCCATGTCAAAGGAAGCAACTGAGCAGGGTGACGCTGCACTTTATCGATTTCAAAAGATTTACCTGTTTCTTAGACGAAATTTAAAGCTCTGACTGGTTCAACAGCGTCAGATTTCCATCGCATCCGCTCCCGCATCACTGGTGGCGAATGCTATCGTTTATTTCGCTTTTCATTCCTTCTTAATTGGGCCAGGAAGTGCACGAGGGTTCCAGGATCGTATAAGAGCTAGAGGGTAGACGTTGGTTAGCAGGGACACTTTGCTATTTAAGTTGTGGTGGTGGCGAAGTAAGCGGTACATAGCGCCAACCTCCGACAGTGAGAATAATTTGTGTTTCATGTGGATGTTATGAAGTTCGATGTTCAGTTTATGCTTCGTTACTCGACGTCGTAACCCACAGAAGAATCATTCATAGTTTCCGCGCCTCCACCGACTTTGTCACGGTTCGATACCAAAAAATTTATTTTAATTTTTTTTCGTGATAACGTACATATCAATTTTATTTTTGGTGGTCATGTCTGCAGATCAGCCCACACGGAGATCAAGATTCACTTGCTTCCCGGTAGAGCTTTCTTCTGTCGTTTTCGAAGAAAAAGACTTTGTGTGCCTATTGGGCGGTAAGACAAATTCAGGACAGGAGCAGGAGGAACGCATGTTAAGATAAAAGGCGATTTCTAGTTCCTTCCAATTGCTATAAATGGCTTCGAGAAATTTTAGTAGCAATTGTATTGGCGTTTGACACTTTACCCATCTGGGCATTGATTTAAAGGACAGTGTTTCTTTTTTCCGTAACGAATCAACGACATTCTTGAGAAACATAATTTTGAAGCAAACATCTTTGAAATGTTGATACCCTGGCATAACAGTAGAGTTTAAATTTTTACGACTACAGAGCCAGTAGTGTTGCTGCATTGCAGATACAGAAGTTTGCGTTTGCCTTAAAGTAAGTAATTGGTGTATTGGTTCATAACAATGAACAGCATTATAGCGAATAGCATACCTTATAAAAACTAAAATTACTCAGCGGCCAGGAGCTCAAGCACCTACATGTGCATGGGTTGCTGAGAACTGTTCTGCAAGATTTACAGATGCGGCATTCCGCATGCGGCGCTAAATTTTCCGCACGCACCGAAATGGAGTCATTTAAAAGATCGTGTGATAATGAAACTTTTCTTTCGAGATTTTAAGGCCGATGAGTAACCCCGCTCTCTAATATAAAAGTGATTCCACAGATATTAAACTGAGGAATACTAATCATTGAATGGCACTCGTGTCTCGTATAATTTCAGTTGCGCAGAAGGTGGTATTTGTTAACGATCTTGTTTGAAATGGTGTAGACCAAGTCGTTTTTTATTTCACCAGCGTAGTAGTAATAATATTGACTGGGCATATGGTTGATGGAAAAAGTAATCAGTCTTATTGTGGTGCGTCTTATCAGAATACAATTGTGATGATGACAGGGTTCAGTGGTGTGTACTACGAGATGTGCACGCAAGATAAATTACGAGTCATAACATTCAGGGGAAACGTAAACGCATTATATTGCACAGAGCGGGGAAATGGGGATGCACAGAACGTGATTAAAAAGAACAAATATGAAAATAAAAATATCAACACAAAGGGAGAGGTAAGCGGGACAAAACCATTCCATGTCGCCGTTCAGTGGCGATTCGTGAGAAGGAGCACAAGCGTCAAGAGAACCAGGACAGCCGCACGTATGAACTCCGTTGTGATACGGTCGAAAGTACTCGATGGTCCCAGGCTGACCGGAATGGGAGGCGAACACACGAGGCGCAGCAAGAACCGTAGAAGAGGAATCCCGGCTCTGTTGCCAGGTGCAGTAGAGGATCCAGCTCGTGACCAGGCGGTACATGGTGATGTATTGGCGCGTTCGCATCGGCGCCGGCAAAGGGTGTATTCGATGCTCTATGCAGGTGCACCTCAAACGAAACTCCGGCAAAGAACTCCATCGCAGTCCTCCGCGTCGTTTTCTGCTCCGAGGTTTTTTTCCCTCGAAGCACCTACCCACAAGCGGGTGATTGGCCTACTCCCCTTCCGCTCTTTGTTTTCTGCGCCTGTTTTTGTTTTCCTGGAGCTCATCACATTACCCCTCCTCCCACTTAGAAAGTGTTTTGGGGTGATGACACACACACACTTTCAAAAGACACGGATAGGCGTAAGGTGGTGCAACCCGCCGTGGTGGCTCAGTAGCTAAGGCGTTGCGCTACTGAGGACGAGGTCGCGGGGTTGATTCCCGGCCGAAGCGCCGGGCCGCAGGGGGTGAAAATTAATATGGAGCTCTCCACTACGGCGCGCCTCATCGCCTGCGTTGCGTCTGCGCGTTAAACCCTACAATCAATCAATAAGGTGGTGAAGGAAAAGAAAACAAAAACACTGTTTTCACAGCCAACAGTTCTCACGAACCCGCAGTAAGCATCATCTGGAGACTACGACACCTCACTGGCGAGCCACTGAAACAAGGTTGAAAAGATTGATATCAGAGCGCAAATTACTATGTTCATCGTGGTCGGTAGGTATGTTACGGGCTTGTCGATTTGCTAGGAAGCAGATTTTCCGTGACGCGCCGGCGAACACTCGGCAGCTTCTCAAAGAGTGACCCCCACTCCACTTTTCAGGTTTTTCCTTTTGCACATCTGACAGGTCCTATAAAGTCTTGGAACGTCGGCGTAAATTTTTGGCCAATAAAAATTGCGGATAATTCCTTTAGTTGTTTTTTTGGAATCGATCTTGACCTGGCACTCCTTCGTGAGCCTTCTTCTTTACCGCGTGTCTAAAAGGATTCGGAATAACAACTTGTTAGATGGGACGGCCAGATGGCAAGGCGTACCGACCGTACAACATCCCCTTTATCCAAACAAACTTGCGGGGATCCCTTTATCGGAAGAGGACAATGTCGTTGCCATCTTCATACAGTGGTCTGTCTAGCGTCTTGTCCAGTTCTGCTATTGGCTCATCTCGTTGTGTGTAACACCGGCGAACATGAATGGGTCGGGTGGTCTGTTATGTTACACATTGGGATGACATGGCTAGTGTTCTCGTCGGCCAAAGACAGACGTGTTTCTCCACCCAGAAGCGCTGGAGTCACAGGATGCCTTCTTTGCTGTGGCTGCCATGGGTCGTTCTCACTGTTCGGGTCCATAAAGCCTGGAACGTTTCCTAGTATGAGGTCATACAAAGGATCGGCCATGTATTTGAACAGGACATCTTTCAAGTGAAGTATGGTGTATCCACGTGGATGGAAGCCTCTTCAAGTCTTCTTGTAGTATTGTATACAAAACAGACGGTTGAGGCATGGCCTGCAAGCCATCTATCTGCAGCTAGATCAGGTCGCACAAACGCGGTGTTGCTGCAAGTGTCTCTAAGAATGGAAATTTGTTGTCCATAGATCTCACCGGTTAGAACGAGCATACCCCTTGCAGCACTTTCCTTTAGCAACTCGCGTTGATGTTTACACTGGGAACGTGTTCATCCCAATGGACATTTGTTGCCGTGGTGCTGTTGGTGTTTGTAGTGACGACGCGTCTCAATTGCAGGTTGGGCTTCAAGGAAGTGACGCCAGAATCAGCGAATTCTTTGGTCGACGCGCAGTTCCTTTTCCTAATGGAAATGGCCAGCTGGAATGAGCAACACTGCGAAAATTGCTCCGCGATTATCTTATCACCTAATGCTCCGAACGTCTTCGCAACCCCGGACGTTTCGAGCCATTTGTGAAAATAGCCAGACAGTCGCGTGGCGAACTGGGTTCCGGTTTCTCCGTCCCTAGCTTCAGCCTGGCGGAATTCGTCATTATATTCTTTGGGGGAAGGGGGTGTAAAACAGAACCGCTGAAGGAGCGCGAGCTTGGCTTTATTTATAATCCAGAGAGTCTTCTGCCGTCATTCTCCTAATGACGGAGAGCGCGTCTACGTGAGGATAGCGATTATTCCGACGGGCAATTTACCCTCCACCTATTTTTTAGCTGCAGCGACCCTCTCATACGTTACGAGGATAGCATCCCCGGCGTCTCTGTGCTCATTAAACGGGGAAATAAAGATATAGGGGCTTGTTTACAGGGCAGGCAACGGCGTTTCGTTGGGCTGCCACGTAGCCCTCAGCCTGTGGGCTCTTTGGCATGCATTTGGCAGCTTTCAGCTGAGCCTTAGGCTATCCTGGTTTGCGCGTTACAGCTCGGCTGCAGCATTCAGAGCTTCCCATTCTGCCGCCCTCTCATTGCACAACCGATCCTGCTCCGATTTGACCCATTTCCGCAGTTCAGCGTCGCGGGGCCCAGCTCAGTTCCGCTGGCCACTAACGTCTTCGCCATGTCGGTTTTCTGTCTTCACGCTTCTGGCATAGGCCTCGTGACATCTAGATGTTCGTGAAGAGGTCCTGTCACGGACGCCAACTGTGATGATGTCAGGTTTCGGTGGTGTGAAGCACGAGATCTGCACGCAAGATCAAGGACTACCAAGTCACAACAAGAAGGTGAAGCGTATATTTATTATATTGCCCAGCGCGCGAAAACAGGGATGCACTGAACGGGATAGAAAAAAGAACAAAATTAAAAAATAATAGGCTGAAACACGAAGGGAGATAAAAGCGGGACTAAGTCTTTCCCTGTCCCCATTCGATTGCGATTCGTGAGATGGAGCCCAAGCGTGAAGAAAGCCAGGAAAGTTTCACATATTCCTTCAAAGAGTTTTCTCCCATCTCTGCACCCTTTCATATTGCATATGGAGATAAAGGTGCCTCGCCAAGTCGCACTACATCCATGCCTTGAAAAAGTTTCGAATACATATTACATTCTGATGTTATTAAAATTGTTGAGTCCAATTACTTCTTTAATAACTGTAAGCAAGGGGTCAAAAAACCCATTCTTGCCAAACTCATTCTAAGACATTTACTAACGATCTGCCCGCAAATGCCAGTTGAGGAATTGAAATTATTGCATATTTAATTAATTTCGATAAAGCCTTTGATAGTGTTCCCCGTGATTTATGATTTTCATGCTTGGCAACCTAAACAATGATCGCAATTTGGTTCGTGAATTTAGGGTATGTTGCCATCTTTTAAGAAATCTTTTTAGATTTTGATTCTAAAGTGATTTCTTTGAGTTTGCCTTAAAAAGGGCTGTTTAAAAAGACCCTTCAAGTATGTTACCAAATAAAAGTGAAAACTAATCACAATTTAATTACTGAAATTACCCAAAATATGTACACCACGCCAACAGTCATAATTGCCGATCCCGGGATACAAAACAAAAATGGCTTGGCAGCAACGTAGTGCATGCAAGCTGTGCAATGAACTAAAATCTTTGGCCTGTCATCAATCTTATGTATGATATAGCCAAAAAACCAAAAATTGCGTAATATCAGGTGGTTGCATTTCTGTCGCAAAAGTTGTGCATGGTTATGCATAAAGTTATGCAAAATTTATGCATGGTTTTCAATTATCCTAGTTCATTGCACAGAAGAATGTCCCACAAAGAAGCATGGGAAGTTTCATCTAAAAATAATTGTTTATTCAAAAGTTATGACTTTTTGCGCAACAAAAAAGAACTGAAAATGAAGTTTTCAGAAAAACAAGAAATAAGTATTCCAAACATGTTATATACATTACTGGAAGTTCGTGGGAGGCTAAAAGCCACCAGGCTCATAGCTGGGACCTTCCTGAACTGCCACGCGTTCAACGTGTGATCGTTTAGCAGCTCGTCGTTTTTTTCTGGATTGTTTTTCGTCTGCCGTTGACTGGCGCTTGGTGTTCTTCAAGCGTCTTCGGTCCCTGCTGTGGCAAGCTACTGTGGTGTAGTAGCCAGGATGAACACCAGCGTGCATCAAGATGTCCCGCGTGCCACTATTCCCGTTGTTGAAGTGACATATACAATCGTATAGTCCAAACAAAACAGTGCGCAGGCCTACATAGACATCTTTAGGGAGACGCTGCCAGAGCATCCCATTGAAGCATTCATTCGCGTTCTGCGTTTTTCCGTGGAGACATTTCGTCAAGAGTTCATCAGAACAGAGGTCTGCATACACGGATTTCCCTTTGTTCAGGATGTCACTAGAAAAACCTCCCCTGTGCTTGTAGCGTCCTGTGCCCAGAGCTTTCACCCGGTTGTAGGCACACCAACTTTTCACACCCAAAGGACAGAGGCCATGTCTAGGAGTTCCATCTGTCGAACTGCAGTGAGAGAGACTTGCTAGTGTGGCCTGCTTCATAGCCTGTAAGTTCCCCACATTTACCCTGATTGCGATACCGTAATAATTTTGCAATCTATCGATCATAACATCCGTCAACTTCCCTTTACCTCCGATGCCACGAGTTTTCTTTTTTAGTTTCCTCAGTCGGCATCCGACACGCTTTTGCAAGTGCCCAATGCACTCAAGTTTGCGCACAGAGCCAGTTCCGTACATATCTTTGACAGCCGCATGGCCTTTCGAGTCGCCGTCTCCATAAAAGTCAACGTACTTCAAGTCGCGTGTAGTTTCGGACCGCTCAAACATACGGTACAGTCCTACCGCCTCCATGCTACCAGCACTGCCTGTGTGGTTGGCTTGGCAGTTAGTGTGGTTCGCCTTCCATTCTTCGAACTCGGTGCTTGTGGAACACTTCTTCATATTTTCACATGCCCTGCACTTTGTTGACATTGCTTCCACGTCAATCACCTTTCCTGTGTCCACTGATATAATAGAGACAAAACGATTGAAAGAGGAGTGTCCATGCTTTTGCCAAGTGCCGTCACCCGATACGCCACACTCGTTACTGCCGACAACCTGGCGCACTTCTGCAGCGGCATCTATCATTGACTTTGGCGCGACCATTTTCGCGGCCTCACAGAGCTTGGAAGAAACCTTGTCATAGGCCGAATGACAAAGTGGCAGTGGCATATTCATAACCTTCGAAAACGCCACAGCACCAGTACGTCCTTTCCCAGCTGGCGCATAGCGTATACAAGCCGAACGTTCTTTTCCGCTGCACCTTCTGCTTTTTTTGATGAGGAAAACAAATGTTCGTAGACACATGCGCTACATACCACGGCGTATGCAAAACATACTCCTTGGCGTGAACGCTCCTCAAGCTTCAGTGAAATATTTTTGCATTCCGGGCACGCCAGCGACGACAAAACTGAAGAAAGAATTGCGACATCTATAATCCTGTTCCCCCGCAGCACAACACCGTCCGGTCGCAGTGCACAGTCTTCCTCCAACTGGCCCAGCTTCACTTCGCTTGCCGAAACAGCCACGTTCACGTCACACTTTGTCGAGTACCGTCGTGTACCGATTGCCACAGAACTTGCGTTTCGGCCTTTGTTTCACTCGGAACTTAGCCATAACTTGTTATATACGGTGAGACAACAAGCTAGGACACTGAAGTGACGAAACAATAGCTTTAAAACGCAGTACAACACGTCGATGCAGTGTAAACAAGGTAAATATAACTGGTAGCGAAGCTTCCATAGAAGCCCATACGTTCAGAAAATGGCGGCTCTTAAAGGGGTCCTGAAAGGCGTTTTGAGCACACTAAATTGACTAGCGCAATCGTTAGATTGGGTCGTCAACATCATCCGTGCCAAGTATTACTCTTTTACGCGCAGCGGAAAGCTCACACTTCTGTTGCAAAGTTTGTCGCTTTTTTCTCACCCTTTCCTTCGTGTTTTGGACGCCGCCATCTTCACATGTCTACATCATCGATTCCCAGATGTTCGTCATGAGCTAGACATCCTGCTATTGGGCGGCTTTTTCACGCACTTCCGGCAAAGAGATGAGTCGTCTGCTCAGCGTCGGCTCGCCGGCTGATCTGCCAGCGGAGTGCCGGAGTGCTTGGACATTTTACGACAAACGAAACAAGTGTAAACAAACGCTTAACCGTTTGTATTGAATGCAACAGGGCCATAACACGACATGAATATTCTCTTACTTGAGTACGTTCCATAAAGAAAGCGTTGAAGCCCCGTGGCACTTCTTTCTTGCAATCGCAGAGAACGCCCTGAGCCGAATGCCCGGGTTTGACGCATACATTTTATTCAACTTCCAACAATCCAGAGATGCGTTTCGAACGAACACAACGTCACAACATGCGTTGCAAGTCCGAACCGCGATTGACAGACGATGGGTTGCCTCCTCCTGCCCCTCGTAAATTCAGCACTCACCTCGCGCGCTTGTTTGCGGGACGAACAGCAAGTCACTTAACTCTGGCGCACAAGCCGAGATGGCTTTTAGCCACGCACACTGCACATACCCCATGCGAGGTTGAGTCGTACGCCGCTTGAGAAAGATAATCCAACCATGGGAAGCACTATCACAGATAGAAACCCACCCCAGAAGCCCAACGTCGCATTTCATCGCGAAACAAAGGCGTCCACAACACACACACACACCATCGCCTCCTGTAATGCCCAACCCATCTCGCACTTCCAAATAGGAGTGAGTAGTATGCCTGCAGTGCCCATATGCCGCGAGGTGGGGCCCCAAGCTGAACCGGGATCACGCAACCGTAACTGACTTCTAAGCGGTTTGTGCCTTGTTGCCAGGGCAACCGATGTTTGATATTGTCAAAGAAATGGTGCTCGCTCCAGCGCTAGAAAACTCAGAGCCGCGGTGGAGCATGTTTTGCCAACGTTGCCGCTCTCCACCACGCGTCGCCCCAAGCTGAACTGGCGTTTTGTGCACGGGTTCTGTATCGGTTTAAAATGTCTTTTTCAGATGCCGCCGGCAGGAATTACCACCGCCACAAAATAAGACCCGGCACCAGCGGGGCCACATCTGATACGGCGCTTTTTGGTAAACAGTGCGCTGTGCATCCAAGGGAGCGAGCGCAGGATCCTCCCCGTGCGGCTGCGAGTTCGCCGCCGATAATAAGTTGCGTACCGCCGATAGCAAAGTTCTGCAGCAACGTACACCGCGAAAGGGCAAGGCCAGGCCGCCGCACACATGGGGCCAGATTTTTCGTTCGCTTTTCCAGCCTTGAGCGGAGTGCGAGATTCATGGTGTCAACAAAGCTTGCCCGTAGCAGACGACAGTCTGAGCAGCACAATAGCGGAAGTACGTCACCGCCGAGGAGCGCAGCATCATGGGAGGGAAGGCTCGCTCGCCGCCAACAGCGGAGAGTAAGTTGAAAGGAGGAGGAAACGCGGCGCGACGATAATGCGCGGTTTTTTATTTCCGATTTCTCAGATAATACTCATCTCTTCAACAAAATTCTTGCGGGAGGGGATTGCTAATACATTGCTTTATTTGGTTACATGTACATCCACGCATCGACGGAAGGTATTTCAGGACCCCTTTAAGCTGCTCATGGGGCTTAGCGCCATCTGTGTGAGGAGGGAACACTTCCGGCGGAACAAAAAATAAACAGGATGTGACGCAACATCCGGTCAGAAAGTGACGTCATTTTGGTGGCATTAGCGGAAAAATTTGAATTCAAAATAGCCTTAGCAGGCCTCTGATCGCTGAGCGCTCGTCATTGCCATCTGACGCAAGTTGGTGAGCCCTTGGCGTGTGTGATTCAAGCCAACGCCAGCTTATACCTGTGACTAGAGAAACGTACTTTAGCATACTGTCGTATGATTAGCCTCGGTGTTTATAAAAACATCTTGCATCTTCTCTGAACCTTTATTCTGTATTCATGCTTTCCACTGCTGTATAAAAGCAATCAGTTGTTTATTTTGATTATCAGTGTGTGGCAAACGTACCCCCCCCCCTCCCCCTCGACCGGAATTTTTTTCTGCCTTGGGATACAGAGCACAAAATGACACTTGACCACTCTCCCCGGCCCCCGTTCCATATAAAAAAACGTGCCCACTCCTTACCCCAATACCAATTTTCTACCAACGCCACTGCTGGGTTTAACTGCGTCACACATACGCAGGTTGCGTGCGTGCCTTAAGTATAGATCAAGGTTATATAATGCTTGCTCAGTTTGCGTACTTCTGTTCTAAGAGATTAAATAACGCATAGTCATGCTATAATCAAGACATTTGAATTTTATTCCAGGATAAACATAAAACAAATTTACCACACTGCACAAAATCAGCACGTATACAATAAGTACAAAATGTTAGCACTACGTGCATTATGATTTTCCTTACGCGTCGAAAAATTGACTTTACCCGTAACACATAGCATTATGAGCAATGAAAGCGTCAACAGCAGAACTACTTCGAAACAAGAGAAAAGAACTAGGCACTGCATCTTGACGCGGAAAACCGGGCCACAGGAATGCCGATTCACGAAAGTGCAGCGAGCACACCGCAGCTGTCCCGGCGTCTTATCAAGTAGACAAGGGTTTCTACAGAAGTTCACTCAGCGTTCACGCCTGCAATTTTCTGGTTGTATTATTAGGCAAGTGTCGCAACAGATAAGTAAAAAGAGGAAAATGGATCAATGCAAACGAAAGCGACGGCAGTATGTAAAAGCACATAGTAGGAAAGATCTGGCAGCAGCGCAGCCCGGAGCAGCGCAACGCAGTACTGCGATGGAAATAATGCTTGCGCATACAAGTGCGGGAAGCAACGAGCACTACAAGCGTTGTAATGCAATAGAGAAGACACTGAGATAGACAATTAAAGCGACTCGTTTAAATTCCAGTGGTACTACGCTGAGAAGTCCCATAGTAATTGACACCACTTGATCCGAGCCAGCCTGAGGTGAAATCAAGAGATAACTGTGACATAACAAAGCTTTAGACCCATTTTTTTTCGAAGCACCACCACGTCCCCTTACCCAACCCCCCGTGCACGTATATACAGTACTATAGTTTCGCGTTACCTGCGGAAATGAGAGGGAAATGGTGCAGTAAAACGCCAGGCGTACGGGAGTTGCTGTTGCAACTTGTACAGCACATCGTTTCCGTAGGTACCGCGGAAAGCACTCCGCTCCAACCGTTGGCAGCATCGTCCCGTAGTTCACCGTGCCCGCCGGGCACGGTACTAAACGTGTTCACCGACGATACAACGCACCTCGCAACACCACGCACATCAAAAATTAAGTGCACACCAAATTAACAAGGAAAAACGAATGCAAATGCGCACCACCAAAACACGCGAGGGGCGTTTCCTAGCAGACGAACTTTAGGAGCGCCTTTCCGAACACTACAAGGACTGCATCACAGAGCAATGACATGTGCCATTCTTCAGAGGGCGCTACAAAAAAGGTTTTTGAGAATTAACAGCATTTTCATAAATTATTTACACACTGTGCCTAAATAAATGTGATTCAAAATAAATATCGTTCGTAAAATATAAATGTTGTTTTATTGTTTAACAAAACTTGTTTTTTTGTTACTAGTGTTTGTTCCCTCCTTACCTAGTCGCGCTTCAATCGCCACTCCCATAAGCCCCCATGCTGATGTCGCTGGCAATAGGTTCTGAACCACTTTTTGCCCGAAGCTTCGCTACCATTTGTGTAAACACAATGTCCCGTCGTGTGCCCCCCTGTGGCAATTTGTTCAATTTGAATAAAAATTATCGCAATCACCATTGCTCAACGTTATCAACCTTTAAAATACGTCACCACAAACTAATCTAATAGTATCCTGCGTATTTGAGCAGAAACATAAGTTTGTTTTAATGATTGAAAGGTAGGTTTCGTTTTCACAAATGTCAGTTTTGGTTTCGCTAAATGTCAGTTTCGGTTTCAGAGAGGTCTGCCAGTAGTTGTAAAAAATATCATAACTTTCGAACAGAACACATAGAGGGATAATTTTTGCACCAGCACAATTCTGGATGTCGGTAGAGTATTAAAATGTTAAAAAATGAAATTCGCTATTTTTGAAAAAAAACGTCATTTTCAAGGGTGGCAACATACCTTAAGCTGCCAATGATAAAAGGAAATTCAATTAGCCTGAATACCTGTTTTACACTGGTTATCGCTGTTTGATTAACAAAGATGTAAGTTGCACAGCCTGGCTGTAAATGAGTTGTTTTTCACGTGCTACCTTGCTCAGGTTGAGTAGGATAGCCAGTTTTTAGCTCATTCGGCTAGATGCGTGTTTATTTTGTGAGGGTTGTAAACAAATATGTGGGTTTTTTCTTTGATTATTTTTTAATTCAAGTACAGAACGACAATATGTTCTTCAGACCACAACGTTATCATAAACCAGTGTGTGCTATTCTCATCTGCATGCATCGGTCATGGCTACTTCTACGTACACAAATGTCATTTACAGTTAAAGAGTCGTTATTGCTATTGTAATGGAAGTCTGAAATGGTTTTGTGGCACACAGTACATAGATGACACTTCCTTTCTCATAAGGTGGTGGTGGTAAAAACATTTTTATTGAGCCGCCAAGGGAGCTGAAAAGCGACGTGGCCAGCCCCCTACGTCCAGGAGGCCGCGAGCCTGCGCTGAATCCAGGGCTCGTTGCACCAGGGCGATTTGATGCTCCGGCGTGCCGAGCTGGTCAGCGCAGACTCCCACTGCTCAAGGGAGGGGGAGTGAATGGGGTGGGGGTTGGTGGGGGAATGAGTACACATTGTGGTATGTCGTGAGAGGAGTGTCACATTGTGGGCAGTTGTGTGGAAAAATGGACGGAGATATGTGGGAGAGGATAGTGTGGTTGTAGAAGGTGATGCATAATTTTCCCCATCCGGGTCTGACAGATTTACAAAGACACTTTTCAGGTAAAAGGATGGATATCCCAGTAATAGAGCAAATCGTTTTACGCTGAGATGTAACTAGGGCTAACTGAGATTAGGCTGGGCCATCGGAAGACAGGAATGGATGGAGGAAGGTGGAAGAGGCCTTCGTCCAGCCGGGGGGACACAAATGGATGGTTATGATTATCATGATGGCGGTGATGCTAGTAATAATTATGTCGATGATGATGGTGGTGGTGATGATTATTATTATGATGATGGTGGTGGTGATAAGATGGTCGTTGGAACACGGCCCTGCGAACGTTCTAATGCTGCCAAGTTGAGTGTGGACGTACTATTGTTATGTTCCGCGTCCTTTTCATACCCAGCTTTCTCGCTCAAAATTACAACCTCTCGGAACCTATAAAAACCACTTTAGGAAAGTGATATTTGGCATAAAGCTAGAAGTCAACGTGAAGATTAAAACGCTCAAAGAAGATTTCAGGTTTCTGAATATTTTTTTGTATAATTTGCTGTCAAATCTAACTCCCAATGCATTTCTATGGGATAGTTCCCATCGCTCAGGAACCCAGTCGCGCAACGTGCGCGACTTGAAACAGTGCACAAAGCAAGTATTCACCCTAAATATTAGCTGGGCAAACGAAGTTTTCGTTTCGCTAAAAAATTGCAGAGTAATCACTGTTGAAAGGACTGCCATGAGCGGGAAAGCTGCACATGGTTAATCGCAATGACAGAGTCGCTGAAGTTGCTTTTTGAGTTCTTTACTACTTTGTGGTGATGCTGGTGGTAATAAACTTCTATTGAGCCGTAAACTAGTACCCTTGTCCGGGCATCCAAATGGCCACCGGAAGTCCGATGCCCTGGGTGCCAGGAATTGCTGGACAACCAGATGGTCACTGCAGATCGGATACTCCCACAGATTAAGCAGAGAAAGGGTAAAGTAAATGGTGGTAGGTCGAGGTGATGATGATGAGAAAACTTTATTTTGCCCGAACTTGGGGAGGGAAGGCGACGAAAGCGAGCGTTCGACGGTCCTTCCCCGTCAGATGACGGCCAGGAGCTCGTCACCCCTAGCGGCATCTTCGGCCAGTTGGACAAGGCTGCGTTGAGAGTCTTTGTCGGAGCTGAGTAACGCGGCTTCCCATTGCTCTAGAGTTCTTATCACTATTGCCTGTGATGCGTGTCGTGGTTTCTGGGGACAGGCCTATGCGATGTGCTGCAGGTTAGCTCGCTCCGAGCACGATATACATTGCTCTTTGTAAAGGTCTGGGTGTAGGCGGCTGTAGGCTACGGGGTTAGGAAAGGTGTTGGACTGCAGTTATGCTTACGTTATAATGAAATGCGCGCTAACTCGGGCCGACGATTTTTTCCCTGCTACTGGAGTCGACGACACCGGCCCCTGCCGCAGTGTACTAATTTCCACAGTGTACTGCTGTGAAAATTAGCGGCGACCACAGCACCAATGGTGCGGCACCGTTGTCCCGTGCTGGTCCAGCAGAATTGAAATTTTGCCCCGGCGGACGCCTTCTACGGCAGCAGCCATCTACAAGCCAGCGAGCATGTAACAAACAAAAAACGCACACACATGAATGCTTCGCGCTCTGAAACGCTTCGCGCTTCAAAGACAAGTGAAGCTCCGGGATTGTGCTCCAGCGTGCACGACTACCACAGCTTTTTGGTAGCCGGAGGAAATTAGCCACGCGCGCGATTGGAGCTCGGACAAAAAAGAGGGCGCGCTGTGTATTTGTAAGCGCAGAACAAGTGCGGAACCCTAGCCATAAGCATGCAGCTTCGCTGTCAAAAATACATTTTTATTTAGTATTAACCTTGATACTAAAGGCCATCCAGTAACGTTGACCCAAGTGCAAGCGAAAGGCATCTGTTAATCTGAAGGACCTTACACAATCTTTTTTTTATATCTACAACTGGGAGCATAATGGATGGTTCATGTGGGCAAATATTTTTGTTCTTGATCCGTCCCTGCAGGTTTAGTTGTATTAGCCAAAATGCCAGACAACTACAGTCATTCATTAAAAAGCTAGCGTGCACTAGCGAAGCCCCAATATTGACTAATTTCAAACCTTCATTAGCAACAAGCCAGTGTTAAGGCCCGAATACGACGGGCATTAAAGCGAGACAAGTAGTTCTTTAGCTACTCACAAATAGCAGGAGCAGGAATAAGATCTCTGCACTGCAGGGACCGATAAAGAGTCCGTTTTTTTTTCTTTTGTAGAATACGCCTGTAAAATTCCAGAATTTTTTGCAGTACCAAGTACGCACGCCTCCTCATTGGTGAAGTGAGCTGCGCACATGAAAAATTCGCGAATATTTTTAGAATCATTAATTTAGTCCGTGCTGAAAAAAATGAAGGAAGCGCACACTAACGCGTAAAACTCGAAGGTAGCGAAGATGTAAGCAACGTGCAAGACTATTACGACGGTTTAAGTCCACGATTGCAGGCCATTTGCTTCTTCGTTGCTCCCGCAACGACCTCCACGTCATAATTATTGCTATAAGTGTGAGCTTCCTTCCTTTTTTTGGGAGGGATAATTATTCGACATCACCTTGCGTGCGCTGTGACCTGCCCTTCTCGTTCCGAGCGAGTGTTGCCACGATATGAGCGAACTCTGGGGCTTTTTTTTTTTCCTAAACTTGGCCAATCTTCTAAGTGGGTATGCTGGGCCTGCAAACGTGCGCCGACGACGCTGGGCGATCGTCGCTAGGCACGCACACACGAGCGCTAGGCATCTTCATTGTATTAACTACCGGGCGGTCGCCGCGAGGCCGCACTCACGTGCGCGCATTCCGCGAGTTCTTGGTATTTTTAACTGCGGACACAAAAAAATTACAATGTGCTAAACAGCTTCGCTCCTAAAATTTCCTCGGCTGTGGTCTGAGGTGAAGAAATTTGGCGCACCACTTTTCCCACTTTTCCTCATATACATGACAATTTGAGCACAACCTGTTCAAGTAATGTTGTAGACCGTGTGAGGTTATCCGGCACAGATCAGGCTAGCTAGCCTAATACGAAAATTAGGCTTGCTGCATGCTTGTATTTTCTGTTTCTCTTTAAATCTTTTACCACACGCCAGTAATTTTAGCATTTGTATTTCTTTTCTTTGACAAATAGCCCGGTTTAGAAAATGTGTGTACGAGAAAACAGTTGTAGCCATGGGTTGCCATAAGAAACTTTTTCTTCAGTCTGTTTACAACACGGGAGGGAGGAGATTTCAATCGAAACGAAAGAATCCCGACCAGGGATGCTTCCTGCCCATAACATCAGCCTGTGCTCTATAAAGATTTATTCTCTTTCTCTCTCTTGAAATAAAACCAACCCGGGCTTTAAAATAATGGCAGACACAGGAAATGCACCTCTCTTTCCGAGCTAGCCAGACCATTGTACGAAATGTTGTCCATGCCCCTCCACGCAGTAGCAATAGTAGCAAAAAATTGCTTATTTATAAAAAATGAAAAATAAGGTCAAATCAGTATTGGGCGTAACTTTTTTTTTTTTGCCTTCAATATAGCTTAGTTTTCGGGCCGATAACTTCGCGACAGGGCACCCTTTCAGCGTACGTTTTGTTCTTGAAACGCCTTACGGCACCCGAAAGCAGGGTGTCGGAACGAAACGAAAACCGGGACCGAAAAATTAAAAAAAAACTATATTTTTGCCGGGACAAAACTGAAGACTTAACGTTATGTATCATTTCCTATAGGAGTGAAATTTTAAAAAATCGTTTCGGTTTTTGGTTTGATTGGCGAGTTCAGGCGTCTCAGGATTAATATCAATCTCCACGCAGCGAGGCGAGAGATTGCCGTTTATTTGCTGGCATAAAATCATCTTTCGTCTCGCTGGCGCCCTCTCTCCTTCGGCAGGCTTGCTGCCTGCTTTTATACTCTATCCGTCTGTGTCTATCGGTGCGGTGCTGCGCTCCGCGATTCAGACGTCGCGGTCTTTATTTGTCCGTTTTTTTTTGTTTGTGTGTGTGTTTGTTTGTTTGTTGTTTGTTGGTTTGTTTGTTTGTTTTTGTTTGTTGTTTTGTTTGTTTGTTTGTTTTTGTTTGTTTGTTTGTTTGTTTTTGTTTTATTCAGACGCCCACATTAGCCCTTTGGCATGTCGTAGGGGGGTGGGGGTGTTATACATGAATACACAAATATTCTGAAACACGACATAATAAAGAATAAATGCAATGTTTGGTGTAAACACCAGCATGCATGAGTAGCAGCGGTCAAAGCATATTTCATAATTCTCAATTTTTTTTTTTGCGCACGAACAGTAACCGTTAGTAACCGTTATGAACTAATTTTTTTCGTTCCGGAGCTTGACCGGAACGGAACTTTTATTGATGGAACGAAACAGAAACTGTAACGACAATTTCATTGACACTTTTCCCGGAAGTGTCGGAAAGCAATAATTGTACTTGAGTTAGGTTTGTCAATACAAACGCCACATCCCGAAGCCTGCTCGGGCGGTTTCTGAGAAGGCCACCCTCGTTATGGGTGGAAAATTTGGGGGTCCATGTTTTTCAGTATAGGCTTGACAATTTGGGATGATTGGGACATACGCGTTTTTTCCTTCACTTCACAGTGCACCGCCGACGCAGCCAAAGTCTCTTACTTTGAAGGACGGAAGTGGGGGGGAAGAGGGGGGCATTCGGTGCAAATCGGCGGTCCCTTTTTGACGGCTCTCTGCGCGACCGGACTTGGGCGAACTACGAGACCGGCACTGAGGTAGTGTTGCACCAAGCCGGCAAGAACGGACGGCTCATCGTCTTGCCTTCGGGTGCCTACGTCGAAAGGATCTACAGGCTGTAAAACAACTGCACCCGTCTTGTCTCTTCACAATACCGTCCTTTACTCGCTGTTTTCCATCTTGAAATAAAACAGTCATTTTGCTCTCTTACTTCCGCATGGTTTTCGAACGCGTGAACCACGAGCTTAAAAGACGCATGGACGAATGCAGGGTGCTCGGCTCTTTGTAACAGAGGCGCATTTAATGCCCCTTGGGATGATCAAACCAGTAACTACCACTTAGTCTGACTCAAGGCCAAAAAGCTAATGTTCCCGATATTCCGTTGAGTATGCTGCAGGAATTTGCATTCCCAAATCTCGTCCCAATAGCTACTTGGCGTATATACATGCTTGTACAGCTTTGAAAGAAGTACATATGTAAAATGGTTTCTCATTTTTAAACTTCATCAACTTCATCAATAGCCTATTTAAGTCCACCGCAGGATGAAGGCCTCTCCACTGACTTCTGCCTGCTGGTGTCCTGCGCTACCCGCGTCCATTATTTGCCGCTTCGGTCCTCGATCGAGCCTTCCCCTTCCCCTTCCTCTACAACATCCATTAAAACTTCTTAATGCTTAAGTGCTCCCTGGCATCCGTCTCAGTGTTGGAAACATTCCGGCCAGGTCCTACTAGCCTACTACTGATATTAATTGCGCAGCTATTCGCCGCAATGTGAAAAGGCCTTGAGCTCGGAATGGCACGGCAGAATCAACGCGCCATGCTCTTGGCCAGTCTTCTGGCAGGAGACCCGAAGAAGGGGGCGGGACTCTCTCTCTCTTTTATTGGCCGTTCAGGGCTTGCGCGCGAGCACGAGGAAGGCCTTGGTGTAGTCGCTGACCGAGTGGTAGTACTCTCGGTCCACGATGGTCCACTCGAGGTCCAGGAAGCCCGCGTCGTGCAGCACCTTCTCGACGCTCTCCTTGGACAGGGTGACGCAGTTGAATTTGCCGGCGCGCATGTCCCAGTACGTCATGCCCAGCACGCCGTTCATCAGGAGGTGGCCCCGGCGCCGCAGAAGGCCGTGCACCCTGCGCATGCGCAATGCATGCCCTTCTATCCCTTGTTCACACTCTTTGGTAAGCGCTATCTTCACACCGGCCAGAAAATGAGCGGGTCATTTCTCGTCCTTTTTAGCAAGACGACTACGCAATGCCGAAGTAACAACTAAGAGTGTTGGAGATTAACTTATTACAGAGCGTCATGGCTGCTAAAGAAAATTTGCCCCTGTGTACGAGCGTCAACTTTCCCGGTATTTCGACCAAAAAGTGAGCACCACAAACCTTACTAGTGAATTCCCGGAGGTTTCATGCGTACCTTAGATTTGAGACCGTTTAGAGGAATAAGATGCCACATCACACGTCCTACGGAATTGTTAATGGGCAGCGTCAGAGCACGAGGATCCTGCTACTTTGGTTGGTTCTACTTTCGTTGTCTTCTTCTGGTTATCTTAAGCATGGTACTCACGAGGAGCAGCATTTCTATGGAGTCAGATAATCGTCCGGTTCCTCATCCTACAGCTTGCTTTAGGGACGGGTCACATTACAATTCATAGTTCTTCGTGAGTAATGACTTCTATGCCCTTATCCTATGCAAATCAACGCTGCTCTCGTCACCAATTCACAGAGCAAGAACAAGATGTAAGGGGACATTTTGCTTCCTAGGGCGTCACAAGCAGTTGGGGCAAGTTAAGCAAGCGCCATCTGTTGCCGGATTCCGCGATCGGCAATCCTTCGCGCAGCCAGAAGTGGATGTGGCTGGTATCATTCCCTCCGTCCAGTGCCGGTATCATCTGATTCGCCGTCGCTACTTGTGCGCCAGACGTAGTAGCCTAAACTCTTTTTCCCACGTCCCCAACTGTCTACACTATTACTTCCTTGCCGTAAATCTGGGTAATGGCTTCCAGCCCTATGAAGCCAATACTATACAGAGGCAACAATATCATGTTATTTTTTAAGGGCGAAGCCCCTCAGGGGCTGGGTCTGTTGGCGTCTCCTGTCGTCGTCGTAGTCGTCGTCTCATGTAGTCACTGTACTAAAACATCGGGAAACTCATTTACGCCTCGTGCTAGAACGTAACGGGTACTAAAAAACACCGGGACACTCGTTTACGCCTCGCGCTAGAGAGCTTCGTGCTTCAACGACAAGAGACTTTTACAGCAAAGCTGTATAACCTCTACCCTCCACTGTTTCATTTCCGTTGGCAAACCGCAAAGGCGCCAAGAATACACTTATGACTGCATGCTTCGCCCCTCTCGAGGTTTCACGTTAGTAGAGATGGCGCGGGATTTTAGTTGTTCGGTAGGAGATAGGCAAACCAAATCTGGAAACGTGGCCGAGTTTTCAGAGTAACCGCTGCTGACAAGTTGCCGTATTTACTTTCCTCTTGCGCGTGTTCGTGCTGTCACGTTAGCTTTCGCGAATGCGGGATGTATGAACGAGCAGAGGATGATTGGAGAACCGAGGCCGACCTTTTGATGATGCCGGCGTAGGTGTCCAGGTCCTGGATGACGGCCTCCAGGAGCATGGAGGTGACCACCACGTCGTAGGTGCCCTCACGGTCGTGCTTCTCGGGCAGGAACTTGCCGCGCTCGCGGTTGAACAGGTCCACCGACACCACGTCGTCCACGCGGCCCCGAAGCTGCTCCTTCAGCTGCAAGGGCCTGCACCGTGCAGGGAACGAAAGCGACAGGCTCCATTCGATGCACACCCATGTATATCGGAAGGCGTCACTTTTAAAGCAAAGTCTCCCGGGAGCCACGGGTCTGGCGCGGGACATTTCCAGAGAACGTGTCATGCACTCTTTGGCATCCTACAAGAAACTGTTTGCAGGCTGTAGTACCCGGGGTTTCGGTTTCGGTGGTTCTACCACCACGGTGCTAACCCAAGGGTATATATGTGACGTTAGTTCGAATAAATCATAGCTTTATAGTAATATATATTAGTATGAAACTCTATGGAAAAAGTGGCTCTGGCTTCGCCCCCTGGTGGTACAACCAGCGAAACCGAAACCGAAACCCGGGTATTACAGAGGCTTCCATTATCGCTTTTAGGGGGACATCATCCTGTTTGTAATGTCTGTTAACCCTTCCCCCATTGTCGGTCAGCGTCGCTCTCACGTCTTTCCGGCCATCTGGGCGACCGCGGCGAGCGTGGCGTTGAGGTTGAGCGAGTTGTCCCTGTCGTCGCGCAGCCAGGTCTGCAGGAGGGCGCGCGTCTGGTCCAGGAAGTGCGCCATGACGAGGCGCTCGAGCCGGGCGCTCAGCAGCAGGGGGAACTGCACCATGGGCCCGCAGCCGAGGTCCAGGCCCACGCGGCCGCCCACGGTGCCGCGGCGCAGCCAGCTGTGCGCCTCCTCGGCCAGCAGGCGCAGCTCGGGCACGTGCGACGGGTACACCGAGCCGCTCAGCACGCCCGGGTCCAGGAACTCGCGCAGGCGGTCGATGGGGATCAGCCGCTCCTCCTCGTCTTCCTCCTCGTCCTTGTTCATGTCCTGCACATGCAGGGCCCCCCCGTCGGGCTTATGCGCTGCAACCCGCTTAGCCAGCATGACTTGCTGAACGACTGAACACGCCTTCATCTTGCCAAGCGTGTTCAGT
>CM023455.1:68297894-68517887 GCA_013339765.2 Haemaphysalis longicornis
AAACTATATAAGGCCATCACATTCTGTGCTCAGAGGTGAAGGTTACGGAAATTCCAAATTTTTGTTTTATTTAGTGAGGCCAATGTGATTTGCCGAAGCCAGCGAACAAAAAGACCCGTTTTTTGTTCTTTAGGATGTAGCAATGGGGGAATCAAAGATAGAGAAACGACGAACGATACTAACCGACGCTATTCGGCATTCACAGTTTCCGCAAAGAAAAAGAATAAATGGAAAAAAAAAATTGCCCTAACTACATACTATTGGGCGAGATTTTGTAAGAAGCGCGTTGCTTGTACTAAGAAAGGTGTATGTGAGTTTGCGCCGAAAATATTTGTAATCGGTTTCACATTATCTCACTTTCTGTATATGCACCAGAAACTTCCAAAAACGCTTTTAACCCCTTTCCTGTGAATCCCCATTCCGGGCATAACTATATATTTTGGAGGGGTAACAAGGCATAGGTAAATTGTAAAAAGTTTACGAATATCTCTATCCGAGTTCGAGAACTGTTATGTACGCGTATCGTAAAGATTGCGCTTTCTCACAATTTAACGGCAAATTTCAAATTTCATATAAGTTTTGGGCTCTTTTCTTATTGTTTCCGGGTGCATAAATGCAAGGATCTGTGTTATTCATTCACACTACTCTTCCACCCCTTTGTCACCTTTTCTGTCTCGCTAATCCTATGTTGAAAATTTTAAGTTTGTGTAAACACTTGGACCGCCCAGCCAGGCAAGTGCGAATAAGATGCAGATAGGTTATAAATATCTCGCTAATTATATTATGAGTTAGAGAGAAGTAACGAACATAGAGGTGACGGTAAAATTGCAAAGACAGCTCAGGCAGCATGCATTGCGACAACATTTTGTTGTTTTTTGAATGCCTGTTTATTCCTACGTCATTTTCTTTTATTTCTTGTTTTGTGTATGCCATTTGGCTCTATTTTTGGCCTTATATCCACCGGCCAACACACAACCCGTTATAACCAAAAGAAGGAAGAATGTCGGCAAGCAGGGCGAATAAAGTGATTCTGCAAAGTCGTGCAAAAATTTAGTGACCTAATCTCTTAAACGTGCTCTTCATCCACCAAAAATGGCTTTGTAACTTGCTTAACCGCGGCCAGCTCTTGCTAGATGCGAGGCCCCGATTGTGAATTCCGGGAGTCTACCGTAAAAATTGTTACAGCAACGAGACACATCAGCGAGGCGTCTCCAACAAACTTAAGCGTCTACATCCATTGCTACGTTGCTGCTTTCGGCAACACGACGTTCATCACAGAACCATCCACACCACATGTAGGGCTTAAATTGTAAAAATATCTATTTCGAGCAAGTGTCTTTGTATACTTTTTACGAGTGTTCAATCTGTTATTATATGTTTTTTTATCACGCTTTTATCTTTACGCACACAGTTGTGATCAGTGACAATGACCTGACGCTCTACAAGATCTACGACACGGACTCATCGTGTGGGAATGCTGCAGTGGTGCGCTACCGAGAGGACCCTCAAAATCAGAAGGGCTTTGTGTTCACCAGAGATGTCCGAGAACCGACAGTGAACTGTTCCATCACCTCGATGTGCCCATCGTAATCTCAGTTCTAAAATACTTTTGGGCCAGCATATTCAAAACGTAAACTTACATTAATGTTGCATGGTTTGTTTTCAAACTATATGTTTGTTTTAAATATTTGCGTCCTCGTAGAAGTAGTGAAATTCATGTCAAACGGTGTTTAGCAATCATGGTTGCAGGTCGCACATTCCGTATAGCCACTCCAGCACCCTAATTTTAAGGCAATGATTCATTTCATAGGTGTTAGCTCTAAGGTAACCTAAAGGAGCAGTTGTACACACTTGTTAGAGAGTGCCGAACCTTTAACTATTGGCGTGTTATCGCATGTTTTCGGAGAATTGCTGAATAAAATTCTTGATTTCTAGCGTCAGTCACTGTTGAACCTTCTACACAATACTTAAGAGATGTATAGCGCAAAAAAGACGAAAGACTTAAAAAATGCACGAGGGCAAAGTCCTTTGTCTTCTTGGCGCTATACATCTCTTAAGTATGCCCGACAAACTAGCCCAACAACGTACCTTATTAGAATTCTACACAATGTTTTGCCGAGATCTTACAGCAAGGCTAAGTCCCACAATGACGCCGTGTTCACTACAAATTATCCTTGCATAAGTTTTGCAATGCAGTTGATTGAGTGTTAAGGTGTTGCTCGCCGACCAAGAGCTGTTATTTGTTGCCCTCTAGAATATAGAAATAAAGAATCTTGTTTTGTTTCCTCCGTTGGATTACATCCAAAACCATCGTCGTCAGTTGAATTCCGGGCTTGGTCCCGCACCCTGGTTAGTGAACACACCTACTGACAAGGTCCTTCTATTCTGGTTCAGTAAATGACGGCTGAACTGGCGGAAGAGCTCTGAACCGATCTTCCTCACCTCAAAAATTTTAATGAATGGTGAAGAAAGCCCAGCAAGATCTTATTGCACGTCTAACACAGCACACAATGGTACCCCTTAAAATACTTAACACAAAAAATTGAATGCCACAACAAGATATTGCATTTCTTTTTGCAAGACACGTCGGGAGAGACACCGCTAAAACATTTAGCTGCGTTCAAGTTCGTTTTTTTTATCAATGTTATCATACTTCGAACCTTTAGAAATGTATTGCTTTCATTCAGAGCCATCTAAGTACTGAACACCGAGATAGTCAGTACAAAATGCACAATATTTTATCTCTTTATTATTTTATCTCGATTTGTCGAAGGGCTCTAAGACTATGCCTGCCCTTCGCCGCATCGAAACGGATAGCTACGACCTGAGGCTCTTTTTTGAAAGTTTTGATGATCGACTAACGCGGGTGTCGCTTTCTTGGTGCTCGTGCATGCATTGTGCGGTGCACTTCCCAAGGATCTCAGAAACTAGCCGTGTTCCGAAGGCACTGGTAATAATTCTGAAAGCCGATGGAAACCGGCTGCCGGAGTATACCTTCGCTGTCTTGCCTCTGCGACCAACTTCCGTTTGGTATAAGGAGTGACTGCCCCATAGAAGGTGTGCGATTGGGCCGCGAATATCAAGAAATCGGCGTTCGGGAGGCCAGGGATAATTATACAACACAGATCAGCCGGTGTCATGTTGCGCGTTCGAGGTCCGCTCATCAGTCATCATATCTGATATAAATTTATGCCAAACACAACGTTACACCTTCAACCTACGGCTGCTCCACAGAGGTGCTTAACTCTTGGACAATCATCAAAAACATTGTCTCTGCACTTTTTTATTAATTCGGTGTTTTTAACCATTGGTGTGTTTTTCAAAGGTTTGTGTATGATTGTAGTGAATTTCTGTGTGGAGAATATTGTGAATGTCTGTATCAAATGTTGTAAAATATCACAATAAAATGACTGCATGGTTTCACAGGCGATTAGGCTTTCTTGGTGTTTTTGATGGTGTACAACAGGGCGCGTTTAAAAGGCATCCACATCTATTTGTGCGGATAGAAAATTTGCGTGGATGATTTCCTCTTAATAGAGCAATTGGTTATTATGAGCCCAGTTTTCATTGCATAATGCAAAGGAAAGAAAAAGGAGAATAAATGCATGCAGCTAAGAACAAGACGACTGCGTATTCCTGGCACTGCGTAAAAATATACCTGTACTTGCTACGATAGCGAGCCGTTATGTACAACGCCCCACGTACATCTCTCTCACGTAGCTTCCCTACCGTGGTTTTTCGGCTGGGCACTGTAGAGTTGAAAATCTGCCAAGACTACTCGGAATTAAAAAAATGCACCCAGTTCCAACCTGTGTTCAGTCTTCTCTAACTGAGAGATGGTTCTCTTGTGTCGGTTTGAAAAACAACGGAAGCGCTTTTCGGAACGGCAGCGCTGTCGCCAAAATACTTCTAAAGTTTGCCCAGATGAATCGGCATCTAAATGTTAGCGGCTGTAGACTGCCTCCCCTCTCCCTCCATCGGAAAAAGGGAGAAGAGCCTGCCTCTGCGAGACCCTGCGCCACCTATCAGCGGGACAGGGAACCACCAGTGAGGTGGTTCCCAAACGAACCAATAGAAGACGTCTGCTGGTCTGGGAGCCAGCTACTAACCGTTGTTGAAGAAGTGAGTGAGTGAGTGAAACTTTATTGAACACTCATGTTAAAGCACATGAGGAGGCAACCTGTTAAGGCGCCAATACAGGCCGATGGTTAGTCTTCGGTAGAGGCGTCCATGGACATCCCAGGAGCGACTCGATCCAGGTCCCGGACACTTCCGGTGGTCCCTTGGGCACTGCTTCTGGTGGGCTCCTCCTGTCGTTGACTTGACGGCCGTTGTAGCTCCAGT
Organism: Haemaphysalis longicornis; assembly: GCA_013339765.2. Lineage (NCBI taxonomy): Eukaryota > Metazoa > Arthropoda > Arachnida > Ixodida > Ixodidae > Haemaphysalis > Haemaphysalis longicornis. Next base: position 68,302,239 of record CM023455.1, read on the forward strand.
GCTGCGATGATAGTGTTGACCGCCTGGAGCTGTGTGTCTAGGTTAGCGCTGCACTTGGCGTCTTCTATTTCCGGAGGAAGCGTTGTTTCCGTAGCTGTGTTGTTGCATTGCCATAAGATGTGAACCAGTGTAGCTCTCTGGTCTTGACATAGGCGGAAGATGTCCGTTTCGTATACCTCGGGGCATACGTATCGGGTAAGGGCTAGTGTAAGGACGGAGTGTGTTCGTAGTTGTCGGAAGAGGACTGCTTCCGCTCGAGTTAGGCCCGGGTGGGAGGAGGCACTTCCTACAGCAGACGGACAAAAAGGGTACAACCACCACAGCTCCACAATAAAACAACGGTTTCCCTCGGTCTACACTACTTCATGACTTTATTTCTAAAATACTTTTCTTGAAATCCAGATTACCAGTTACAGTTACCATTTTCATATTTGCAAAGGCGGATGGCTTTGTATCGATATTAAAAAAAGGCGTACAAAATTTCTTTGTAGAACCATTTTTACTAAATTTCCTGAAGAGAAATAGCAGTCAGCTTTTCTAGTTTCCAAAACCAAAAATTGAGAAGCGCAATTGACCAGTACGGATTTGCTTTGACGTGAAGATAGTTTATTGAATACATTTTTAATAAAAGCCAAGAAAAGCGGCAAATGAAAAACCAGGTGGTTACCAAAACCAAAACAATCAAGAATTAGTAGGCACATTGGTTCACTGACACTGAGAATGCCATTGAAATGTAATAAAGAAGCACAAAACCCCTTTGTCTAACGACAGAGGTGGTTAGAACGCGAAGCTTTATTCCGCAGCAAACCGAGCCGAATCAAGGTTCAATCTTGTGAGGGGTTGTTCATAAGTCGTCACATTTTGGACGTTGATGATGATGATGCCGTTTAGGTGTTTCGGACATATCCATTCGGGGAATGGGGCAGAGATAGAGCATTCAGTGCAGCCCTCGACCTTGCAGCCCTCGACCTTGTCTTGGAAGCAGAAACATTAATAAAGGAGATAACAGGGGCAGATAGGCAGGCCGGTACTTAACACTGCCCCATTCGCTCAGAGATCATCTTTTCCGCTTGTTCTGCAGTTTTGTCTCTTTCAGATCTGCTTTTTTTCGAAGGTGCACTTGTACGGACGGCCCAACTCGCGCCCAACTTGCTACATTACTTCTGCTCCTACTCGTTCCGGAGGGGAGTACTGCTGTGGACGAATTAAAGAGCGTCTACCCAAAGAAGTCCCAACTCAAGCTCCGCGCGTCAAATTTCCCTTTAATTTTGTAACAGCATAATCTGTTATAAGATTCTGCAATGTAGCACACGGAACTACGGCCGGTGGTCAGGTGGTACGATGACATACTGATTGTAATGCACAAATCCGGTATAGCTATCGCAAAAGGAATTGCAGTGGTCAGAGCAATAATGATGTGAATGAGTGTTAACTAAAGCCTACTTTTCACAAAAGTGTGGGTAACGCATTCGATAAGGTGAGAGCCAACAAATTCATAAGGGTGACCAAATAATTTCATTCATTGGTAGTATTTGTGTGCATGTTGTAGGAGTTTTCTGTTTTGTTACAAATATGAAAAAAATGTTCGTCATTGGTATTAAGCGCCGGTATTTGAACGTGCCAGTACACAGGCATAAATTTAAGGCTTCGAGGTAAGCGTGATAGGCGATCCCATAGCGACGATTGCGATTTCAACAAAAAAGGAAAGGGCGGAAAGTATATCCTATCGTCATATCTCTTGGTGGTGGCTTTATGAATAGTGGCTAGGACAACAAAGTCTTGGCGAGAAAGTAGGTGGTAAATAGTCGCCACTTCATCTGTTTTTTAATATCTCGGGACTGTTTAACATTTGCCTTGCAATTGCGCCACTGCATTTGGGGTTGGGGAACAGCAGCATTTTGAATTTTCGTTTGTGTTTTGATTTGACTGTCGCTTTACCTACTACACATTTTTTTTCTAATTTCAGTGATAATTCAAACCCATCGAACTGGTTCGCAAACCGGTTCAAGCTCCCGAACTGGTTCGCGAACCGGTTCAGTACGTGATTTTGTCGAACGGGAACTGAACCAGAACAAAATTACTTCCCCCGAACCCGAACCGTAACCGAACCGGTATTTTTTTCTGTTCGACACCCTGGTATAAACCCGTTGTTTAAGTTGGCTTTCCTTCAGTGCGTTTTGGGCGCAAATATTTGGAGTTTAGAGTTTCAATAAATGAGCTTTCTACCAGATAAAGCGCCACGTTTCATCCATCTTTCACCTTCCACATAATCATCATCACCATCACGGAAAGTTGACTTTTCTGCACTGTGTACTGCCGCAGTGACCGAACGTTTCGTGCGCGGTCGCCGTCAGTGAGGCAACAAAAGCCGTCGGTTAAAAACAGGTGAGACACGCAGGAGAATTGAACAGGCAGAGGATCCAATCTTTTTTTTTTGTTATTTTTGATTGCCCGTCCAATACACGAACCCGGGTAGCCTTCCCCGCATCCATAACCGTACATTGTTGCCGATGGCACATTGTTTCCGATGGGGACGTTCCGCCCAGGACAACCGCCCGCGATTTCATGTGGAGTAGGTATGCGAAAGCTGTACGAGGCCGTCGAGGCTGCAGTACACATGAATGAAGAAAGGTGGCGAAAATATAAGCGACTACTGGATATACTAGCCGAACCCCGCCGGGGTGCTTTGCCTTGCTTTCGGCGACCAAGTTCGTGTGTCCCAGCTCAAACGGGTGTAAACAAAACCGGGCTCCACGGTTTGGATTTAGCATGGGTTTCTGCCCTGTGGTGTGGTCAGCAGCTTGGTTTCCTTTCAACGACTTTCCAAAGCTGGAAAAATTTTAAAAACCACAACACTATATTGAGCTTCATTTCGTCACCCTACTTTTTCGCGCACGATATCGGAACATGTAGATTGATGTATAAGTGTGTGTAACCCCCCATTTTCTTTGATCTTTATAGATACTTTTACTTTTCTTGCGTCGCTGCTATGGGTTTGATACACATTCGCAGTATAGCTGGGTTATAATTTTTTGCAGATTTGAATACAAGTCCTTTATTTACTGAATATTCAATGCTTCGATGTGACCAAATCTATTACATGAAGGTTCTGCACACCATTTATAAGCAGAAGACCCACAATCAAGTTAACAATAAATCTTCTGGCTACCTTCTCAGGCATATAATACGGCACACTCGAAAAGCAAGAACGAGCTTTGGTGAGCAATCTTTCAGGTACCAGTCAACTGAAATAATAATGGAGAAAAATTAACATTGACGCCAGTGAACTTACGTTTAAAAAACGGTCAAAGAGGGGTTACTTAGGCAAAACGCTTGCAATATTTACATATTATTAAGGTTTTGAAATATATGCCTGCCTGTTCCCCCAAAGGTAAAAATAAAAACAATTACAAACAAAAATACATTCATACGTAATTGTGACAGGGTAGTGTAACTGCTGAAAATTTATGGGTACGAATTATGGCGTTTATGTGTGCACTGTGATCCTTCTGTGAATTTTAGACCTATGCTTCGTATAATACATAGGAAATGCAGTAATGACGTTGCTTTGTGGTATTTCTCTATTACAATTGTAGCGTTATGCTTAAATTTGTGAACCGACGTGTTATTAGGTACGCTGTAAATCGGGTGGCTGAGGCCCCTGTCAGGCCACGTCATCCGTTACTCTCAGCCTCCACTTGGTTTTGCCAAGAAATAAAAATCAAATACTGAAATACTCAAATTGCGCCATGCCCGTTGTTTTCTGTATTTCCTTGAATGGCAAAGTGCTTTTTTAAATATCATTGATGCAATTGACGTAACAAATATACCGCTGTTTTACTTTGTGTTCGTTCGATATATTTAACTCTTTTAGATAATATTTCAGTTTTAATTAAAATTTATTTTTATTTCTTTCTCCATAACCATGGCTGCGTTCTTTTGGCCGATGATTATATGTTTTACATGAGCCATACTGCAGTCATTTCCTGGCGGCTGAGAAACGTGTGACTATAATCATGCAGTTATTTATACCTATTTCTCTTTTTCCTTTTTTGTAATTTTTCCGATTTTTATGCCTCAAACTACGTTAATTTCTTGCTTCTCGTGAAGTTTTTTCACTTATTCCGTATTTTAGCGAAGAGACATTCTCTTAAATTCTCGACTTCAGTCACTGCTTGTTCCGTTTGGCAACATTTGTAACGCATTCTGCTGGCGCGGCAAGAGGCTGAATCGCGCTTTTGAATTCCCCCTCTTTCCCGCAAGTGTCTCGTCCTACAGATTATTTTTTTATTTTCATTTTATCCATACAGTGATTATTACTTCAAGTTGTGGCCCAAACTTCTATTCACAGGTATTTTATGTAGTTTCATAGACTATTTTGGCATACCTACCGCACAGGGTTTTTCATTGAAATGGGGTGTCTGCCATCGATCGAACGCTTTCCTGGAACCTTCCAGGCCTTTTCACATCCTACGCGGAGGTGCCAACCGCAAGCTGGACCTTTGCCGGCACTCTAAGCGAGCAACCTGTCGTAACAAGTGCAGCTTCGCTGAAAAAATTAGCAGAAACTTAGCTAGGCTATGCCAGGCTATACGTAGCGTGAGCTGGTTATTCTTAGGTTTCGTGGTTGTGTAGGATTAGCATGGTTTTCATGCTTACTGCTGCTTCAATAACACACACGGTATACGTGACACATGTATCCGGCGCAGCGTCACCAATCGCGCCGGAGCTAAGCTGGTTCCACAGGCACACGCCGGTGTTGCTGCGACACACGAGCCATCGGTTCCACACCCGGCCACCCCTCGCGTGATGATCAAGTGGACATAGCCGCCACGTGCCGAACGGAGGTCGGCGAAGGCGCTGGTCGCGTGGGGTGTGTGACAGACGCCGGGGAGCGAGCTTATGTTCTGTGCGCCGTGTGACGTCACTGCTACTCGCGCACGCGCAGTACGGCTCTTCAAGGGCCACGCAAAACTGCTTAACCTCGGCTAGTGTAGATCACGCTACAAAAATTGACGGGCTATTCTGGACGGGCGAACGTGGACGTTCAGTAAGGCTAATGCAAATCCGCTACTTGTGCTGCTGAACCCAAGGACGCGGGTTCCGTTCACGGCCGCGACTGCCGCTTTATTTGATAAAGCGAAGACCACAAACTACCGTGTGTTCCGATTTCGGCGGAAGTGAACGTTCCTCAGGTGGTCAAAATTAATCCACAGCTTCCACTACGTCGCCCCTCAACGGCTGTGTAGCGTCGGCGTTTGAGCCTTATATTCTATCATAAAAACACTACACCTCCGAACGGGGTATACAATGATTATTGCTTAGCCTGAATGTAGTGTACCCTGCACCTCCGCTTTCTCAAGGTGCTTTTGCGCGCGTCTGAGTTTTATATATATGAAGTATGATGCAATACTATAGCAGTGCCAAAGTACCACGCCAAAGCCAGCGCCGGTGCCTTGACGACACCTCGTATGCACTTGCCGCAACAGGTGCTGCATCCCCGTCCGCAAGTCCGGTGGGCGTGCCGTCATAACCGTAGAAGCTTAGGCCCCGTGCACAGGCGCAGGATCTGTAAAGCGCGGTCTCCGCTGCATCACTAACGACATGTTCTATACCCTTTGTCATTGTGGCGGCGTGTACCCGGTAGGAGCGTATGCCACCCAGGATACTCCAAAGGAGTTTGATGGGGTTAAGCAAGGAAGCTACATATCCTTGCTATGTAGCTCGAAGTAATGCAACGCGCCAAATAAACGTTGAAAAGATGGAATGAGGGGGGATCGTTTGCGCCTACTGCAATCTTGACACGCGGGCCTTTTTTAGCTTCGCCTTTATCTAATAAAGATAATCGCGGTTGGGATTCAACCATGTTTTCTGACTCAATAGCGTATCCGAGGAGTCACTGAGCCACCCCGGAGTGTCGGATTTCCCGGGCAAGCATGCGCAAGTAGATACCGGATAAGCTATAGATAAACAGTGTCGGTGCAGAAAAAGTTAATTGAAGAAATCAAGTGTTGCAACTTCGGATAATCAAAGCAAGATATAAATAAAAAAATGTTCACAATTTGAAAATACACACTGAAACTGCATGAGCGAGAACAACTACGAGAACAACTACCAGGAGACATTCGAAAATAATCAGATTTAAGTATAATTACACTCAAGCGGAATGGAGTTTAGTATCTAAGTTTCAATATATTTATACAGTGACAGAAGTTTGGGGCGTATAAATAAAAATTTTCTATCTTGTCTTTATGGCGTCTCATCATCGTACCATAAAGACTGTTACCTCTTTGGTTTGAGCTTAGAGGCACAGTTGTTAGGGGCCTATACGTGTTGTCAATCATACTTTTTGACTGACCGGTGAACTAAAGAAATTGAGACAAAGCACAGCTGACGATTGAAGAAGCATACAAAAAATGTACAGACCCGGGAAAACCCCCCGCGACACCCTCCAGGACAGCTAAAGTGTTCCGTAAGTGAGCGTAACGCTGCACGTACCCGGCCATGCCTACCCTGCAACACAGTAAAGGGAATAGTCGACATCTTTCCCAAATGCTGGCATACGGCTGAGACTTCCTCCATCTATATGGCTTCTTCCAAATGCATGTCAAAGCGCTGTCACTGAGTTCTCTATTATTTTGCTTTCGCTCCACAAAGGACCATTATACTGTATATTTCCAGTGGTAGAGCTACTTCCGTGGACAGACGGTGGTCCCTATGTTAAATACCGGCATCTGAAGTTTTTTTAAACAACCGATATATCTCTAAGAAAGCCATACTGGTTTATATTTAAGCTGTATGACTGCATTTAGAAAACAGAATTCAAATTTAGGGTTTTATTGCACTGACTCTAAAGCAAAGCCCTGAGGTACACAGTAGTGAATGGTTCCGGATTAATTTGTACTACTTAGGCATCTTTAACATGGCCAGCAATCTCCACACACAGGAGTTGTTATTTTTCGCAGCTATTGGTAGAGCGGTCGTGATCGCGCGTAATACAAGTCGCGTCCTTAGGCTCTGCAGAACAAGGACTTAGCTACTGCGCCACCGCAGCGGCCAAGGCGGATTCGATGCCGGCCGTGGCGTCTGCCTTTAAAGTACAGAAGAAAAGTGAAAACGTCTGTCCGTAGACATTGCTCCGCACGTCGAAGATCCACAGGTGGTCGTTATAATTCAGGTGCGCTCCTCCACTACGGTGAGTCTCAGCCCACGTAGAGCGTGAGCGCGTTGAACTCCCGTCTTCGAAGCAGGTGGACATCCAATTTTTCAACTGAGACTTCCTCTACCTGAAGGCCAAAGTAAAGTAGCAATGCGACACGAACTATTGATACAAGCACGTTTCATTGGAAATGCCAAGCAAGGCGAACAAGCAAGGAATCACTATATATTAATTGCGCGAATGTTTAATAGGTATTGCTTTGAGAAGTCAAGAGTTGCCACTCCAGCCACGTGAGCAGGCTTAGGCGCCAGGAGGAATTTCCAGCTTGATATTCTATCGCGATGAACGCAATTGATGATGTGAAACAAGGATGAGGTGTTTGGCAACCTCTGTTGTTCTAGTTGTTTTGTCGCTTACGTCATAAAAAGGAAACAATGCCCTTTAACAGCGCTATCACAATAAGTCACAGCGTCGCCAAGCTTCTCGTCGAAGGCGTCAACGACCTCAACGTTACCAGCTGGAAGATGGATGCCATAAAGAACGTGTTTACAAGCTGGTTCACTACGCCTAGAAACTCTGGGCTTGGATACCGACACACGGCCACCATACCTCGAGAACAGAATTCCTGAGAGTGCAGCTGTCACACCGCAATACATACATGCTTGAAAATGCGGATCGTTTTGAAAACGTGCAACAATGTGTTGCTCCCCTTGGAAACCGCAAAGTCTGAGAACCAAGCCACGGAAATATGCACAAAAAGAGCCCAGGGGGAGCCGAGGGGCCAACTTCAAATTTAAATCTCAGTTGAGGGCCGTAACGTAGCCAATTTAAAGAAATTTCTATGTTCTCTGAATAACAAACGACCATAATCACTGCCAACCTTAATAATTGCCCTAATCGCAGGTAACCAGGTTGGAAGTCGCGGGAGTCAGTGAAGTGTGATTCCAAGTGCTTTTCTATGCGCAGCTACTGGAATGCTTAGTGCGTGCTAAGCATTCCATTCATACCGCGCTTTCTGGCTAGTTGCGTTGAGCCGCTACCATTGCCTGTTGGGGCGACATTGGTGCTTTTATGTATGGATTCGTTGCCAAATTTTGTTTCAAAACAGTCAGTTATTAAGCATCATTTGGGGCAGCCTGGCGCACACTTTGGTCATGATAACGTATATCACTATTTACTTTTTTACTTTATGGAAGTATTATTTTTGGCAGCAGAAATGTTCCCCGCCGTTGTATTCAATGAGAGTAGTAGAGGACCGCCGTGCAGAATGCTGAACGTTCTACACATTAGGTGAGTTAGGGGCAATGAGACGTGGTGACTATGCGAAATAGGGGAAGAATGGGTCCGCAAAAGGATTCACATTAGTAGAGATACGTGATCAAGAAATTAAGAAAAATAAAGTTACTTGAAAGACAATGTTTCAAGTGTTAACCACTTGGAATGTGGACCTTCCAACGGTAGTGTTTTTGCTAATTTGTTTTACCGAATGCAAGAAAAGAACTGCACTGCAGTACACGTTGCGCCCTTGATACAGCGCACCCTCTGCAGAACACGTGCATTTGCTTGGCGCTACTGCGTCGTTTTAAAACAACACGTCTTTTTTTGCGAGAATTCGCCCCTTGATTGCGTTCTTTATTTAACCTACGCTGAAGCACTAAGGTAGATGCCCAGTTTTTGCCTTATATATATTTTACTTTCCCGTGCACCTTATGGTTTCGGCAGGCGTGGGATATGACAGCAGTTCATTTGGAGTAAAGTAGACGGCCGGGCGGGAAGTAGCTGAAAGAAGGGCTGCCTTGTGTGAGGTTCGGAAAATAATAAATAATATAACTCTGAAAACGAGACTTTTTGTTTATGTTACCCAAACCCAAACAAATACACACAACAGAGGCCAAATAAATAAGAATGGAGCACCATAAAGAGCTAGAAAACAGGGAACAGTACAGAAAGAGAATGCGGTAGAGAAAACCGTAACCAGTACAACCAAACAAGAAAAATTCAAAGGCCGGTAATGAAGGTGGAAGACGCAGTACGTGGTTGTTACCGGCACCGGTCGGAAGTAGCGTCGATGTCCAGGTGAAGTGTGGCCGCGGTAGTAGTGCTGCGTGCTCTGAGCTCCCGTCCCCGTCCTGGCGAACGCAGCTTTCTGGAAGCGCCGCTGTCTTTCACTGATGCGCCGCCACCCGACTTCCTTGCGTAGGAGGGGTCCTGGAGGCTGTGGTTTTAAAGGAGATCTACAAACACGGCACGGGTCCGGTCGCCCCACCACCGTGCATCCACGGTCACGCTCCACACTCCGACCCTATTCTCTCTCGGTGTTCTTCTCCGGCCTCACCTCTCCCCGCCAGTAACTCTGCTCCTCAAGCACCCACTGTTCAAGCTCGTCGCCGCTTAACCCCAAACGTTTTCCCAGCTCAAGAAGCTCTACCGCGTTCATGTTGGTTTTTAAGGGTATACACAAGCAACTAGTCTCGTCCTGCAGTAGATGCCAATTATTTTCAGGTTCCTGGACAATATTAAATAGGAGAACGAATTCGAAGCGTGACTAGTTTATGCAATACCCCAAACCCAAAAAAACACACACACCACGGGCAGAAATACCCGCCGCGGTGGCTCAGTGGCTAAGGCGTTGCGCTGCTGACACAAGGTCGCGGGTTCGATTCCCGGCCGCGGCGGCCGCTTTTCTGATGGAGGCGAAAAGCAAAAACGCCCCGTGTGTACAGATTTCGGCGCACGCTAAAGATCAGGTGGTAAAAGTAATCGGCGTGCGTCGGCGCGTTTAGAACCCTAAGAAATACACTAAAGAATAAGAGGGAACAATAGAAAACTAGCGAACAATGTAGAAACTAGCGAGGATACGGCAGAGCAAACGATAAAGAGTTCAATAAAATGGGAAACAGTTGAAGTCCGGGAATGAATTATTATGACCCAGTAAGTTGTCGAGCGCTCGGTGTCGTAGCCGGTGTCGATGACCATTGCGCCGCGTGCCTTGTTTCTTCGTTGTTTGCGTCTTCTTCCGGTGTGTCTTGTGGTCCTGGCCTTTTGTGTCATACGATTTCTTCGCATGACACGTTCCCCCACTTAAAGGCCAACGGCACTCAAAATTTCAACCTCTTGAAAACCTTACTTTCGTATAGTCTGCTTAAAAAGAAAGCAACATGCAAAATAGAACAGCCGAAATACGCGCGTAGACGCCGCAAGCAGCTAGCAAAAATCAGCGATTGTGAAACCAAGACCGAGGAGAGCGCGGCCATTGTATTGACGTTGCAGCCGTCCAGCGAGCGGCCGGACGGTCACCAGCTCGGGAGAAAGTCTGCGCGCAAGCTCTACGCTTGCATGGGAGAGCAAATGGGGGAAGTGTGCGCAGCAGAGATCGACCGGAACTCCGGCTGCGTGGCTTGCCAGAGGAAGATGCCACCGTCGTCTGGAACGTCACAGGCGCGTCATGGCTGTTTACGTGATCCGATTGTAGGTGCAGCGTGGTCTGAGGCGGAGCTTTTTTAAACGCTTCTGACTGATTTACGAGGCGTTTCAAGGGGCTACCACTTGTGTCCCAGCTGATTTGTGCGTACTTACTACGTATCAAAAATAAATTTGTTAGAAGTAAAATTTGAGAGCAGTTGGCCTTTAGAATTCTTTAGTTGAAAAATGTCTTTTCATGGTCCACTACACAAACTTCTTGAGATGTTCACTTTCACGATCGTCCCCTCGCACCGACCGCTGTCGCTGGCAGGTTCTCATTTGCCAGCGCCAGGCGTAAGCTCGGTGATGATGATAGTGCTCTTGGTGTGTTTGAAACGTACCCCAAAGCGCGGGTCTGTGTATGGTAGTCGTCTTCTTTTATGGCGTTCCGTCTAGTCATGATTCTTTCGCATCACACCCAGAACAAAACTTTCGCGTTTAAGAGGACTACAAAGGCTACTGCCTTTTAAAAGTAGCCGTCAAGTACCTTCAAATGAAGGCAACGTGTTACTTCCTAATGTTACCTCCTAATTCATACATAACGGTAGTGTTGCAAAAAAGCACAGCGTGTTAATATTGTGAAACCATCGTACTAACACTGTTCCAATTTGCGGACAGCATGGTAGGCAGCTTATGAACTAGTTTAATAAGCTTTTAAAGCTACAGGAAATGGGACGGCGCAGTGTCCACCACCGCTAAAGAAAACATCTTAGCAGACATGTTAACAAACTCAAACCACAGTTTCGTAAAAAATAAGAAGCATTATCATGAACATTACGCAATTTACTAAGTAAACAAAAATATCTTCACAACTAGTAAATTATACGCAAAATTTACATTAGGGTACACGTTACTTTATTGCAACACTGTTTGAACCAAAGGTGGCCCTGGCGTCGCTTCTCTAGACAGAGAGGTAGCCGTCATAACTGTTGACTTCAATGGTGTTTCGGTGAAGCACTTGTCGTTGCCGTCTGCGTTCCAATTGGAACTGGAATTAATATGGCTGACTACCACGCAGACTGCAACCAGAATCCCTTAGTACCGAAAGCATTGGAGGACTCTGGTGCATTTAAGTCGTATAAATGTGAAATTAGAACGCACCCTCCGTTGGCCAAAAGCATACGACGTCCAGGACACACAAAATAGCCCACTGATGAAAGGGTTCAAAGCGGGATAATAAACATTTGAAATGGTACTACATTTCTCTGCGACGCTGCCACAAAATAAATTGAGTTCAGAAGAAGATTGTTTGAATAATCTAGTGGGAGGGATCATACCTAAGTCTCGCCTGAATGCGGTGCCAGAGCGGACCTCCTGGGCCACCACTGCTCGACGACGACGATCCGTATGACTAGATAATAATCTAACAAAGAGATTGTGGCCTTCCAATTTAAAATATGTGTCATATACTTGAAGTTTGTACAACAACAAGAAAATCCTGAACGGAGTAATTACACAAGTACAATTTAGGTGAGCAGCTAAGGACGCCCCGCTAAAAAAATACGTCCGTATATCAAGAGCAATTTGGCAAGCTTTAGGTCATGGTAGCCAAAGAGGAACAACCATCGGTTAAGCAAAATGGTGATGATGATAATTAAAGGGCAAATTCTTACTCTGGGCAACGTCATCACAATGCATAGAATGATGCCACTGCCTTCTCTGTGACCTTTGTTATGGAAGTAACATCGATGCGGTCGATGCAGTGATGAGCTCTGCACCGTCAACATCAACAGAAGCTGGGAATTTCTACCGCGCACACAATACCCTTATACTCATAGCACAATGCAAAACTACTGCTTTCGAATTCTCTACATACCGAAGGGTGTTCAGTGCCGTATAATTTTTAGAGTTACCGTTTTTATCTACAGTTTCCAATGTACAAGAAATGAATAATAATTATGATGATGATAGTTGGACTTTTTTGGCCCAAGACCACCTGGGCCAAAGAGCACCAAACAAAAGTGTATAAGAGGAAACAGTGGCTACTAAAATGGGTAAGCCAGAATAACAGTAAAATCAATTAAAAGCAATGGTGATGGCTGGTGTATAGGGCCAGTTTTATTACGCATGATAGGATACCCAGGCAGCACAGGACTGTTCGGCCCAAGCCGGTGCACTTTGGCCGGTGATTTTCTGTCCGGCCTTTTTCCGGCAGCCATGTTCGGCCCGTGTCCAAATGTGGGCTTTTGGCCGTATACGGCCGTACTCCCATGGCTGTCCAACGGCAAGTGTCCGTCGGCCAGTCGACCGGGTTACGTTCATACGGCCAGATTCCAGCCGTAGGGCTCCGGCCATTCCAAAACCACCCGTGTACGGCCGAAGTACGGCCACCGGAGGACAGCCGAGATGCGGTCGTCGGACTCCAGCCGGACTAAAGCTGCCGGAAATACGGCCGTGCTACGGGCATTGGAGTTCAGCCACAGTACGTTAACTGTACTGAGGCCGGTCACTGCAGGTCGCGCAAGCAGATGACTCAGTCGCGCTGTGCAGGAGCACAAATCCAGCAATTTGGGTCCAATGCAGCCACATCAAAGTGAGCCCGCGCGCCACCACCAGCCGTCCAGCCTTCAGCGCAGCCGTGTTTATATATCAGCGTCAGTTGACACCAAAATTCATTTATTAAACAGTGCTTACAAATCGTCGTTCCTTTAATTGCTGTGCCTCTTTTACTGTCGAATACAGAAAATATTCAGTTCTTTGTAGAGCTGGAATAGATGTATTGTCCATGTCCTGATATCTTCTGTGGGGCGGCTTACCTGCAATAAACGGGGAAGGAGGGGGGGGGTGGGAAGGCCTTGAATTTCACAAAGATGAAAGTACCGCTTTTATCCAATTTTATTTAGGACAATCTTCCTGAGCACTTTCATGCTCTGACTAAATCAATTCTATTTTTACAACAGTTGCTTGACCATTTTTGTTGTATATAAAACCGGCGCGAATGCCTTTCCACAGCGTTTTGGTACTCCACAAAAACTGAGGAGCATTCAATATAATTTCCTTCACACAAAAAGTATGTCCAGTATTTGCCCATTTTTCTTGCAAAGAAATTTTCTACTCGATCATCTTTTCTGATGATCTTTCACAGGGCTGATCCTAGGAGAGATCAAACAAGTGCTTTCATTTTCAATCTATTTTTTATGTTGTTTTCATGAGTTACGTGCACACCACTAACTTAGGCACCACAGGACTGTTCGGCCTAAATCAAGCCGGTGTACTTTGGCCGGTGATTTTCTCTCCGGTCTCTTTCCGGCAGCTATTTTCGGCCCGTGTCCAAATGTGGGCCTTTTGGCCGTATACGGCCGTACTCCCATGGCTGTCCAACGGCCAGTGTCCGTCAGCCAGTCGAAAGGCTTACGCTCATAGGGCCAGATTCCAGCCGAAGGGCTCCGGCCATTCCAAAGCCACCCGTGTGCGGCCGAAGTACGGCCACCGGAGGACAGCCGAAATGCGTCCGTCGGACTCCAGCTGGACTAAACAGCTGCCGGAAATACGCCCGTGCTACGGGCATTGCAGTTCATCCACAGTACGTTAACTGTACTTAGGCCTGTCACTCCATGTCGCGCAAGCAGATGACTCAGTCGTGCTGTGCAGCACAAACCCAGCATTTTGGGTCCAATGCAGCCACATCAAAGTGAGCCCGTGCGCAACCACCACCCGTCCAGCCTTCAGCGCATTCATGCTTAATTATCAGCGTCAGTTGACACCAAAATTTATTTAACAGTGCTTACAAATCGTCGTTCCTTTAATTGTTGTGGCTCTTTTACTGTCGAATCCAGAAAATTTTCAGTTCTTTGTAGAGCTGGAATAGATGTATTGTAATGTCCTGATATCTTCTGTGGGGGCGGCTTACCTGCAATAAAAAGGGAAGGAGGGGGAGAGGCTGTTGAATTTCGCAAAGGCGAAAGTGCCGCTTTTAGCAATTTTCATTAAGGACAATCTTCCTGAGCGCTTTCATGCTGTGACTAAATCAACTATTTTTACAACAGTTGCTTTACCAGTTTTGTTGTATATAAAACCGGCGCGAATGCTTTTACGAAGCGTTTTGGTACTCCACAAAAACTGAGGAGCATTCAATATAATTTCCTTCACACAAAAAGTATGTCCAGTATTTGCCCATTTTTCTTGCAAATAAATTTTCTACTCGATCAACTTTTCTGATGATCTTTCACAGGGCTGATCCTAGGAGAGATCGAACAAGTTCTTTCCTTTTCAATAAATTTTTGTGTTGTTTTTATGAGCCCAAGAGAACTGAATTTTCCTGAAATGTCGTACTACGGTAAAAAAATTCTAGACGCGTTGCGAATGATGCCTTGCTTCAGGTGGCTGCAGTTGTATCCCTCTGTGTTCACGCAAGGAAAGGCGTAAGACTAGAGTTTCATAATTTGTTTAAAACCAATAACATAGCAATGGTAGTATTCATACAGCAAACCTTGCATACTGCAACGAATAAAACAATAGAATATTTCATTGGTCAAGTTTCAATGCGTAAGGTTCTCAACCCGTGATGCGAACTTGCGGCTCCGCTAATTTATTTATTTATTTATTTACTTTTTATTTATTTATTTGATACCTGCTTGCTTTTGCATGCATTACTGCAGGGAGATACATAACACTAAGCATCAAATATGACACCAAATAACAAATTATTTCCTGAAAGCGCGATGGAAATTGCCATTAATACCAGTTGGTACAATCACAGGTGGAAGATAATTACATTCTCGTATTGATCTAAGATAAAATGAATCGTGCAGGGCGTCTCCTTTAAAGGAAAGTTAATAATTTGCTTTAAGCTAGCGGTCCCACTTTGGGGTATGTAGAATGGGGATTGGATATACTTCTCGCCTTCTATTCCAGTTTTTGAGTGATAGATATCACGAAAAAGTTTCAATCTGAGGTTTCGTCTCAGATCTTTCCCGTTTTACCATTCAAGTTTGCTTTTACTTTCCATTATGCTAAGTTGACAGTGCCAATTACCTAATACAAATCGCACTGCCCTATTCTCTATGTTTTCGAGCGTATCAACCAGCTCTTTGGTGTAGGGATCCCACAAAACACATACGTACTCCAACATTGAGCGCACACGAGTAAAATACGGTTGTTCTTTTAAGGTAGTTGGAGGTTCGCTGCAATTTTATCTCAGAAAGCGAAAAACACGTGCAGCCGTAACTTTTGTGTTGTGAACGTGCCTATTTAACCTCTGACCTCTCGTTAAATAAACTCCTAGTTATTTATATTACCCGGTCATTCTTAAAGCAGCGTAATTTAGGGTATACGTATTCAATTGGAATGAAGGTTTCTTGTAAAAGTGACGTTAACACACTTTTAAACAGTCAACGACTTTTCTGAATCAGCACACCAGGATGTTATTACATTAAAATCATGCTGCAGGTATTCGGAATCACATTCATTCGCTACAGTCCTGTAAGCTACACAGTCATTCGCGAACATTTTGAACACAGATTTGAGGCTAATAGTAATAACATTTATATACAGGGTGTTTCAGTGAACATTTTCAAAAATAGCTGAAGGTAGGGTTTTCAAGAAAAATAGGAATTCTTTTAAAGAACAAGCTATCAGGTTCGGCGGATGTCAGCATTTATGAGAAACATGAAAATTACATTGTTAAATAACTAAAACGGTCTAATGAACTTTTTATTTGCGAACTTTGGCGTTTATTGCCAATGTCGAGTTTTTAGCCACGGAGACGACGATAACGGATCAGTTTTTAAAGCAAAGAAAAATACACTCTGTGGAGCCGTGCAGCCCACAAAAATCAAGTATTTTTCCCCCATGAAACCAAAACTCAGCGCACATGGTGCGCCAGAAGTCTAACGCAAACGCAACATCCGCTGATGACGTGTTGCAGTGACTGTGTCGCCCAATACAAGAAGGATCTAGTGATTCCCCATGCTAGGGAATCAGCTGATATCAACGCCATCGCCTCCTGTATTTTTTCAATGATCAACGCTCACCGTATATCACGGCTAGCGTTATCTTTTCGTTCGTTGGTAGACGCAAGAAAGTGGCTAGCCATTGCCCACAACACGGTCGCCCGTTTAGGGAGCCCTAGTAGGCGTTGGCGAAAGTTTTCCTTTTTTTTTATTGTCTCAACCACACCTGACGTGGCTACCAGACGTGGAAGATGCGAAACCTCACCATCCGTTCATTTTTTTTTTCGCTAGGTTTATCTGCTGTTTTTTTATAAACGCTGCGTGTTAGAAAGCGCATCAGACAAAGGAAAGGTTTGTTTGCTGGGCGACGAGGGCTTTCGCGGCTTTGGCTGCATGCTGAGGCTTCCTAGGTAAGGAAAATTGCACTTACATTTCGAATTGGCCGCCACATTCATTGAAACACGTCACCAGCCGACGTTGCGTTCGCTCAAGACTTCCAGCGCTCCTCGAGCGCCGAGTTTCGTTTTTGAGCGAAAAACAACGGCAGGTTTCCTCGCGCTACAGGGCTTTAAACACCGACTTTTTCGTTGTTTTAAAGACTGATATGAAATCGTCTTCTCCGGGGCTACAAAATCACCATTGACAAAAATCACCAAACTCCGCTAATTAAGAAGTTCATTAGTAGAGTTTAATTATCCACCTAACTAATGTGCACACCCTTGATACTATCTGTCGTCCGCCGCAGCTAGCAATCTCCTTCTGAAGAAGGCTTTCTTTTTTTCTCGAAGAGCCTATTTTTAAGAATGTTTTAGTGTTCGCTGAAACACCCTGAATAACAGAAACAAAAGAGGGCCCGAAACTGACCCTTGGGGAATTCCTGAGGTCACGGGAACATACCCAGACGAACAACCATTGAGAGCAACCGACTGCTGTCTTAGAGAGATATACTTGGTTATCCATGCAATAGCCGATTCATTCAGTTTATAACCCGCAATGTGCTAACAAGAAGTTGATATGGAACACCTCCGAATGATTTTTTTGCAGTACAAGAAAATACAGTCAACTACTTTCAGCTTATTTATTGCTAGAGCCAAATCGTGCGTGAACTCAACAAGCTGCGTTTAGCAAGAAAAACCCGACAACATCCGTGTTTGCTAAGATGCTGGCGATTATGTTTAAACAAATGAGTCATTTCCGAAGTGTAGTTAAGCTCACCTTCAAACATCGCAACTAAATTTACACCCAGGCTTCGTCATTCACAAGGTTCTACTGTTATGGCAAATTTAAAGTAACACGTGTTTCTTAATAGACAGTCATAAAACCCCATGAAGCAGAGCACGACGTTGAGCCTACCAATGCGCGAGCTTAGCCTCTTCTATGTTTATCACAAAAAAAATAGTACAACATTGTTTTTCGCAGTATAATTGTAAGAAGAATAGCCTCAATCTTGTGCTTTTGCGCGCCCTTGCCTTTCTTTAGTGGGGAGTCCTTTACCTGGCGACGGTTGAGGTCCTCGGTGGCGGCCGCTTGCTCGACGCCCTTTAAGGCCACTTATTTTGGTGAACCACCACCACCTCACGTCGAACATTTCTGCCGGGTCGATGTCTCCTACGGTCTCTTATTTATTGAGGCGGCCAATAGCCTCGGGCTGATGCGCCGACGAAACCGGCGGGCGAGGCGTGGTAGCGGCTATGACTGGCGAGTCTTAGCTCACCCGTAAGTGTGGCACGGTCTTCTTGTGGCAATAAATGGAATTCCGATCGCCTAAAAGTTTCCTGGTAATGTTCAGTGGGTCCTTGCACTTTGCCCGTTCACCTAAACCACTCATTACTGTTTGACAAACGGAGTTCGTTCATTTAAAACGGAGAAACACCGAGCGGATAGAAAACTCGTCTGCGTCATTCGGCTCCCGAAAGGCTCTTTCCTCAACCAGGGAAAAACTGGTCCCACAAAGGCGTGTCTCCTTCCAAACACGTCTGTGGATGAATTCTCGTCGCCCCGACCCCTGCCGTTGTTCGGCTGTACACCGCTTACCGAACGAATGACGCATCACCTGAGACCTTACGTAGGCTGGTCTCCTCTTGAACATCGGTTGCCAAAAGTTCTGTGGCCGTTCGCTTGCCGTAATTCGGCCGGGGACCGCTAACCAAATAAAAAAATGTACATTCTGGGGCCGTGCGTCGGCCGATCTTCTGTATAACACCGGTTGCCCGAAGAAAACAAATATTCTGATGACGGACGCGCGGTTCACCGTTGAAAGGGCGAATTCGAGGAAGCAGCGCTCCGGCCGGCCTCCTTTCGTACACCAACTGCCACAAGAATACGGATATTCTGTGGCCAGGTGCTTGCCGTGCTTCGGCAGAACGCCGCTTCCAGAAGGAAAAATGGATGCCCTAAAGCCGTACTTCGGCCGTTCTCTTTCTCAAAATCAGATGCCGAAAAAGAACTCATTATCTGGCAGCCTTGTAGCTACCGTTGTGCGGCTGAACACGGGTGGCCGGAGAAATACCGAAGCGCTGGTTGCCGAATGTTTTCCGCCCGTGGTATGATCAGTGGCTGCCAGAATCGGGATGCTGCGGACAGGCCAGAAAGCGGCCGTAGATGGGCAGGTCTTGGGACACACTTTCTGTGCTGCCTGAGTATATAGTAAGTGGCATCCCAAATTCGTCGATCCAAGATGTAAGAAATGTAAGGGTCGAGCGGACCTCGTCCCTTGGTGTGGACTTGTCCTTCGTACAAGAAACCGCACCGAAACGTAGCATCCTGGGAGGCACTACACCTCAGTCGAACCTCCGAAACCCAGCGCAAGATCATCGGTCTCGCCCTAGAAGCCGCCAAGTCCCAAGGGATACCGGCCGACTGATGAGGGGAGGGAGCACCTAACGCTTCCTTTCTGACTGGTGTGTAATAAAGTTTTCACTGACTGACTGACTGACTGGGCGAGGGCCCATTGCCGTTCGAGCCGGAAGAAGATAACCACAGCTCCTCTGTTTCAGGAAGTCTCACACAAGATAAAACAAAGTTTAATTATAATTCTTAGAGTTATTTAGGCTGTGGAGCCTCCCGTCAGGTAAATATGTTTCCATGGCCAAAAATAGCGTGGCTATGCCAATTGTAATTCATTGTAAATGATGTAGTTTTGATTTCTAAATGGCAACATTGTTTTCTTAGAGCGCATGCACATCATAAATATTTGAAGTCATGTTTTATGGGTCGCCTCGCTTCGCTTACGTACGCAATTGCAGTAAAGATATCTCACCTTGCAGCAAAAAGCATTGAGATATTGGGGTACCTTCTCAGAGTCCATGTTCTGACCCCAAAAACCAATCCACATTATTTTCAAGAGAGGATTAGGACTATGCAACCAGGAATTATTTAAGTGGGAAGTTGCAGGAATTTAAAAAAATGTGGTGCGTGCAAAATTTTACAAGATAATTACGATGTTTTTTGCACCAGAAACCTCGTGTATCTGAATACTTTATCGTAGGGTCAGATGCTCCTAAACAATTGATTAAATTATAAGGGAAAAAAGAAAGCAAAACAGTTGGCGTCTATTTGCCCTTAACAACTTGCTTTTGACCATAGTATTTATTTCACTGCACTAAACCAGAAGGAATATTTGAGACATACTTATTCGAAGACTCATATCCATGAGGTATTTATATGCATCTTCAATGATGACGTCTGAGGTAACACCCGAACGCGGAAGATAAAATATTGCTTAGATTGTATAAGTGTTGTGTTTTATGAAAGAAAAATTTCGTCTTGAAACGAAATACCGTTGATCTCCTGAATTTAAGGCTTGGGTAACACAGTAGTCAGCCCGAGGTGGTTATTAGAAAGTATTTATGTTTTATTAGTGCACGGAGATTTTAATCACTTGAGTCCACTGCAAAAAGCGCTTCGTTGTGCCATTTGGGGGGAACAAAGCAAACATTTTTGTTTTACTTTTTATTTAAAGGTGTTCTCGTGAGTGGGTATTTAGGTGTAATGTGGCATCAGAAACTCAGAGTAGCTTATATTGCCGCTATACAAAACGTATAAGCGTAGTAAACTGTAAGAGTGCATTTATAACAGTAAGATACTGCAGAAACAAAAGCCCCCGTGTAAGAAGTAAATTTTTTTCAGGCGGTGTTTTTGAGCAACAAATGCGCATAGGGGGGTGTTTTTTATTTCGCCTTTTTAACCAGGTATTGTAAAAGAAAAAGCAGTGCTATTTTTTCTCTAGATTGATTTTGGAAGTATGCTATTTTACAGATTTTCCTAGTTTTGCTATTGTGACCAGTTAAATTGATTTGGGAACGCCTTCTTCCAAACAAAGATAAAGTTCGTCTTTATGGCACTTTATGACGCGTTTTGTCATCTGGTTAAAGCAATAAGGAAGGCTTCCGAAGAATATTATCAAAGACACTACAACAGCTTTTGACTTGGGGAACTTCTTTATATCTCTGTGTTTTATAAACATCCTTATTATTGTGCTTTTTCAGGAAAATATTTAGTTTTGTAATCCAGGTCGTGCCTGTCGCTAAAAATGAGCATGGGCTTCCACGCAATTATCCACAGATGAGCTTCAAGCAGTAAATTTATTTCTCATTGTACTTTGAGAGGTTTTTCTGTTTAATCATTTATTGGAGACGATAAAGCCAAACTTCCTATCAAGAAAGTGTTCACCTATCAAGGCAATCACAGTATATCAGCGGTAATACCTTACGGCAAGTTCTTGGTAGAAAGCTATCAAGGTGACTCAAAGCCTTGTGTTGGTGTTGCGCTGGTTAAAAATTATAATACCCGACACATGGAAAATTCAGAGAAACCCGAACACTCATTCTGTTTATTGCATGCTGTATCCTAACTCTCTAATAACCCTGGAAGGGCACGGCGGAGTTTTCTGTAGGTATAATGATGAAACAGGTCATTTCAATTTGTGAATGGCACGCGATATTCTGACAGCAGCTAGTAGCTTCAATGGATAGTCTGTCTGACCTTGTACATGAAAAACATCTAGCTACTGTGTGAATGTCACGGCAAGCAGGTAATCAGAGAGTTGGTTTTTCGCTTCTCACGGTAAATATCATCTTCACTGGACAAACCTCTTGAGGATGTAGTGAGAGTGTTTGTATAGCGATCGATAAACTGGCAACGAGGATCGGACACAGGGCCATTTGTCACTGCCCGGTCTACCAAAGTGGGAATGTTTGGCCCAAATTGAATATAATTGCTCAAAAGGTAGATTTTCAATGTGATCTTGTCGTCACTAAAATCAAACTCGTTGTACATTAGGCTGCCGGAACAGATTGATAACATAGATTTCAATAGGAACCGTTATGCCGAACCACTGGTTAAATGAACTCTTAGTTATTTATATCCCCCGGCCGTTCCTAAATTAGCGCAATTTACGGTATACGTATTCAATTGGAACGAAGGTTTTCTTGTAAATGTGACGTTAACACAATTTTCAACATTCAACGACTTTTTTGAATCTGCACACGAGGATGTTGTAAAGTTCGAATCATGCTACAGGTATTTCGAATCACGTTCATTGGCTATAGTCCTGTAAACTACACAGTCATTCCCGAACATTTTGTACAAAGATTTGAGGCCAATAGTAATATTATTTATATATAACACAAACAAAAGGGGCGCGCTACTGAGCCTTGGGAATTCCTGAGGTCACGGGAACATATCCGGACGAACCACCATTGAGAGCGACCGACTGCTGTCTTAGAGATAGATACTGGGCTATACATGCAATAACCGATTCATTTAGTTTATAGCCCGCAATGTAGTAACAAGGAGTTCCTATGGAACACCGCCCAATGCTTTTTTTGCACTCGAAAAAATGCAGTCAACTGCTGTAAGCTTATCTATTGCTAGAGCCAAATCGTGCGGGAACTCAAGAAGCTGCGTTGCGCAAAAAAAAAAACCGGACGAAATTCATGTTTGCTAGAATGCTGGCGATTATTTTTAATCAAATGAGTCATACACCAAGTGTAGCTAAGGTCACCTTGGAACACCGCAACTAAATTAACATCCAGGCTTTGTCATTCACAAGACTCTGTTGTTATCGCAAAATAAAAAAAAACACTTGTTAATAAATAGGCGGTCATAAAATACGATGAAGTGACCTAGTTCAGGGCACAAAGTCCAGCCTACAATTGCACGAGCTTAGCCTCTTCTAATTTTAAGACCAACAAAAAAGTGCAACATTGTTTTTCGCAGTATTATTGTAAGAACAATAGCCGAAAACTTGCGTTCTTGGGCGCCCTGGCCTCTCTTTGGTGGGGAGTCCTTGACATGGCGCAGGTTGAGCTCCTGCGTGGTGGCCGCTTGCTCGATGCCCTTTAAGGCCAGTTATTTTCGGTGAGCCATCGCCATCTCGGGTCGCACATCTCTGCAGGTCAGTGTTTCCAATGCTCTCCATTTCTTCAGGGGACGATAGGCTTCGAGCTGATTCGTCGACGAAGCCGGCGGTCGAGCCGTGGTAGCGGCTATGACTGGCGAGGCTTAGCTCACCCGTCGGTCTGGCACAGCCTTCTTGTGGAAATAAATGGCATTTCGATGGCCTAAAAGGTTCCCTGCAATGTCCCTTGAGTCCTTGCCTCTTGCCCGTTCACCTACAACCACTAATTACTGTTTGACAAACCAAGATCATCTAAAGCGTAGAAACACTAAGCGGATGAAAAAGGCGTCTGGGTGCAATCGGCAAATGACGATGGCTCAGAATTTGAACAAGAGTAAAAACAGGGCTCCTCGAGTACAGGAGAGCACACTCATTTACCAATGGAACTGCCAGGGTATCAAGCAAAAAGACGCCGAACTGTTTACACACATCGAAGGGCTCGATCAGAAGCCGGACGTGGTGGCGCTGCCGGAGACGCACGGACGACCCCGACTGCCGGGATACGTTACATACATGGACCCGACGGAGTAGGGCACGGCGATCCTGGTACGCAACAACATCGCGGCCACG
Source organism: Haemaphysalis longicornis (assembly GCA_013339765.2). Taxonomy (NCBI): domain Eukaryota; kingdom Metazoa; phylum Arthropoda; class Arachnida; order Ixodida; family Ixodidae; genus Haemaphysalis; species Haemaphysalis longicornis. Next base: position 68,325,721 of record CM023455.1, read on the forward strand.
CAGCACATAACGCCACAGAACGGCTGCGAGCACACACTGATCGAAATTCACACACGGACAATTGGCAACGGGAAGAATCTATTCGTCATGAGCGCGTACTGCAGACCGTCGCAGCGCCAGTACGACTTTGACAAAACGGTGGGGCAGGCGAAGAGGTTGGCGGGGAACAGGCCACTCCTGATCCTTGGCGACTTCAACGCTCCCCACACGCTCTGGGGATACAAATACGAATCCAAACGAGGGAAAGCTCTGGTCAGAACCATGGAAATGGCAGAATTCGAGTTACTGAACGAGTCCGGGGTGTCCACGAGAAGAGGGAACAGCGTCAACCGTGACACGACGCCCGATCTCACGTGGCTGAAGGGTAACCTGAACGCGACATGGCGGGACGAAGGCACGGACCTCGGATCCGACCACACCATAATCGGCATAGAAATCAAAGGACCACGGTTTCGGGCTACGCTCGGCAGAGCCCGAATCACGGACTGGGACAAGCTCCGCAAGTACACAGACGAGGAAAACGAAGGGGAGCCCACAGAAGATAAGCAGACCTACGCGGAATGGGCGCACGATCAGAAGATGGCACTCGCCAAATTTACACAAGAGGTTACAACGAGAGGTTACAAGAGGTTACCTCCCACATGTGGGAGGCTCGGCATTCACTCACGAGGCGGTGGAAGCGCCAGCGGAGAAACAAGAAGCTAGCTCGGCGTATTGCAGTCCTCAACAGAGAGATTGCAGAATACGCCACCAAGCTTAGCAGAGAGAACTGGTTGAGTATGTGCGACGGACTGCAGGGCAAGCTGTCTACGCACAAGACCTGGGGCCTCCTGAGGCACCTGATCGACCCGCTGGGCAGCAAGACGGCAACGCATCGCAACCTCACTAAGGTTCTGAATACCTACGACGGAGACGGCCGCAAGCTCGTCGCAGACCTGACGGCACGTTACCTCAAGACCGACAGGGGTAAGTTCCAGATCCCCGAGACGTACGATGGCTCGGCGAACGACAAACTCGACGAGCCGTTCACGCTGGCGGAGCTCTGGAATGCCATCGATGATAGCAACAGACGCAGTGCTTCTGGCGGAGACAGGATCACTTACACGTTGCTCGGCAATATGAGCGACGGGGCGGCCAAGAGGCTCCTGGGCCACATCAACAGGACCTGGGAGACCTCGCTGCTGCCCGTGGAATGGAAAGAGGCGCAAGTGCGGTTCATCCACAAGCCGGGCAAAGCCCTCACAATCGAGAACATGCGACCCATCTCCCTCACGTCGTGCGTAGGGAAGGTAATGGGGCGCATGGTGCTCCGTAGACTCCAAAACTACCTAGAAGAGACCAACAAAATGCCCGAAACGATGTACGGCTTCCGGCAGCACCTCGGCACGCATGACGTCCTGGTGCACCTGCGGGATCTCGTGATGAAGAAAGCCACTCAGAGCTCGCCGCGCGGGATACTGGCCGTCGACTTAATGGGGAATTTGACAACGTGTCCCACGCGAGTGTTCTCGGTAACCTCAAGAAGACGGGATGTGGCCAACGCACGTTCGGCTACGTTAAAGATTTCCTGAGCAAGCGCATGGTGGTCATACAGATTGGAGGAGAGAAGTCGGACCCGATAGAACTGGGAGACTGCGGCACCCCACAGGGTTCCGTCCTGTCGCCCCTGCTATTCAACCTGGCCCTCCTCCCGCTGCCAAGTCTACTCAAACAGATCGACGGCGTGGACCACGCGTTCTACGCCGACGACATTACGGTGTGGACGAGTCGCGCGGGATCCGAAGCCTGGACGGAGGAGGTCCTGCAGAGGGCGGCAACGACGGTCCACGAATACGCCAAGACCTGCGGGTTGTGCTGCGCACCCAGAAGTCGGAGCTCCTCATCGTGCAGCCCAGAAGACGCAAGAACGATGCTGAGCCGAATGTGGTCGTTACAATCGACGGCGTAGACGTCAAGCCCACGCAGCAGCTGCGCATCCTCGGTCTCTTGTTACAACGAGACGGCAAGGCGACAGCGGCCATTGCTAAGATCAAGATGGCCTCCGAACAGGTCACTGGAATGATCCGACGCGTTGCGAACCGGAACAGAGGACTTAAAGAAGACGACGCCTTCCGCCTGGTCAGAGCGTTCATCGTGTCTCGCATCACCTACTCGGCCCCGTACCTCCAGCTAACGAAGGCGAACAGGAACACGCTAGACACGATCATAAGGAAAGCCACCAAGACGGCTATGGGCCTGCCCCAGTACTCGTCTACGCAGAAGCTGCTGGACATGGGGGTACATAATACGGTAGACGAGCTCATAGAGGCTCATCGTTCCAACCAGAGAGTGCGACTGAGCCAGACTGAGCACGGCCGAGCAGTCCTTCGGAAGATTGGTTGGCCCATCAAACCACAGATACCCAAGCACCTGCCGCGCAATATGCAGGCCGGCAGGAACGACGAGAGGCGTGCCGCGCGGGCACAGGCACTCGCCCGACAGCTGGAAGCAGACCCCCGGGTCCTCTACGTGGACGCCTCACTTCCCCAGCACAGCAGCAAAGCAGTGGCCGCCGTCACGACCATCGACAAGCTGGTGACCAGCGCGTCGCTACGGACGACTGATGCCAGCCAAGCAGAAGAGATGGCCATCGCTCTCGCCCTCACGAGCGGAGACGTGCATACGATCGTCACTGATTCCAAGACGGATTACGGCAACTACCGCAAGGGGATCGTCTCCCACGCGGCCATAGCAATTCTCGCAAAGCGCAGCCCACCGGGACGAGACGTAGAGCTCGTTGGGTTCCGGCACACTCGACAGTGGAAGGCAACGCCCTCGTCGACCACTACGCCCGCGAACTAGCAGACCGGGCCGAGGACGAGTCGGAGCTACCGCACCCAGTCACGAGCTACCAAGGAGCGCCAGGTGCAGGCTTCCCGTGCCGCACCAGCAACTCGACCGCAAGCAACAAACAATATTGCGCCGCGCACAAGCGGGGTCAATGGCGCACCCAGCGTTATTGAACAAGATGTTCCCGGCAGAACACGACCCCATCTGCCCGTTCTGCAAAAAGACGGAAGGCACCCTGCCGCACATACTGGCGGAGTGTACTGAGCTCAAGAATCCTCTACCTTCCCTCCCCCTTCCCCTCCCCCCCTACCCGAGGGATGGGAGATCTTGATGTCCAGCCCCGACCTGTCGACGCAGCAAGAGCTCGCATCCAGGGGCCAGGAGCTATTGGACTCATATGGGACTCGTGACTAGGGTTCCACCCCGTCTGACGCCTGCGAGCGTCACCTGAAATGGGCTCAGCGAAAGTTGTTTCTCTCTCTCTCTCTCTCGTTCGCCTCCTTAACGGCTTTTTCTTCACCCAGAGAAAAACTGATCCTACGTTGGCCGTTCTCCTTCCAATCACTAGTGCATGAGCTCTGGCGCAAAGACGCATGCCGTTATTCGGCTGTACGCTGCTTACGGATAGAATGACTTATAACCTGAGACCTTACGTCGGCTCGTCTCCTGCTGAACACCGGTTGCCAAATATTCTGCGCACGTTCGCTTGCCGTAATTCGGCCGGGGACCGCTAACCAAATAAAAAACGTACATTCTGTGGCCGTGCATCGGCCGGTCTCCTTCATAACAGCGGTTGCCCGAATAAGAAGAATACTCTGCCGCGAGACGCGCGGTTCACCATTACAAGAGCGAATGAGCGGCAGCCGCGCTCGGGCCGGTCTCGTTTCGAACACCAACTGCCACAAGAATACGAATGTTCTCTGGCAGGTCGCTTGCTGTGCTTCGGCGGAATGCCGCTTCCAGGAAGAAAAAGGGATGCCCTAAGGCCGTACTTTGGCCTTTCTCTTTCTGAACATCGCCAGTCGAAAGTAAACTGAACATCTCGCAGTCGGGTACCTCCCGTTGGGTGTCTGAACTCGGGTGGCCGGAGAAATACTGAAGCGCTGGTTGCCGAATGCTGGCTGTTCAACGTATGATCAGTGGCTGCCAGAACCTGGATGCTGACCGGACATAGACGGGCGGGTCTTGGGGCACACTTTGTGTGCCGCCTGGGTTAGTAGTTAGGCACGCCACGAAAGAACCCTTGGCTAGTAGAGCTAGAAACATTTGCTGTTGAAGGGCATTGTAACATACAGTGCGATTTCGTGCGATTTCTATAAGATGCCCCTGATTCTTGTCTGTGTGATTAGCCGCCGCCAGTTGCGGCCGCCACCAAAAACCACGACTGGGTGGTCGACGGAGCCCCAAGTCCCATTTGATCGTATCACGGGTGCGAACGAGCAGGTGACGCACTGATAGCTATGTTTATGGGCATACTGATATTACTTCAAAACTGCCCATATTATGTCACTGTACCGCAAAAAGGGAACGTTTTCCACTGTTCCTTGTATTCTCTGAGTTTTTCACAACTGAGATCACGGTGAGTAAGTTATCTATTGCTATTCTTTTTAAATTAAAAACTCAAGGTTGTCTTATTGGCCTTTTCAGCCAAAATTCCACTTGAGCTCAATACGTTGCTGGACAAACATACACACATATGATAGCAATATTTGCCGACTACCTGCCCCCCTCTCTCCCCCCCTGCGCGAGGATTTCTACAAATATACAGATATCGCGGCAGTTCCACCTGCAAGCATTACGACAGCGTAAAAAGAGAAAATTGGTCGAAGAAGATTTTAAAACCATAAGAAATAAGAACTATTAAAAATGGGGAAAATGACGAACCGTGTAATATCCTGCATTTCAACAAAAATGCAGATATCGCTGAAGTCCTACCGGCAACCGTTAAATAAGCGTAAACGGAGACCATTGGTAGAACAGCGTTTTAAAAAAATACAAAAACTAGAAGTATGTAGAAACGTAATGTAAATGGAGGATGGTGTAACACCCTTCATTTACAAAACATTTCGATTTGGCGTAACACCTGTATTGGTTATAATAGCGTAAATAGAGGTAATTGGTCATACAGTATTTAAAAACCAAAAAAATTGGCTGTGCTAAATTTACGCTGAATACAAGCCGCATAACATTGCTGTTCATTAGTGGACAATTCTCTAAATTTCTGCGGTTTTTATTTGTCATAGCTGCAGCCCGAATATGCTGCAGGTAGCGACGACAATTGACTTATGGTCACTACTTTCTGTCACAAAACTTACATGCAAAGATGTAACCGGTTTAGGTTCTCATGGCGGCCCACCAAGGCCCACTTAATGTAACCGAGTGGACTAATTCGAATATAGTTTTACCTCCTTCGTTCTCTCTCCCTCTCTCTCTGTATTGCCGGCAAAACTGGGCAGCAGAAAATGCCAGTCTGTGCAGTCGGAAGGTGTACCCTAGCACTAAAATAATGCCAGTTTGTTCTTCTCAGGCAACATGGTGTTTTTTTGTCTTGCCGCTATACAAGCCATGACCAAAAACAAATAAAACTAAATATGTGTATTTGTTAAGACAACTCTCTTTATTGGGCTACTTGCACAAAAAACCTTGGTCTGTCTGCTTGTCTGACTGTCTCGACCAGGATTCAGCGGCCTCGACAAGACAAAAACATTCTCGGATGAGACGTTTGCATAGGCAAAAAAGTACGAACTACTAAATCTGGTCGGAAAGTTTATACTCGTCAACATTCGTGCCCTAAGAGAACCCAACAGGAGTGCATGTACAAGATAAAATATGAATACATAAGTGACCTTTGCACTGTTCTTTTAATACAAATTCAGGGCAACTGGGTCTTAGGGATAGCAAATACACAATGCCGCGTGAATACAAATGTTTAGACCCAGCATACAAAAAAATTGGGCCCATCTCCCCGCGAGGGGGACTCGAGTAAATGAGTCGCATAGGGGGTGGGTGTATTGCGTTAACGTTTAGTGTTTGGGGAGTTGGTGGTAGTGAATGCGCTGTATCAGCAGCTTCTTGACGTAGTTTGAATGAGTCAAGGATATCAGGCGCGTTCGTAGCCTCTCATTCTGTGTCGGCTTTGTGGCGCAGTGGGTAGAGCACCATGTACATTGCGTTGCGCCCGCAGGGTCGAGCGATCGAAACCAGGCACCCGATAGTATTTTTTTATATAGTCTAGGGGGAGGGGTGCGTACAACGACGGTGCGGACTACGACGGACGTCAACGCGGGTGACATCGTGAGTTACTGAAATGGTCTGCATTTAAAAGTGATGGAGAGAAACCTATCCCGCTTTTCCGGAACTATATAAATCCCCAAAGTAACGAACCATTCCAGTAGATGGTGTCCGATCTGTGCAACGTGCTAAAATTGAATTGACTTCAGAAAACCTTCTTTGAGTTTATCGTGAGAGCAGTGATGAGGGAAGGGCAAAGCGTCACAAGTGGGCGAGAGAGAAAAGAGAGGTATTTAAGTGGGAGTGGCGGAACGAGACTATCGCCTTTAGACGACATTTGCAGCGAACTGAGCAGACACGCGGCAAATTTTAAATGCAGAGCATTTCAGTAACTCACGATGTCACCCGGGTTGTCCCGTCGTAGTCCGCACCGTCGTTGTCCGCACCCCTCCCCCTACACTATATAAAAGAAAATACTATCCGGCACCCGGTTTCGATCCCTCGACCCTGCGAGCGGAACGCAATGTACCGTGTGCTCTACCCACTGCGCCACAAAGCCGACACAGAATGGAACGCTACGAACGCGCCTTATATCGTTGACTCATTCAAATTAGTGCTGACGAGCGCTCTCTCGTCAGCAGTTGCCACAGGTGCAACAACATTAATGTAACGCATAATACTCAACGTCGTGCGCCCACGGAAATGCTCTGCATTTGATCGTGCACCTCGCGAGGGGGATGTGTCACTGCGTCGCCATGCGAACAGTTTGCCACTCTTTAGTTTCAGTTCTTTCTTTGCTGGGGTGCGGACGAGCGGCGCCACCTCCTCGCAATTCGCCGCGGGAGGATTCGCGGCGGGGGCGAGAGACGGCGTTGGCGTCTCCGCGGCCGCGTCTGCGGCCTCCGCGGGCACCGTCGCCGGCGCGGGGTCATCGCCCTTTTTAAAAGTTTAGTTCGCACGGCAGGCACGAACAATTTTTTTTATCTCTCTCTTTCCTGATTCACTTTGTGTTTTCTTTGAGACCATGAATCTGCTACAACTAACTGGTTGAACTACACAAAAACGCTTACAGCCGAATAAAACAATCGGTGTAAATTCTCCGACAGTTCTTGCCTGAAGTTGTGGCTTTCCAGAATGCACCGCATGTGCTGTGTGTTGTTTTTGTCGATTTGCTACTCGTCTCGTATATGTTCGCCTTTATCTACTCGAAAGATTAGAGAAATAAACAAAACACAAATCTCTAACGTTTGGTCAAATTTGAAGAGTAGGTTTCGAAGTTAAATAAAATTCCGAAATGTGCAAAAATTGCCGATATCCTGAACATGAGAAAAAACGATAACAATGGTCTCCTAGCGATAAATATAATTCTTAAAGAACGGGCTTTTTCAGTTGGTGGTTGCGGCCCGATAGGGCGCTTAAGAATTTCACCAGAATTTTAAATTTGAAGCTATCTGTGGCACATTGTTTACCTGTGAATGTACGGCAATAACTCTTATCCAAACAAACCTGGTCGTATCACGATACTCAACGCACCGAACCCCACCCGGCATTATTCGCGCACACAGACCACAAGCTCCGCCAATACCTCCCTCACAACTAGATTGCTGATCGAGTTAGCGACTGTAGTACACCAACGACAAATGGGCACATTCCACCACCCAGCCCACTGAACCACTCTCAGCTGTCATGTTCTCATTGCGCAGGCGGCTGTGCCCTTCCAGTGGACCGCCGGCTCACCGTAGAGCGCTGGCGAGGGCGGCGGCTGAATTTGAGCTCTCACACACCGCACACACCCGCATACATCTGGTGAGACTCCGTGACCACTTTTTCTTTCTACTACAAGAAAGTTTAATCTTCACATCTCGGCACTCGCCTTACCATAGATGCATTTCGCAGACACTTTTAGTACATAAACCCCAAACGTTTCCAGAAGGAGTAAAAAACGTTTATTGCTCCCATTCAACGGGAAGAATGGAGCGCGGGATGGGTTTCGGTCATCCAGGGTGGGTGGCATCCTTAGTGCGGGATGCCATAACCAGCTGCGGCTCGAATGGCCCTGGTCACCAGGCCACGCTGGTTTTCCAGGACATCGCTTGTCAGCAGGACCTCCCATTGCTCACTTGTCGGTGCGAGGCGGTAGTTCGGTGACGCCTTCACACTCCCAGATCATGTGGTAGGGGGTTTGGGCGTCCCAGAGGAGAAGTGTCAGTCGTAGCAGAAGAGCGTGGGGTTTATATTGGACAGCTGTCTGGCATGCCTAAATGAATTTTCGGCAGTCTCCGGTATTGTGTGGCTTCTTTGGTCATCTTTGGGTGGGGCGGCCGGTATTCTTCTTTTTGATTGCCTGCACTGCCCTAGTCTGTATCTTCAGCGTTTTGGGATGTGACGGGCGGTTGTCGGCAGAGTGGTGAGTGCCTATGAGAGTTGAAGCCCGGTGTGAGTAGCCTCGGGCTGCAGTATCTGCCCCTTCAATACACTCCAAGGACTCGTGACCTACTGCCCAAATGATACAATTATCTAATAGAGTTTTCCGTTCTCTTGAAGCCTTACGTGTAGAGCAAGTGCCATCGTGAGAGAAGGCCCTTTTGAAAATTACGGCAGGCCGCTTGTGAGTCGTTGATGAAGGTCACCTGGTCTTGGATATCTGTTACTGTGGTGGTTGCAAGCACGACTGCTCTCTACTCCGCAGAGTCGGTGTCAACTCATTGACCATTGCTGAGCACAAGTTAGCTCTGTTACAGTTTGTCACAAAAACCGCGTGCGCCCACTTGGTTCTTGCCGGGTACCTCTCAGCGTCTACATATATCTTGTTGAGCGGTCTTTGCTGTAGGCTTTTCGCAAGGCCTTGGCCCTGCCTTCCCTTCGCCCCTTGTGGTAAACCGTGTGCATGTTGCTTCGAACGTTTTCAACCATGATGTATTCCCTCAAGGCATGGCGAATGGGTTGTCTTTGATTTTGGGGTCACACGCTTGGCTGGTAACTCAGGTGGTTCAAGGTAGCTCCGCTGGTCGGAGTAAGTTTGAGTCACTTCATTTGGCTGGCTTTATGTGGATTCCGTGTTGTGCATTCCTAGGTGAAAACGTTTCTTTGTGGAGGTCTTGGCTGGCAGTCCTAGTTCAAAGTTACAGATTTGGGGAATTAATATGTCGCGCGTCTTTCTTTCAGCAATTTTAAGCCCCAAGTAAGGGGTGCCGTAGATGATTCTGCTGATTACCAGGCCCTGTGGCATTCCGATTGTCTCCTCTTCTTTCAACCCATGTTTTTTGTTTGTTACTCACATGATTAGGTTGGGTAACCGGGAGACCATGTTTTGGAGTTTCTGGAGGGTGGCAGACACTGCCCCGTCTCTTTGAAAACTCAGACCCATTACTCGGAGTGTAACAACCTTCGGGATGGCAGCGCCATGAAGAGTCATCTCTGGGTCGGGGGTCACGAATGGGGGTCTACCTTTTGTTCGCTTCTTGAGTATCAGAATTTCAGATTTTTCCGGCGCAATAGAGAGCCCACACCTTTTTAGATAGGTTTCCGTACTGTTCATAGCTTCCTGCAGGGTGTCCTGTTGTATCCCTGCTGTACCTTTGGTAGTCCAAAAGATCACGTCGTCGGCGTAGATGGCATTCCTGAGACCTGGGGTGGCATGTAGTTGGTCAGGTAGGTATTTGAAAGTAGAAAACACTCTAAAGTTTGTTTGACTTAATAAGGTTCAGTTTCCTCATCACGTTCTTCGTGTCGTCGTTCGGCTATCATGGTACAGCAAGCTGGGGGTAAGGCAATGCACTGTGCTTTGCGTTTCCTTTACATTGTTAAAACGCAGGGTTAATTGTCACAACTTAGAGACCCCGCGAAGGCCGACGTTCGCGATCCCGTGGCTTTAGAGCTGGGGACGAGAGATCCCCTGACAAGGCACGTACAAACCAGTCACAAGATCACCTTTCAAGGGAAAACAAGTAGAAGTGCTTAAACTCAAGTTCTGAGAAATTCGGGAAAAAAACAAAATTCATACTAAACACAACTGGATGATTCTCTAAATGTCCTCGATTGAACAAGCAACTACCTACTGATTTTCGTTAAGAGCACTCTGGTGACGCCGAAGAAATTTTTGGGGCAAAGTAAACAAATCGACACCTGGTCATCACGTAGTGTATTTGGCTGACACAATTGCCGTTATTCTACTTATATGTCCCTAATAGTACGAACATATTCGTAGAAATTAAGCAGGAATGGGCTTGGGCAGGGCATATAATGCGAAGGCAAGTTTACCGCTGGCCTTTAAGTGTAACAGAATGGATCCCTAGAGAAGGCAAGCGTGGCAGGGGGTTTCAGAAAGTCAGATGGGCAGGTAAGAACAAGAATTTTGCGGGGGTAAAGTGGTCGCAGTTAGCGCAGGACCGGAGTAATTGGAGATCAATGGGGGATGCCTTTGCCCTGCTGTGGGTCTAGGTAGGCTGGTGATGATGATAATGATGGAATCATTGCAATTATTTGCTTTCCGAAGCAGATTCTCAAGCGGACCTGGATTTGTAATTCGAGACAACAAACATGTTGATAGCAGTGCACGACTCGCGAATGACACACAACTGCGAGCATCTAAAAAGAATGCGGTGGCCATGTTGACAACAAAACCAGCACACATCTGCGAATCACAAAACAATGGCCGTTGCCATGGCATCCTGCTGTCTGTGTGGAATGTAATGGTAAAATACATTTAAGAAAAAATCCTGGGGTTCGTCGGCCTGCTTTCGCGATAGCTGCTGAAAGCCTAGCGTGCAGCAAAAAACCTTTTTGTGGCTATATTGCGTTTATATCTCTTTGTTCGTTTGTTTCTTGGTCTTTTGTCGCGAGATACTCCGAGAGGAAGGCCTACGGCTATTGACGATGTAGCCTACCCACAGCTACATGGGTCATCTACGTGCACCTGCTCTTCACGTGCACGTTCACTTTTCGCGGCCACCCGTCAGGATAAATTGTAGTCCAACCGGCCAGGATGACGCGTTAGCGCTGAGTTCAGCGCTCTTTTGAAACTGGTTCTATTCCTAGGCATTGCCAAAATTAATTATGTTTGTGTTCTGACGCCAGCTGCAGTTTTAGTAGAAGTATTTTAGAAGAAGGAGAATAAAGATCATGAATATAGTCATTTTTTGCTTTTGATGGAGCAAAATGCAACAGCTGTTTAATAATTGTTGTGTAGTTGTGCATTTTCTGTTTTACAAAGGTTTTTGTGGACGCGCCGTCTGTAATAATGTGAATTATGTTCTCTGTATTTGGTCCCGTGAGATACTGGTAGTATCGAAAAGGAATAAATTACTTTCAGGCTTTAAGCAATAAAATGTTGATAATTAGATTGTGGTTTATAAGTTGCGCAGCTTCAGAATTTCTAATAATAAGACGCGTACGAATCTTGGCCCAGTATGGTTGATCTCCTGCGTAATTTTTTTTCCGGAGACAATTGCACTGCCAAGGCCTCCCGTTTATTGGGAACTGGTAACACTTTTTACTGCGAATAAGTATATGCGTAACCTCCGCAGTATTCATTCGGATGAAGCCACTTTACTCGGCGCCGCTCCGAGGCACCTCCTCAACACCATTGACCCCCTATCACAACGGTTTTTCCCCTCATCAACACCCATGCCTCTTTCACAAGTTGCGCTATTGGCTGATAACGGCGATAGCGCCGTTATCAGATGATTGCAGAGGAGACCCAGAAGCGCGAATGGGCGTAAAAACGAAAGGAAGCCGCCGCCACCGTCGCCGCTTCAAATTTCACTTCGCAGGGTAGGTGCGAATACCTTCCGCTTGCAGAGTTTGGTTAAAATATATTAGATGCGACTGCATCTCATTCACTCGCCTTGTCTCTGCATCCGGCGTTGGCGTTGTTGTCGGCGTCCGCCCCTCCCCCATTCTCCTCGGCGCGTGAGCTGCGCTCTCCGCTGCCCACCCCCTCTCCTCTCCGATAGCGAACACTCTCTCGCGAGGGGCATTGGATTGGATTTGAATGAATTGGCTTCGATTGGCTTGAATTGGCTTGGCTTGGCTTGGCTTGGCTTGGATTGGATTGGATTGGATTGGATTGGATTGGATTGGATTAAAGTGGGTTGTGTTGGATTGTGTTGCATCATAGCCGCGGCAGACGCACTGGCGCCGGCGCGTCCCCTCACCGTTATGCGCGCTATAAAACGCGGTGCCTGCGCCGCTCCGCTCCAGCGTTCCAGCGCCGTTCCTCCGCTGTCCAACGCTGCAACGTGAACCCCCTATGCGTCGCATCTACACAGGTGTTCCCGAGAGAGGAGGTGGGAGTTTTGGTTTAAGGCGCCGACATCACGCAGGCGATGAGGCCCTCCGTAGCTGGGGGGCGCTGAATGAATTTTGACCACCTGGGGATCTTTTACGTGAACCGAAATCTGGTGCACACCGGCGTTTTCGCTTTTCGCTGAATCAGAACAGCTGCCGCCGTGGCTAGGAAAAGAACTCGAGTCCTCCTGCTCAGCAGCGCAACGCCTTAGCCACTGAGCCAACGCGGTAAGGCCCGCTTGAAGAGCCGTTTGCCCATTTTGAACGCCGGCGTAAGCACCATGATCCTACTGCAGGCTCAAATGCTTGACGAGTGACAGTTTCGCCGGTGTATTCCACGCGAAAGTGTGGGCGCGTCACCTGTTGGAAGTTTATTTTTAAAGACGATAGTCTTTCTTGGGCTACATAAACCAATAAATTTTGGTCTGTCTGTACGTCTGTATGTCTGTCTGTCTGTCCGTCTGTCGGTCTGTGACTCGATTCAGCCACCCGGCTAAAGCAAAACAATGCCTGCGCAATAGTCTTATATAGTCACCGCTAAATCTACCCGTCTATGTCCGGTGTAATGTTCATACTTGTCAACGTTGTTGAAGAAGAGCAAGACATTACGCAAATATGAGACAACAAATCAATACGGAAGTGATATTTGCAGTGTTCCTTTATAAAAAATCAAACAGGCTTGGCGAAATTAAATACTTCATCAACTGCAGAAAAATAATTCACTCCGCCGTCGCCTGCTGTCGTCCGCGCCGCTATAGCTTCTGGCGCCATTTTAAGAAATCAACCGGCAACAGTTACGCAAGGTTCCACTAGATTGGTTTCACGTTCTGCTTGCAACGCACGTGGAGTAGGGAAACGAGGTTCTATAAACGTTGAAGTAGGGCGCCTCGATTAACGCGCGTCTTCGCCGTACGGCAGCGTTCGCATCGAGACACCCGGTTTGGAGCAGTGCAAAGCGGGAAATTTAAAGTGATTTAAGCAAACATTTGGCGTCTTTACCTTGGGAGGAGCGCGACGCAAGAGAACCAACATGAGAGGTGAGCGGGAAAGCGAAGGGAGGCACTTACTCCGCAAAAGCCGATAAAGACTATCGTGTTTTGACGGCATTTGCAACGAAAGGAGCAGATACGCGGCCAATTTTTTATCCCATGGCTTGAGTGTTATTTCAAGTCTATTTTAAATTAAAAGAAAAGTACAACTATCCGTTATGTATTCACCGATGCGTCAAGTATGCCTAATAATTTTATTCAGAATAACAATTTAGGCAATATTGCGTGTACTCCAAGATTTAGATGGTGAGTAATCTCTTGCCTATAAGATTTCCTTGATCATGTGTCCTTTTGAACTCTTCTCCGTGCGGCTAATCAAGGGACAGGAAGACAGACAGACAGACAGACAGACAGACAGATAGACAGACAGACAGACAGACAGACAGACAGACAGACAGACAGACAGTCAGACAGACAGACAGACCGACAGACAGACAGACAGACAGACAGACAGACAGACAGACAGACAGACAGACAGACAGACAGACAGACAGACAGACAGACGGATTTAAAGTTTGGAGTTTAAGCAGCCCAGCAAAAAGAATGTTTTTACTCCGAAGCACTATACCTGTACCAGCCCAGAAAATTTTCGTGTACGCGTCAGAAGAAAATGCCAGGATAAATGTAAGAAATTACTGGCACAGCCAGGACTCGAAAATTGACCAAAATAGAGAAATAGAGCGACAGCCGACTTACCTACTTTTACTTTATAAGCTACTCCCACACGACAACACGGGCAGGCGGACGGTGTACTCAACGAACACTACACAGCGGCGGGTCTACCCCCTGCGCTCATTAAAAGCTCACGTGTGAAGTGCAAACCGCATAATACATGATGGCAGCGTTCACGTGTTCGAATTAGCGGCAAACGGAACACTCTCTGGGGAGGGGTAGGGGGGAAAGGCACTTTTTGGCCTCGACGCACGAAATAAGAGTGAGGTGGAGGGCATTCAGAGAGAGATGACGTCATAGCCTTGCATGGCACCCTCCTCCGCACCCTTCGTCACCCGCATATGCAACTCAAATATCAAGTGAACAAATATCTAGTCTTATCACTTAAATAAAAAACTTCCCTTTGGCGCGCTTTGCACTCAGTCGGACTTGCGCCACAAAAATCCAATCATCATCACCCCCTTTGTGCCCTTTCTACCGTCTCTGCAGCGTTTCTTACTCGGTGATGCGGACGCCGCCACCGCGAAACCCAGGTAACGGCTGCCAGAGTTTCTGGTTTCACTCTTTGTAGAGCCTTATGTGTGACTTTCAGTGACGTAGCATGGGTAATTGTTGGGGCTGTTATTTACAGCTTCGCAGTCCAACCCCCTTAGCGTGGATGGCAGCCATGTTGTTGAGGCGGCGATCTAAGTCGGAATCGCCGAAAATTTCCGCGTGTTTGCTGTGTGACCGCTCATGGAAAAGGAATCAATGCCTGGGACGCAGGGGGATGGGCAATGTTTTCAAACAATGCTCCAACTAAGATTTCTTGAAGACGTTGGTCTTTTTCTGGCTATTTACCGCAAAAAGTTTGGTCTGTCTGGGTGTGTCTCCCTTGATTTACGGGAGCGGCCCGAACTTTAATGGAATTCTTAAAAGAGGCTCAAAAATGGGCAAAAAACCTTTTATAATAACTGCAGTAGACATATCCTTATTAGACATATCCTAGGGCTTATTTGTTTCCATTAAAAGCGTTAGAAAGACGTTAGAAAGAATATTTTCAGCACAAAACACCGAAAACTTTTGAAGGTCAATACTGCAACTTGTGGCGCTAACGCGAAGCAACGGGTAAAAAAACCCTCTGAACAGATGCCACACCAGCAGTGTGAACGCGGAAAAAGTCATTGAAGTCGGAAAAGTTCTACTACATTTACAACGAGAACACCGAACCTAGACGCAACACCGTGAGTCATGGGCGGACGAGAGAGGGGAGAGAATTTCTTGTCAGCGGTTACAGAGAACTATTGTTTTTCGACGAAATTTGTAGCGGAGCAAGGAGATGCGCGGCCAATACTTCTTAATTGCTTAATCTTGACGTCAATACACAGTGGCACAGTAACAGAGGCCATGTTTATGCACGCACAGACGAAAATCAGCCAGTCTAATCAAGTATGGGGTTGCCCAATCAATATTTTTTTCATTTATAACAAAGTATAAGTTTCAAAAGTCTTCTCATCACACACTGTTCTGCATTTTGCCCTTCAACAAGGGAAAACACGAGTTCTTTAAATGCGTGAATGCATGTCTGGTAACTTCTTCAGAGCACCGCCTCGCCATTCACGAACGCTTTATACAGTGCAGCCCCAGATACTTTGCAAGGCGAAACAAAGCAACCCAATGTTTACATTCGGCACCTCGGCTCTGATGACGTATGAGCATATTGGCAACTATTTCTGTAATGATGGTTGGAGGAAGCTTCAAATGCGGACTGCTTGCTTAAATGCGGAAAAGAATGCACGAAATGTTTAGCATATTTCCATGGGTAATAATCTTCCCCAGTACACCAACAGTTCCCTGTGAGTTATGTATATCTTTAACGTCAAGGACTGAACATTAACTGCAAAATTAATAATTTTTTGTAGGATAAAAGAAAGATCATGCACCCCCCCCCCCCGTCTCAAACGGGAACGACGGTGGAACGCGAAGTTTGCCATGACGGATTCCTTGGCGGTCGTCTGAGATTTCCAAACCGCTTCCATCATGTCGAAATGTTCCAAGCGGGTAGACGCCGGCTTCATAATGCGAGGGATCCAGTTTCGATTCTGCTCACTGGGAGCTTTCGTTACTTCTACTTCGGCGTTTTCGCTTTACAGATGCCATCAGTGACAACACTAAAACTTCGCTTTAAAATGATCGCGCTTGGAGAAATCTTGTTCTCGGCAACAGGGTACGAGGTTTCCTACTCAAACAACGCTCCTTTTTCAGCAATCATGAAAACCAGCGACCTATAAGCTTGTGGCGTCCACTGCGGTGTTCGTAAAAGGGATATCAAAGGGTCAAAAACAATAGTATACCTGCTGTCTCCGGTAACCGAACATGCACGGTGTCACCACGTAAGAGACTGCAGGATGTTCGAACAAGATGTTTTAGGTTGCGATTTGGGTTTTTTAAAAATATATAAAATACTGTTTCGGGTAAACTCCTGAGCGCAAAAATAATGTTTGATTTCAGTTCATATAGGTTCGTTTTCGAGCACATGAAAAATTAAGATGTATGAAACTATTTTAAAAACTTAACGTCATCTTAATTGTTTAACTGTAGGTCCTAAATAAATGAACAGCGCTAAAAAAGACATGGACACCTAAGCGGTCCTTGTAGTATGCCTCTGGATCATAGTCACCAGAAACGCATCCCAAAATCATAGGTCTAGCTATACCGAAAGTTCCCAATTTGTTACGTAGCTTGTTTTGAGACACTCTTGCAGGTGACAAATCTGTATGAGTGACTTCTTTTCGGATGCCCCATTTGGGTGATGGGTACATTTATTGAACGTGAACACTCCAAGCCTCCGAGGAACTTGGGGGTCTTGAGCGTACGCTCAATTCTTGAGTATACAGGCCTTCGAATTGGACCAGAACACTGAAACTGGGCAAGCGGAAGGTATTCGCACCTACCATGCGAAGTGGAATTTGATGCGGCGACGGTGGCGGCGGCTTCCTTAGTTTTTACGCCCATTCGCGCTTCTTTGTCTCCTCTGCAATCATCTGATAACGGCCCTATCGCCGTTATCAGCCAATGGCGCAACTTTTGAAAGAGGCATAGGTGTTGATGAGGGGAATAAACCGTTGTGATAAGGGGTCAGCGGTGTTGAGAAGCAGCCTCGGAGCGGAGCCGAGTAAAGAGGATTCACCAGAATGAAAACTGGGGAGGTTACGCATATACTGATTCGCGGTAGAAAGTGTTAACAGTGCCCAATAAACGGTAGGCCTTGGCAGTGCAAATATATCCGGGAAAAAAATTACGCAGGAGAACAACCATACTGGGACCAGATTCCTACGCGTCTCATTATTAGAAATTCTGGAGCTGCGCAACTTATAAACCACAATCTAATCATCACATTTTATTGCTTAAAGTCTGAGAGTCATTTATTCCTTTTCGATACTGCCAGTATCTCACGGAACCAAATACAAAGAACCTAATTCACATTATTAGAGACGGCGCGTCCACAAAAACTTTTGCAAAACAGTAAAGCACTATTTACACAACAAACATTAACAGTTGTTGCATTCTGCTCCATCAAAAGCAAAACAATGACCATATTCATGATCTTTATTGTGATTCTTCAAACAAACTTCTAATAAAACAGCCGCTGGCGTCAGAACACAACAAACAATATTACTTTTGGCTATGTCTATGATTAGAACCAGTTTCAAAAGAGCGCTGACCTCAGCGCTAACTCGTCATCCTGGCAGATTGGACTACAATTTATCCTGACGGGTGGCCGTGAAAAGTGCACGTGGTGCCACGCGAAGAGCAGGTGCAAGTAAAGGACACATGTAGCTGGGGTAGGCTACATCGTCAATGGCCGTCAGCCTGCCTCTCGGAGTATCTCGCGACAAAAGACCAAGAAACAAACGAACAAAGAGATATAAACACAATATAGCAACAAAAAGGTTTTTTGCTGCACGCAGCGGTTTCGGCAGCTATCGCGAAAGAAGGCCGACGAACCCGAGGATTTTTTCTTAAAAATATTTTATCATTACATTCCACACAGACAGCAGCATGCCATGGCAACAGCCATTGTTTTGTAATTCGCAGATGTGTGCCGGTTTCGTTGTCAACATGGCCGCCGCATTCTTTTTAGATGCTCGCAGTTGTGCGTCATTCGGGAGTCAGGCACTGCAATCAACCTGTTTATAGTCTCAAATTACAAATCCAGGTCTGCTACAGAATCTGCTTCGGAAAGCAATTAATTGCAATGATGTCATCATCATCATCATCACCAGCCTATCTAGACCCACAGCAGGGCAAAGGCCTCTCCAATTGATCTCCAATTACCCCGGTCCTGCGCTAACTGCGACCACTTTACCCCCGCAATCTTCTTGATCTCATCTGCCAATATCACTTTCTGAAACCCCCTGCCACGCTTGCTTATCTAGGGATCCACTCTCTTACCCTTAATGGCCAACGGTTATCTTGCCTTCGCATGACATGCCCTGCCCGAGTCCATTTCTTCTTCTTAATGTCTACGAATATGTCCGTACTAATAGGGACATATAAGTAGAATAAGGGCGATTGTGTACAGTAAATGCCAAATACACTACGTGGTGAACAGGTGTCGATTTCTTTACTTTCCCCCCAAATGTTTTTGGCGTCACCAGAGTGCTCTAAAGAAAATCTGTAGGTAGTTGCTCTGTTCAATCGAGGGAATTTAGAGAATCATCAAGCTGTGTTGAGTATGACTCCTTTTTTTGTTCCCAAATTTCTCAGGACTTCAGTTTAACCACTTCTACTTATTTTTCTTTGAAAGGAGATCACGTGACTGGTTTTTACGTGGCTTCTCAGGAGATATCGCGTCCCCATCTCTAAAGCCAGGGAAGCCATGTTGGCGTTCGCGGGGTCTCTTAATTGTGTCAATTGGTCTTGAGTTTCAACAATGTAAAGGAAACACAGAGCCCAGTGCATTGCCGTACCCAAAGCTTGCTGTGGCATGATAGTCGAAAGACGACACGAACGACTCGATCAGGAAACTGTACCTTATTAGGACAAGCAAACATTAGAGTATTTTCTACTTTCAAATACCTACCTGACCAGCTAAACGCCATCTCAGGTCTCAGGCATGCCATCTGCGCCGACGAAGTGATCGTTTGGATTACCAAAGGTACAGCAGCAATACTACAGGGCCCCCTGCAGGAAGCCATGAACTGTACGGAAACCTATCTGAAAAGATTTCAGCTCTCTATTGCGCCGGAAAAGTCAGCAATTCTCATAATCAAGAAGTGAACAAGAGGTAGACACCCCTCCGTGACCCCCGACCAAGAAATGACTCTCCATGCGCTGCCATCCCAAACGTCGTGACACTGCGAGTATTTTGTCTTACTTTCAATAAGAAAGGGCAGGTGTGCCACCCTCCAGAACCTCCAAAACACAGTCACCCAGTTAACCCACCTAATAAAGCCAGTAACAAACAAAAAACATGGGTTGAAAGAAGAGGACACAATCGGAATGTCACCGGCCCTGGTAATCAGCAGAATCACCTACGGCACCCCTTACTTGGGGCTTAAAATTGCTGTAATAAGGACGCGCCACATGTTAATTCCTCAAATCTGCAAATTAAAACTGGGACTGCCAACCAAGACCTCCACAGATAAACACTTTCACTTAGGAATCCACAACACGGAATCCACATAAAGCCAGCCAAATGGAGCGACTCAAGCTTACCCCTACCGTCCGAGATACTTTGTACCACCTCAGTTACGAGGCACGCGTGTGACCCCAAAACAAAAAACAACGCATCCGCCATGCCTTAAGGGAATACATCATGGTTGAAAACGTTCCACGCATCATGAACAGGGTTTACGACAAGGAGCGAAATGAAGCCGGGGTCAAGGCCTTGCGAAAAGCCTACAGCAAGGACCGCTCAACAAGATACGCCGACGCTGCGAAGTACCCGGCAAGAACCAAGTGGGCGCACGCGGTTATTATGACAAACAATAAAGGAGCTAACTTTTGGTCAGCAATGGTCAGTAGAGATGAAAACCGACTTTGCGGAGGAGACAGCAGTCGTGCTTGCAACCACCACAGTAACAGATATCCAAGACCAGGTGACCTTCATCAACGACTCACAAGCGGCCTGCCGTAATTTTCAAAAGGGCCGTATCTCAGCGATGGCACTTGCTCTACACATAAGGCTTCAATAAAACGGTAAAATCAATTGAATAATTTTATCATTTGAACAGGTGGTCACAAGTCCTTGGAGGGTAATGATGTGGCAGATACCGCAGCCCGAGGCCACTCACACCGGGCTTCAACTTTCATAAGCACTCACCACTCTGCCGACAACCACCCGTCCATCACCAAACGCAGCAGACACATACTAGAGCAGTGCAGACTATCAAGAAAAACAAGAATACCCACCGCCCCACCCGAAGCTGTCCAAAGAAGCCACACAATTCCGGAGACTGCCGAAAATTCATTTTCGCATGCCAGACAGCTTTACAATATAAACCCCACGCTCTTCAGCTACGACTGCAACTTCTGCTCTGGGACGCCCAACACCCTCTATTACATGATGTGGGAGTGTAAAGGCGTCACTGATCTACCCGAAGTCCTCGCACCGACAAATGAGCAGTGGGACGTCCTGCTGACAAGATATGTCCTGGAAATCCAGCGCGGCCTGGTGACCTGGGCCATTAGAGCTGCAGCTGGCAATGGCATCCTGGACAACGGACGCCGCCCACCCTGGATGGCCGAAATGCATTCCGCGGAGATTTCTTCCCGTTGAATGGGAGCAATAAATGTTCTTTCCTTCTCCTGGAAACGTATGAGATTTAGGACATAAAATGTCTGCAAAATGCAGCTATGGTAAGGCGAGTTCCGACATGTGAAGATTAAACTGTATTGTAGTGGAAAGCAAAAAAACGTCACGGAGTGTCAGCAGGGTTATGCGTATGTGTGCGGTGGGTGAGAGCTCAAATTCAGCCGCCGCCCTAGCCAGCGCTCTTCGGCGAGCTGGTGGTCCACTGGAACGGCATAGCGCCTGCGCAATGAGAACATGACAGCTGAGAGTGTTTCATGGGGGTGGGAGGTGCAATACACCTATTATCGTGGGTGTGCTACAACCGCTAACGCGATCAGCAATCTAGTTGTGAGGGAGCTCATGGCGGAGCTTGTGGTCTGTGTGCGTGAATGACGCCGGGTGGGTTCCGGTGCGTTGAGCGTGATTTTACGACCAGGTTTGTTTGGTTAGGAGTTATTGCCGTACATTCACAGGTAAACAATGTGCCACAGACAGCTTCAAATTTAAAGTTATTTATAAAATTTAAAGTGCCCAATCGGGCCTCAACCACCAACTGAAAAGGCCCGTTCTTTTCGAATTATATTTATCGTTACCAGACCAATATCATGACATTTTCTCAATTTCGGAATATCAACAATTTTTGCGCATTTCGGAATTTTATTTAACTTCGGAACTTGGTTTTTAAATTTGATCAAAAGTTAGAGTTTTGTGTTTTGTTTAGTTCCGTAATCATTTGAGTAGAGAAAGGCGAAGAAATACGAGACGAGTAGCTACTCTACACAAACACATGCGGTGCGTTGTGAAAAGCCCTAACTGCAGGCAAGCACTGGTCGTAGAATATACTCCGATTGTTTTATTCGGCTCTAAGTGTTTTTGTGTAGTTCAACCAGTTAGTTGTCGCAAATTCATGGTCTCAAAGAAAACACAAAAGGAATCAGGAAAGACAGCGATCAAAAAATTGCTGCGTTTCGGCTCACTTCGCTGCACGTTTAAAGCGCATTTTGTGTCCGTTGTTATCCTGACGTAAACTCTCTATGCAAACATTCTATTGCCTGCCTTGTATAGGTCGAATCTTCTTTGTTTTTGTTTGTGTACTGATCCTATGTGTATTATCCGTTCAAGTTTTGCTTCTCAGATCCCCCCTATGTAGTGCCCTTTGGGCTTTTAGGGTATCTAAATAAATAAATAAATAAATAAATAAATAAATAAATAAATAAATAAATAAATAAATAAATAAAAAAAAATAAAATGTTTTCTAAAGGCGATAGTCTCGTGCCGCCACTGCCACGTAAATACCTCTCTTTTCTCTCTCGCCCACTTGTGACGCTTTGCCCTTCCCTCATCGCTGCTCTCACGATAAACTCAAAGAAGGTTTGCTGAAGTCAATTCAATTTTAGCATGTTGCACAGATTGGACACCATCTACTGGAATGGTTCGTTACTTTGGGGATTTATATAGTTCCGCAAAAGCGGGTTAGGTTTCTCTCCATCACTTTTTGTATGCTGGGTATAAACATTTTTATTCACGGGGTATTGTGTATTTGCTATCACTAAGACCCAGTTGCCCTGAATTTTTATTAAAAGAACAATGCAAAGGTCACTTATGTATTCATATTTTATCTTGTGCCTGCACTCCTGTTGGGTTCTCTTAGGACACGAATGTTGACGAGTATAAACTTTCGGACCAGATTTTGTAGTTCGTACTTTTTTGCCTATATAAACGTCTGGTTCGAGAATGCTTTTGTCTTGTCGAGGCCGCTGTATCCTGGGCGAGACAGTCAGACAAGCAGACAGACCAAGGTTTTGTGTGCAAGTAGTCCAATAAAGAGAGCCGTCTTAACTAATACACATATTTAGTTTTATTTGTTTGTTGGTCATGGCATGCATAACGGTCACATAAAAAAAACACCATGTTGCCTGAAGGGCTTCATGTTGCGCCGCCCAAGGCGTGCAAGGTGAGTTTGAATGTTAGCTTCAAGGTTTTCAAAGCGGATCTTAGTTTGCTGCATGTGGTTCGGAACAGTTGCTAGTTGTGAGATTTCTGCTAGTTGCGGTGCGGATGTGAGCAGTGATGGCGGGGGTTCGAACGGGTTTGTGGTGAGCGTACTGGCTTTCTGCGTTTTCCTGGAGTCAATTGCGGTTGCACCTGCTGCCTGATTTTATGGCGAAGGGCATCTAGTTCTTATCTCAGATTGGATATTGAAACAGTTCGTTCTCTTCCATTATTCACATGTTCGCAGCCTGCATTTGTTTAGGCTCAGCACCAAGAGGGTTGGATAACGACCGTTAGGGAGAGCATCTCGGTTCATCCCCGCTACGCCGACGACGGGTCTCTTCACCTTGGGGTGCTCCGCCACCTTCCTCAGGACTTCTAGCGTGACCGAGATCTCGACATGCGACGCCCCTTGCCCTAAGACAGGCGTCGACTGTTCCGAGTTCCGGTTGTGGATCGGGATTTGGAATGATGTCACTCTTCTGGCGCGAGGGCGTTTAAGACCTCCGCTGGGTGTTAGGCGTACCCTGTTTCCTCTGGTTGACTGGTGGCAAGAAGAGGTTGGGGCAGGTCTTGCTAGATGTCGGGTGGTCATCACCGCAGAGGGAGCATTTTGGTTTGCACTCTTGAGGCTCCGAGGTGAGTCAGGGTCCACAGTCCTTGCAAGTCGACACAGCAGGCGGATGATGGCGTACGTCCATGCTGTGGCCTATTTTGTGATATACGATGCTGGGCGCGACGGTTTGTTTGTAGAGATAACATCTCGTCTCCACTGCACCAACGTATATTGTGAAAGGCACTTTCGTACCCACAAAGGTGACCAGGATGGCGCTTGAATCCCCGAGACGGCGGTACGTGACCGTGTTCTTATCTGGCGGCTGAGATGGCCTCCATCAGTTTTCAGGGATGGCTTCCATGTGAATATTGTGTATCTCGCCATTACAGGAGTTGACGGGGGAGAGGCCATACGAAGCCATGGCGTAGGTGGTTTCACCAATAGCCAGCTTCGTCATCTTGCTCAGCGCCGAGGCTGCGGACTGGTAGGGTGTGCTTGCTACATGGATGTTCTGGTCCTCATTGATGCGAATTTTCATGCCTGTGTCTAGGGACCGTAGCTTGGCTCCTTGCAGTATGCAAGTAGAAAACACAATCGGGCTCACCTTGCTCAGCACGACACTATTGCGAGGTCGTATAGCTAATTTGAATGAGTCAGATGGGAGAGTTGGAGGTTGCGGCTTGCGCGCCTGGGGGCTTGGTCGTAGACCCGACGTTGGCGGTGTTACAATTCGAGTTTGGGCTGCGAGGCTTGCTTGCCTCTTGTTGTGAATGGCTTGATTGGTGTAAGGAATACAAGGGGCCGTGTCGCTTTCGTCCTCTTCTGTGGCATTTGGACGGTCCTGCGACGTGCGGACGTCCATTCGTCGTGAGCCTTGCAGGGCAGTGGCGGGTGAGGTTTAACGGACGCTTGAGAGATTAGCAGCGGACGCCATAATCGATGACTTAGCCGCCTGATTTGTGGCTAGGCACTTCCAGCGGCGTTAGGGTTAGCGGGGAATCTCCGCCTTGAAAGCTCACAGTGGCCGCAAAGAGAACGTTTTTGCACCTACGGCCAAAAAGTTCATATAGTCTTGCTCCTGGTATATGCAGGCACGGGATGAAAACGTTCTACGGGGTCTCAAAATGAGAATTAATCAGATATTGGTCTCTGTTTGGGGAGCCGATGTAGCTACTATCTCAATGCCTCAAACGCTGATGATGATCCATCAGCAACAAAGCAGAAAATACCTTGCACCAAATCTGTGCGCGTTGCGCCCGCCTATTTCAGCCAAAATATTCAACAGCGTGACAAGTAAAGATTGGCGATCACACATATTCAAATATCATCAACACGCCAGAATTCTTCAACCTTGACGCGTTTATGAACCAATCCATCATGCCATACAAGAGACTTTTGGCAACATTATGGAAATGACTGCCACTGTTAACAATAAAGTTAAAATAGATGGTTTCAAACGTGTTTGGTTATGTGCGCAAGTGCGTCGAAAGACGATGTTCTTTAGCTGTGTAATACTAAAAGCTGCTGCTCTGATTAGCGTGAATTGATGTGGCTTGAAACGAAAAAAAAATTACAGACAAATAGGTCAGCATTTGTGGCTGAATGTGAGCGCAAAATGGTTAATCGACTCTGAGCCGGTGTCCTCGGCTTCTATATTGTAATTGCAAATAATCTGAGTAAGCATGCGGTAATATTGAGTGGGTGTACAGCCACAGAAATCTCATGGGATTAAGGGTATACGTCCGTTATTTCCATTCTGTAATCTACCTAATAGATGATGGGTACTAAAGCGCTATTCGGGTATTCTGCCTTAACACGCAGAACATTTAACTGTCGGTGTTTCCCACGTCCCAGCAACAGCGAATATATGGAGTACCAGGCTGTGTGTACCAGCTTGGGGGTTCAGTCCGGAACGTATTTAAAGTGGGGACGTCGCAAAGTTGCATATTTGCAACTACATTGTTTTTTTCGCATACTTTTTATCTTTTTTGTGTTCGTATCCTTTACATACAACTACATTATCAATTCAGAACAAACGCTAGCAAAATTATGAAGATGAAACTCCAGAACCATTAGGCCGCCATAATACACAGGTGATATTGCCGTAGAGAATCCCAAGGGAAAGCCATTATGCCTCCGTATCCACAGCGCGCACGGTGGCTTTACTGCAGCATGAAAGCCGTATTTCGTGTCGTGTATAAATCA
This sequence comes from Haemaphysalis longicornis, assembly GCA_013339765.2. Taxonomy (NCBI): domain Eukaryota; kingdom Metazoa; phylum Arthropoda; class Arachnida; order Ixodida; family Ixodidae; genus Haemaphysalis; species Haemaphysalis longicornis. Next base: position 68,351,321 of record CM023455.1, read on the forward strand.
TGCGCAGGTGGTTTCCACAATTAATCGAAAGGTTTTGTTGAATTAGTGTAGAGCCTCATATTCTCAAAACCGAAGAAAAGGTGTATCAAGGCTCGATACAATCTTAACCCTGGCGCGAACGTTTTTATAATAAAATGCACTTTGATACATCAACGCTAAAGCATACATAGCTGAAAGGGAAATGCTGGTTGCAAGGGGCAGATTGTTAACCAAGCAATTATGTTAAAAATACCGAGCATTCCTTTTCCTATTTTAGCAAACAGAATACATATCCCGCATGCTATAAAGACCAAAACCTAAATATTCACCAATACTTTCTTTCGTCATCAGATTTTCAGGTCTCACAGAAAAGGTCGGGGGGCTTTGGACTTTAGCATTGTAGGAAAAAGTACAAAATACAAAGTACACCCGCAGCTACAATTTGTAGCTGCGGGTGTACTGTTTATAGCGTTCATGCAACGCGAGGCGGTGCTCTGACATAGGCAGCGTACGTATATTCCAGCTTTTCAGAGATTTCGTGTTTGGCTTTATTAAAATACAAAAAGAAGGAATATCAGTGACAAATCTCAGCTAAATTTACCCTTGGCGAACCCATAAAATATATTGTAGGAAAAACCACGCACTGCTTTTGACTGGCAGCCTTTCTATGTCTTTGTGCACATACATTGTAATTGTTACGGTGCAACTGTGTTTCCACTTGGTATTTAGGCGATAAAGAAAACTGGTAGCGTATTATTTTGATTCCCAACCAAAGTCATCAGAAAAGGTCAATGTTCTGAAACGCCTGCCAAGTAACTGCCGCAGTCGTAAAGAAGCATGCATGTATCGTTTCTACACGAAGCGACTTACAGCAGCTGGACCTTTATATTGGAGACTGCACGCTTTGTATTTCTGCGGGGGCTCGCAGTCTCCTGCTCACGTGGTGCCGCCTGACGTCTTCAGCTAGCGCCACCGGGGAATATCGTTTTGTTTTTGCAGCTTGGGTTGCACTATTCATAGCGTTCATGCACGTCGAGGCGGTGCTCTGAGAAAACCGCATAACGTGCATTCAAGCATTTCAAAGAAGTGGTGTTATTTTTTTTTTGATGTGCAAAAATCATTTAGGACGTTCATGACAAAATTGCTGTTTAAATGTAGCGTTTGTAAACCAACAAAAAATATTGTTAGAGAAACCCAGCAATTGTTTGGACTGGCTGCCGTTTTCCTGTGTATGTGTATACATTGTCATTGTAACTGTGCTACTCTGTTTTGAAGTGACAAGCCATAAAGGAAAACTGGACACGTACATTTCTGATCCCCTACCAATGTCGCAAAACATGAGTCTTTTACAACCCGTGTCAAATAACAGCGTCGGAATTTAAGAAGCATGCGTCTATTCCTTACACTCAAAGTGACTTACAGCAGCGGCTCCTTTCCCTTAAAGGAGTACTGACACGAAATTTCTCTCCTTCAGGATTTATGCTGTAACGAATATCTATTGGCCCAGTAATTACGAAAATCGAACCGAAAGCCGCCAGCCGCCAGCATAGAGTGAATTATAGCAACCAGTTTAAAATTCGGTCGCCGCGCGGGAAAATGGCCGTTCTAAGGCCAGTCTGCAAGCGGGCCAGCCTTACGTCACGGTCTCACCCGTGACGTCAGGAACGTTCGCGGCATCGTCTGCTACGATTGCACATGGTCCGCACTCGCCTGCGGAGTCGACATGTCGTCTGAATCGTCAGACTCGGATGAGTCGCTGCCACCCGACAGACTGAACAACTTTATTTGGTCAGGCGATTAGGCCGGCGATGTCTCCGCCGTCGTCCGTTTTTTAATATCACTGCAGCTCGAACCGGCGCAGACCGTTATAGCAACAGCTTGTCGCCACTCTTAAATCAATCTGATCGCGAAAAAGAAGTTCCACATGCGAGAAAGTAGATTTTAGTGTGGCAAAAAAATTGTGCTAGGGGTTGTTATCAGCGCTGAATTCAAAAGCGGCGTTCAGATATATGCCGCGATTGTAAGCCAGCGCTGACCGGCAGCGGAGGTTCGGCGCTCTGACCCAGCACTGCCGGCACCGCGGTGCGTGATGCGGCCGAAAGATGCCGCCACCTGCGCGCTAGAATCAAAATAGGCCACGGCAGATGTCTTGATCAGCGATCGCTGAAACGGGAATTATAGCCAAAATAAAGCTCTATATGCGAAAAAGGGGATGATAGTGGATTGAAAAGTTGTGTAAGGGACGGCCATTCGCAATCGTACCGATACCGGCGATCAAATATTCGCCACAATACTAAGCCTAAGGTTGCCAATACCCAAGCTGAACCGCCCAGCCCGCTGGCTTGGGCGACAGTTCTTGCGGCAGCCGCCGCGCACGAACTCAGTCCACGTTCAGCGCTGCATGTCGTCGCGTGGGAAATAATGCATCTTGGCGTCTTCGTCGATTTGCTCGGAGAGGCTTCCACAAACAGTCCGCGAGCTTGCCATAGCACAACTTGGGCGAGCTCGGCGACGCGCACTGCCGCGTCGCCACGGTGCGCGTCGACATCGCGCACCGCGCGGTGCCGGCACCGCGCAGTTTTGGCACCAGTGCAAGGCAACACCATGCGCCGGCCACGAACTGAAGAGCAAAGACGTCGAACACGCAAAGTGCGCAAAGTTTACAAGCATTGCTCACACAGCTACACCCACGTCTCCTGCCCAAACGAATACCACGACAACAGCAGCGCAGGATATCGTTTCCGGTTCCGAAAACGACTATTTGACGTCACCCTGAACCGGCCAGACACGCCGGTCGATGTTTCGTCATGCCGAAAGCGATTTCGCTAGTGCTGCCGATTTGTGGAAGCTCGCCGCCGGGACAATCAAACTCGAGTTTAGATGTGATTGCGGCCTCGGATCGCTGAAAAATTTCTGTGAGGCATCTGTGCAAACTAGTGAAGCCAATTATATAATTTTTTAGGCGTCAAAATTTGGCGTCAGTACTCCTTTAAGAACGCGCTGTTTGCGCAACTGCGGCGCCCACAGTGAAACAAACGTGGACGCCACGCTAGCCCTCCCGCTATAGACACAGAAAGGAGCCCTCAAAGCTGAAGAAAATTGGTGAACGGCACCCGGCGTCCGAAGCGGGTTGTGGTGGGAGCATGACGAAGGTTCGGAGCTAGCTTTGAACGGAGTGCGGGAGGCGCGAATGGGTGTGGCGTATCCGCGGAGATGATATATAACGGCTTTATCCGGTAGGTGTGGTCGCGGACGTCCTTCCCTTTGTATATCAATGTGAAGGTTTTGTCAACGAGGGATGATTTCGTTTGGTCAAAAAATGGTGTTTCCGTAGTCGGCGTAATATGTAGTCACGGATATATTTGCTAATATGTAGCAGTGGATGTGTGCATATTGCCAAGTGCTCAAAAATGGATAGAGTCGGCTAGGCATTGTGTTAGCAGCGACTGGCGCAGTGCTCCCATGGTGTGTTGGAGCCGGGTGGCAAAGTCGGTAGGGTCAGAGCTGGTGCTTTAGGAAGTTGCGTCAGAGAGAATTTCACTGTGTAGGCGAAGCGAATCCCCGGAGGCTGGTTGTGCGTGCCTGGGCTGAACGTTTGGTTTGAAGGTGGTGCTGAAGCCGAGAGCGCAGCCCGGACAGAATCGAGCCCAGCTGAGTGAAGGTGGCGAGTAATAGTTGCTTTCAGCGGTCGGTGGAATGGCTCGATCATCCCGTTGGCGAAAGGCTGGTAACTGCTGCTTAGGCAACGGTCGAACGCGGTGGAATTCCCAGGGATCCTGTAAAGTTTGGAGGTGCACTGCCGTCCTTTATCGGTTGTGACACAATGAGGAGTGCTAAATAGAGATATTAGAAGGAGAACTCCTCAAAGGCGGGTTCTGCGGTGCCTGTTTAGAGATCTCATATCTGAGGCCATCGAGTGTTCCGATTAATTGCGCCTAGGCAATAGCGGTGAGGCCTGGCTTGTTCAAGGGGGCAAATAATGTCGATGTGGACTTGCTGCAACCGTTCGGATGTCAAGGGGAATGACCGGAGTGGCGACGTGTCTTGCCGCTTCGTTTTGGCTCGTCGGCAATATATGCAACTGCATGTCCAGGTGTGACGGTCTCGCTGTATTGCGGGCCAAAAGCGGTGAGTCTCGAGCCATGCATAACTGCTAACGGCCGGAAGGCCTTGTAACTGGTTGAAAAGTGTGCGGAGATTCAGTTACGCAACGTAAGGTTTTACTGGCCCGGTTAAAACATGTCTTAGTAGCGACTATCGGTCGACCCAGGGACGGCATCTTGTTGAAGCACAAGTGAAGAGCTATTCTCAACGAGCTCCTGTAGTTCAACGTCCATTTTCTAAGCCTCGGCAAGGGCATCAGCCGTCCCGAGTGCCATCTCGACAGCAGGGACACGTGAGAGCGTGTCGGCAACCACAATATCCTTCACGGTGATGTGCTGAATGTTTGTGGTAAACTGGACCACAAAGAGAATTGATCCTGCTGGTCCGATGGAAATTTTTTCTTGCGTTAAAAGAGGGTGCAGGTGATTGGTTTGTGGTCAGTATTGAATTTATCGTGGCTTTGAGAGAAGGCGTAGGTGATTGATTTGTGGTCTGTATTGATAGTGCAGTGCTAAGCCTCGACAATATGGGGAAAAGTGATGAACCGCCTCATAGATGGCAATACCTTTCTATCTTAAGCTGCGCATGCCGTCTCCTCAGGGGACTGCTGCGAACCAGTGTAGCGGGGTCGAAGTGGACCGTGGTTAGTGTTGGCCCGGGGCGGTAATGATGACGACGTTGAAGGAGAAGGAAACTTTATGTACAAGTATTTACATCTCGATCTCAGAGAACAGGCAGTGCGCTACGGGGCTACGGGGGCGAAAGTATAAATAGGCACGTTGAGTCCATTCCCTTTCACCTTTTTTCTAGGCTGACGTGAGGACGCACCAATCACAAAATTCATGGCGCGGATAGTAGCTCCCAACGCACGCACGCACGCACGCACGCACGCACGCACGCACGCACACACACACACACACACACGCGCGCGCACGCACGCACGCACGCGCACGCACACACACACACACACACGCGCACGCGCGCGCGCGCACGCACACGCACACGCACACGCACACGCACACGCACACGCACACGCACACACACACACACACACACACGCACGCACGCACACGCACACTGCCACACTGCCACACTGCACAGGGGAGTTTCAGGTGGCCGCCGCTGGGCCAAACCGCCTCAGGTTGGAGCCCTCTTTGTCCTTTCGATGTTGAAGCTCCGCGCAGACATCTGTCGGGTGGCTCGTTGAACACTTCTTTTGCGTTATCAGGCACACCACAAAAGGACATGACAATGATGCGCAGGCACGCCGCCGAAGCTTGTCGTGCGGGGCGTCAAGCGATGATATTGTTAGCACCGTCGCCGGCAGGTTGGCGCTTGAGGGGCCGCGTTTCCAAACCAGCGACGTGCGTGCTCCGCTAGTTCGCCTGTTCTAGTGGCCGCGTGATGTGGTGGCAACTGTGCTTTGTTTGAGCAGCAATTGCAGCCTGTGTCCAGGCTGTTTTTTTCGCGTTCACCATTGGCTTGGTTACGTTGTGTGTTTCATGTGAGCTGCTGTTCCCTTTTGGACTAACTTCAGTTTTTGTGGTTATTTCACTTGCAGCCGTTGCTTGTTTACGCATGCCGCGTATAGGCACTAGGTAAAGCTTCCATGCACCACTATTCTAAAACGTTGCTTCACTAATGAAGCTCATGGTTATTTTTAACATAATCATGCAGTCGCGACAGATGCCTTTAAGTAGTGTTTACACACCATTTTCATGAAATGGATTCTACCATAAACCTTTTCAGAGGCACATTTACACTTTTGTAATGGTTGTTTGCTTTGAGCCACGCCAAAGTTGGCTAATTTGTGTCCTTCGCTGAACTCTTAAAATGCCAGCACTGTCAATTATCAGTGAACTTCGTGTTCCGTTGGCGACACACGGGACTTCTTTTGAGAAACTCTCTTTTTGCTGCCAACGTATCGAGTATTGTTATGAGCTCGTCGGATATAAGGGGCCGCTGCTTCGTAGCATGGTTTTTGCGATGAACCGAAAAATCCGAGCTTTGACACTAATTTGCTTTGAGATTTTGCTGTAGTTTACCAGATAGATCACGTCTGACTCAACAGTTGGCGATGTCACCACAGGTAATAATATGATTTCTTAATTTCTCCTAATTTGATTTTACTGGATATCGCTTTTGGAACCACTCGAGCCCAATCCATGTATGCGGGACAAATCTACAGTGCTCTGCTCCACTACAGAACGTTTTTGGCCAGCTGTGTGACTGGGATCCCTCAGCCTGGATTTAATTTACCCGGATAATGCCTACATACGAACTTGCCGGCGAAGTGTTGAATTTCGGTGACTCAGTTGTGGATGAACTGCTTCCAGCGGTCCACATTTTCATCAATCCAACTGAGTGCTGTTGTTGGAGCCTTTCATAGGTAAATGTTTGAAAGCTATTGCTTGAGGGTTCCCTAAATATAGCCACACAATTGGCCAGCAAGCAGGCATGCCATCAGTTCTAGTCTCGCCAGTGTAATTTCCTTGACTGGTGCCACCCTTTGTTTCCTTGCCCTAGAACTTGTCGAACTTGTGCCGTTTTCACCCTCCAGGGTGAGGTAGGCAACTGCTCCATATGCCAGTGGAACGGCATCGGCAAAAATGTGATGGCAGTCCGTCTTCCCTCCATTTGTTTACGACCTGTAGCTCCGGGTTACGTGAAATAGGGGAGTTAGTGGAGTCCGTATAGCTACACCTTCCAGTACGCCGTAATGTTGTCAGGTCGTATGTCCAAGTCGATGTTTTCACGCGACAGGTCGCGGAACAGGACCTTGGATTGGACGATGAGGATAGAAAGCCATCCTGGTCCATCACAAATCCATGCCATTGTTTGTAGCATGTGCCAATTTGTGAATGGTTTTATGCCATGGAGGCAACCCATGCATGGATACAATGTTAACTGGTCAGCACACGGGTCCCATGTAAGTCGCCAAACCTTCAGTTCTCCCGACAAATAGCCGAGATGCATGGTAGCCCGGGAGTCGCGCTGAAATCCCTGCTTAAGCTTTTTGCTGCTGGACGAGCATTTGTCTCGTTTCATTTTTACTCCTTCAAACATTTCAATTGCGTTGCTGTAGGGCTTCACAGCAGCTTTGTCGCTTTCAGATGCTGTGAGCACGTTATCTGTGTATGTCTCGCCGTTTGGGGGTACTGCTCTTCGTGTTTTTTTAAGCAACGCGGCCTGTATAAACATTGCCTAACGCGAGAGCGAAAAATGGCCAAACAGCCACTCTCCTGTTGCTCTCTCCTACCCTTCCCCGCTCCGTAGCCTTCCAGCGTGCTTTCGTGTCCGCCAGCCAGCGCCGCTTCTCGGAAGCTATGCAAAATAGTGGAAAGTTTAAAATTCCGAAGACAAAATTTTTTGCTTTCTACAGAACTTTGTCATTGCAGGCAGCAAATTCGGGCATACGATGCAAATCGTTGCAAAAACTGATGTCCCTGAGTCAGGACTATTTCTCAAAGCAGTATCAGGGAACTTTGCATACATTCCTAAACAATACACACAATGAAACCCGAGGTTTACGCGTAGTAAATGATTTTATGTCTACTGAGAAGGCCTCGTAAATTCTCTTATGCAAGCATAGAAAAAAAATAATTAGTGCTGTCTTATTTGTGCAGCCCGTTTGACCGATATGAGCTCGTTGTTTCCTTTTTCGCTGATTGTTCCATATGGTCACTATGGACCAACGAGCCCTACGTGCCATCCTTCTGAAGCTGAGGCAGCAACCTGGTCTCACGCGATACTCGTCGCCTTTAGCAAGGGATAAAAAACGATTAGTTGATACTACTAAAAGTTTTTCATCATCATCATCGCTGTGGAAGTGCTGTGCGTCGTTACTCCGACAACGCCATCATCTGAAAAAGTGCCTCAGGCATTAAGGCCACCAGCTGAAGCTGGTATGCAGAATGCGGCTCGCCATCAACATCGCTCCTTCTCCCATCCATACCCTGACTACAGCAATTTGAGATTAAGCAGGAGTACGCAGTTACAGTAGCGCCTTGGCGGGGATTACTTGGGGAGGGATTGATTAGCTCTGTAAAGGCAGTCTTAACAGAAGTATGAAAACATCTGCCTGAGCATCGAGAGGGTAACCACGCTTTTTATAGAACAATCTGTGATGAATACAATGGCTTCTTTTTGAGGCACATACACAAGTGGAACTGAATCCTCGCTTGCATTCGTTGCGAACCCCTGGTCGGAATTATCCTGGTGGGCGATCCTGATATACGCAAATTAGAGTAGTCTTGTATTACCAAGCACACGCGGAAACACAATTACCCCGCTGGAGTACCGAAGAATTCGTTGTACCTCTGTAGAGTCGTCAAATAGAATATATGCTGACCCTACGTTTTTTATCGACAGCCCAGTACAACTAACCGGGATTGCAGTAAGGAAGCTGGGATCCCCAGGAGCCGTTCTTTGCTCAGTCGTATTAGTGATCTTTTTTCTGTACAGGACGTGTTCACATGCGTCTATAGTATTAAAACAGATGACTGAAAGCCGTTAGAACATAAGTGAAGACACATAATTTCATAAAAATTGATCTTATAAAGACAAAATGACGTAGTAGCTGAATAGTGCAAGTCGCAAACTCCTGTCTATCTCTTCTTCTATTTACCTGACCTTTTGCAACTTGCATATATACCAGACTGTCGTTTCATCTTCAGATGTATTGCACTGTGTTTTCACGGTGATTTTGATATAGATAATAGTGTTGGACCGCGTGAGTGCTGCAATATGTGGTGTTGGGGCTAAGACGTCATCGCAAGTTTATCCAGCCATCAAAGTCAGTCCTAAATTCCGAAGTACGTATCATAGTCACGCGCATGCTAAAGGACACTGGCTTGGACACTCGTAGCACCTGTTTTCATGTTGACTTCCCGCGAGCTAACTAGCTGCTGCACCCTCTCGATCTGCACCCTCGTGCAAATCTTCCTTCGCAGAACAAATCCACATTCTTCGGCCATAAGCTTCAGCCACAGTGAGGCCTCATGTTGCCGGAAAATATTGGCTCCAGTGCTTTCATGCATTGCTATCAAACTAGGAGCATCCAAACTGTGAATACGCAAAACCGACGATGGCATCCCAGCAAATTGCACTCCTGCAGATTCCAGCGTGTATACGGCAATGGACAAGAAAAATGTCGCATTTGCCATATCGAATGAAACTTTTTTAGCGGCTAGAACATCATATGAAAAGCCACCCGACTAATTCAGCGAGCGAAGATGAATGTAAAACCTGTATAATACTGCATTCAACGGCTTTATTCTGATAAAACGAAAAAGGTATTTGCATTAAATATCTTTTGTGGGTTTTTACCATGTTTCAGAAAAAAAATAGGCACATGAGAAATAGTTATGAACATCTGACGTGTCTTCTAAGAATTTTATTGTTTATTGAAACTACTGTCCTTGCACTAAAAAGAGTAAAAAAAACTTATTACTTTAAAAACATTTTTAGGGCTGCTGATGTATCCTTATAACATTAGTGTGCAATACAATTAGGCTTGCAAAACACGACTTTTTATTCAAAGGGGCAGATAGCTTTCCTTTCTGAGTTTTGCAACATGCAAAATTACACTGGCACATAGACATCTCAGTGCTCATTAAGGTATAGCTGTATCCATCCTTAACCCTGCCTAGAGCGCCTACTACAATGCAATTTTCATATTGTAATCACACAGTTTGTACAGAGCTATCACAGTGCCAAGCAAAAAGGGAGTTTTTATTGTAACGTTGTAAAGCCACCATACATCTTCACAGTTCTACATCCAAAACGTCGTCGTTCAGCTGTGAAAAAATGAACAAAACATCATAAAGCATTGTTTTTAGAGGACCTGGGGAATACCCCCATCCTGCATTTAGGGGTCACTACTAAGGGAGTGCTTGAAATACACGCGCCATCTGCTCTGAGTTTCTACGTCACTACAATATTCTGAAAGGATGTTTAAACGGGCTTTTATTCTGCTGTGCTGCTGTTTGATACGTTAGCGTATCTGACACTGCTCTTCACACCTTTTTGTAATGGTGCAGGTTAAAAGACTTATAGCCATAGGGAATTTGCTTGACAATTTCATTATATCCAGCAATCTCCAGAACAGAAGAATCAGCCATACTTCGGGTGAGTTCCTTCGAATAGGGTAGCAAGGCTGTTTCTAATCAACGTTTAGAAAGGGGAAATTGAAGCTTTCTTTAAACTAAAGAGGGTATTTGTTTAAAATATAATATTGTTTCGTTTTTCGGCGAAGTTTTCCTAAGGCTATGATAAAACGAACGTCAGCAATATAATCCAAGAGAAAAAAGTATCACATTTTGTACTCTATGGTGGAAGGTGACTATGACAGTGCATGCATTTTTTAGTGTTCGAAGATGGCAGGCGCCGTTTCTAATAGCAGTCTAGCGATGCACTGTAAAACACGCGTAAGAGAGGTCATTGTTTGGTGATACGAAGTAACATCGAATGGAAACAGTATCATTGGTTGAATATAAAATCTGCTGCAGCTACCACGTCTGACATATTATTACCAATGTTAACAGTCCCAATGAAAGACTTGTACTAGAAATTGTCCCCGACCAGCATATATTGGACCCATCAACAGTAAACTTGCAGCCGGTCGTCTTGCTTTTGTATATATATATATATATATATATATATATATATAGTTATATATATATATAATATATATCTATATATATATATATATATATATATCATATATAGATATATATATATATATATATATATATATATATTATAAATTTAAAAATATATATATATATATATATATATATATATATTATATCGGGACGAGGGATTCGGTCTTCATTGCCAGTACTAGTCGGCTCTTTCCGAAGAATTTATCAGTGCCGAATGACTTGTGTTTCTCATGTTTCTTTGATACAGTGATAAATACGCGAAAATTCAAGTCGAGAAAAAATCCGCCGTTTTTTTTCGGGAGCGGGAGTCGAACCCACATCTCCGCATAATGCGTAAGGTACACTGACCAATTATACTAGCCCGCTGCGGGTCCTGTCTGGACCTTTACAGCGGGGGTTTATATTTACCAGTGCTCTGAGGGCGGTCAACTAGCGCCACCCCTCGACCACCACTGGAGACGTAGAACGTCTTTTTTTCCCAGCGGCAAACTTTAATTTGATGCCCCGCACAACCTAGTTGCATCATTTTGAATGTTAACCCAATTTATGACATTTTATCATTGTCATATGATAATAATCAGGAAGCATTTCTGTATTTCTCGGACGTGATTCCCCTCATCGATATCTTTAATTTCCTACGCCACACGACCTAGCGCTATAACTTTGAATTTGAACCCAATCTATGACTAGCCATGAGTAGGTCATATGACCATAACGCATTTTTGTCCCACGTGAGTCTCCTCATCTAGACCTTGAATATGATTCCCCTCACGCCCTCGTGGCAATATTTTGAATTTGAGCCCAATCTATGACTTATTATGACTTTCCGGTGACTATACACAAGAAGCGATTTTTTTAATTTTCCTCGCGTGATTGCGTTAATCGGGACCTTTACCTTAATATGTTGCACGCCTTAGCGACGTGTTTCAATTTTTACACAATCTATCTCATATTGCGGTAATTATTTTATCTAAACGGGCGTCACTCAGTTCATCTTGACAACTCCGCTGAGAACTCATTTGAAACAGCGGAGGGGACAGCCGCCGTGCCTTCCGCCTGGTGCTCACCTCTTCCTTTAAGCTGAACGGCCACTAGTTTTTCAAGGCCTTCATGTCAGCTTTTTAATGAATTATAATAATACTACCGTTCTTCCAGCATCCCGGTACACTCGTGGTCATTAGACATAGCGCATACCGGTTCGCCAGATTTTCTAGTTTGCCCGCCATTCTTCAACAGGCCTGCTGTTGTCTGATCCGCATCAAGTGATTTGCCACCGTCCATATCTTTCAAAGCATTCTTTAATTGTGTCGTTACATGTGCAATGTCTATCTCCTCTAGGCTACTTCCTTGTAAGGTATTATCAGAGTACCCCAGTACTTTTCTGGTCATGAAACTTTGCTGTAACGCTAAAGGAGAGCTTCATGCGCTGCTCAAGGAGGCCGCACTGCGGCACTGACGTTGATTGAAGTGCAGCCGCTGAAGTGGCCGGGGGCGTTCGGCAGAAAACGGACACTCGCCGCGCTATTAGCAGTACGCGTTCACGTCAAATGTCGTGTGCCGCTAAAAACGACCTCGCAATTTAGAGTTCGAAAAATTGGTGTGGTGGTCATGCTGTTATGGCATTCCTGCCTGTCGATCTGGCTACAGAGGAAAGCTACGTCGTTCTCCTTCTTACAGCTACGATCGGCATAGAAGCGGAACATTCCGAGAAAAAAAGTGATGGAATTGAGCTTTGATTTGGTGCGTGTCCGCATATGTAAAAAAAATTGACTCCGGCTTGGCGAATGCGTCGTGAATGGTAATGAATAGCGCGTAGATGTGTGCCCACAGAAATTGTAGAGAGCATAGCCCTCGGCAGCTGAACGACTGCTGCAATTTTACAATACATTGTTAAACTAAGAAAAACAGCGCAAATGACGGGACGAAGAAAGGTAAGACTAAACACAGGCGCTGACGAACAACTGAGCGCTTTATTGCAGCAGAAAACATATATGTAGACAAAGGAAAACAACAGAAGGACCGATAATGACCTAGGAGATATCACATCGGGAAAAACACGATATCTCGTAAACCTGAACCGCCACGTGCCGATACAAAGTCTAAAGTTCAAGATAGGAACAGCATTTCCTTTTCCAGAAGGGAAACTGATGCCTCACTAATACAAGCACCTCCTTTCTTTTTGATCTTGAACAATGTTTAACAATGTACCAACTGGCCCGTCAGCATACCCTTCTGGAATTTACAATACATGTTGCATTTAGTGGGCACAGACGCAGAAAAGATCAACTTTTTAAAGCAAAGCTTGCTACATCTAACAGTCAAGCGTTCTTTCATGGCGTGTGGGACAATAAACTCCCCACAGGGCGGAGGGGGTGCTTGGGGGCTGGAGGAGGGCGAAAGGTTTCACTCATGAAGCGCACTGTAGATGGCGCAGCTAATTTCCCCTTCATTACCCACACGGAAGGCGCCTGCTCGCCGGTGGGTGCGTCGGCGGTATGGCTTTGTCGTCTGCTTTGGAGACGGTTGTTTTGGGCCTGTTTTGGCGCAGCTTCCCGCCCATCATGCGCTTCCTTCACACGGTTTGATTATCTTGTTCGACAGCACTTTCTGGGTAACCCACACGCGACAGAATTAAGTTGTCGTACGGTAAAGATACGTAAGGATTACTTTCAAGGCCGGGAAAACAAAATCTACAATGAATATCCGTTTTATAAATTGGTTAATACCAATTCCGTTGTGTTTTAAGAGGTATAACAAAAGGCGGAAGCAGCAACTGGTCCTAATAAGTAACGAATATAAAAGTTTCCTCAGCTTTCTCAGAATTCTCAAACCTATTAAACTAACCAGGTTTAATCGGCCTAAATGGGAATCACTAAGCTCACACACCGAATTATTTCGGTGTCAGTGCTTGTGTCGTGCGGGGGTGCAGCCCCGATCTTGCACATCAGGATAGCTAGGTTCCCTGTCTCACCCTTCCAAAGACGCTGCTCTCCGTTTTCTTTCTGCCGACGTTCGGCCGGGCTACAGCGGGGGCATCCGCTGCTGAGTCCGGCCGCTGCCGTCGCTGCGGCGTTCGGGACGCCGCTCCCGCGAGTTCCAGGTAACGGCTGGCAGAATAACTGGTTTCACTCTTTGTAGGGCCAAGTGAGTCAATTCAAGTGACTTCGCGCACTGGCAGTTGCTGTGGGTGTTGTTTAAAGCTTTGCTTTCCACCCACCTTCACAGCGTGGATTGGAGCCATTTTTAATACACGTTAGGAAGCGCTTCAGCTTGAGGGGTAAACGAGTGTCCCTCTGTTTTTTAACGCGCAGAATCCTTTGCCCAGTGCTCCCTCAGCCAGGACCGTGTAACGCCCTGAATATACACAAAAATGCCAATATCGCGAAAGTTCCAAATGTAATCGTTATAATAGCGTAAATAGAGACCATTAGTGGAACGAAATTGTGAAATTAAAAAAAGAACAAATATAAAATAATTACGGCAACTGGCAAGCCGTTTAACGCCCTCCATTTACACAATGATGCAGATTTCGGGAAAGTTCCAAATGTAATCATTATAATAACGTAAATGGAGACATTTGTTGAGACAAAATTAAAATCACAAAAAAAATGTTTAAAACTTACTGAAAATTGCATAACGTATAAGACCTGGCATGTCCACTATCATGCAGGTTTTGCTTAAGTTCCGCCTGTAAACGCTGTAATGCGTAAATGGGGGTAATCGGTTAAACGAGAATTTGAAAAACTAAAAAATAAGAAAAATATAAAACAAAAAAGAAAATGGCAAACCTTGTAACTTCCAGCATTTCCCCAATCATGCAGATTTCGCTGAAGTTTTAAATGCAATCGTTATAATAACGTGAGTATAAATATTTTGGTGGTGTTCGATAACCCCAAGGATTTGAGCGTTTTGAAACAGCGCACTGTGACGCCGCACTGCAGCTCAATGATCAGCCAAAATAAAATATTGCAGAAGCTGACTTCGAAGGGAGCAGGAGAAGAATAATTGTCCACCCGTGAAAACGTTTCCTTTCGCACCACGTTGATATGTCTCACATGCTTTTTGCATAGGTTCCCTCCCTAGCAAGTGTCGGAAATAAGTTCCGCATGTCACTCATATTCGCCTCATTTAGGGTTGAAAGAAAATGCCTCGAACCTCGGCGCCAACAGCACGGAAGCACGGAGCATCACGGCCGAGTTATTTAGGCTTTTGTCGAGCATGCATTTTTTCTAGAAGCGGGCAGCGCCGTTTCAAGAGCTACGATGGCCGTGCTGTGAAATCAATTTTCCATGTTGAGAGCTGCCGTTCTGCAAGGCTATGAGGTGCGCGGGCAAGCGTCAGAATAGAATTTACGCTATCTCGACGCCCCTCAACTATAGTGACTTCTGATAATCTTTTCGGAAATAAACACATTCACCAGTCGACAGTTTTGAGTGTGCGCTCTGCCATATACGGATTCCCTGTAAAGGCTAGAAATATTAGGCCTTTGTGCCTGCTTCGCGTTGTAGCAACAATTAAAGGCGCAATGACCAAACAGCATTCCTAACGAGAAAGGTCCGCCAAAGGCAACGCACGTCCTCCCTCGCGTGGCTGCACGCGCGGAGAAGTGGCGACCACCCGATGCCCACCGATCTCCGGTGGCGCCCCTCGCGGTAACCTCTGTCCTCAAACGAAACTTTGCCGGGAGTTTCATGATAAGAAAAGCATTGAAGGACTCTGGAATTATCCTTCATATCGCGGCTACTGTACAGATCTCAATAGTAATCTTCGGCGACTATAACTATGTTATCCCTATTTGGGATGACATTGCCTTGTTTGTCTTTAAGTAGATATATCTGATTTTTCCCAGTGGCTAGACGCCTGTTCACAGCTTTCAGGCTGTCTCAGTTCTTTACAGCAGGCTCAATGTTCGCCATGTTATACTTCCGTGTGTCAGCTGTCTTGCGCTTATTGATTAACTTCAAAAGTTCCGCTGGGTATATTCTGCAAGCTTGGGTGGATATTTTCATGCTTTGCTGTTTCTTATTTAAATCTTTCGTATCCTGGGAAAGTTTACCAGTATCCTGTCTAGCGATCGTACCTCCGACCTTTACCACACACTCGTCATTTTCTCTGGCTTCCTGCGTGGTATACTGTGCTTCCTCGGTTAGAGATAATATCGGTTTCCAGCGCGATTCTGAATTCTTCAACTTTTTTCGTCTAGATGTTAGCGCATTTATTGGTGCCTGTCGTACTAGTTGATTTCGGGCGCTCATCATATATAGCCTAATTAGAGATCTTACCACGCGGTGGTCACTCTTACTTCACCCTTCCGAGCCCTTCCACATTCTGCCTCCCGCAAAGGTTATCGCATAGTAAGAAGTCTATTTCATTTGCAGAAGAAGGTACTTATGATACGTCGAATATTCTATCCTACGAATTCTGCTGATAAGTCTTCTCGGTTATTTTTACAACCCCGACTGCCTTGTTCCCAACTGGTTTGTTTTCAGCCTGCTTATCCCTACTTGGTTGTGGAAGTCTCCCATAGCTACGGTATGCTGTATTTCTACTTTATCCATTGGCGATTCCACATATTAATGGGGGTTGATGTACCAGTCACTAGAATAATGGGCACGCATTCGGATGTGTTGCTTTGCCGCTAGCGTGCGGCCGGCCCATGGCCTTCCGGAACATATCTCGGTGCTTTTATTTGAAAACATCCCGATTAGTTGGTTTCTCTTGGTAGGTTACGAACCGCTTTCGAGCCGTTCATTTGAGGCAACAAATGACGTTTGCTAGCATGTGTGTTACGTCCAATGGGTTGTGGGCACTCACACGTTCGAACAGGCTTACCCATCCATGTACATCCGTGTCGTCTGTATCAGTGATGTCGCCAGAAGAATGAGGATGGAACACAACGATGAGCCGTAGAGGTGCATCTGAGTTCATTGGTAGGCATTACTTGGCGGTGAAATTCTCGCCCCCTCCGAAATGCTGTGCTGGGATGAAGGTGCGCTGGAGAGAGGTACAAGAAACACGAATTCACATCAACCGAAGGTGTAGAAATAAGGTGTATTGCAAGAGACACCGGAGCCATTGGAACAATGACAGCTTGGCGGCATGCAGCCTTTCCAGCCGAAACTTCGATTCCATCGCGATTATTTTTTCTTCGTCTATCCATCAGCGTCCTTTAGCGGCAGCACCACCCCCTTAGGAAGAGATTGGAGATAGCTCGATACGAGGCTATACTTAGTGTCATTGTGTAGGGAAGGTTGAAAAAGCCAGTTTTTTTACTATGTGACAGAAAGTATGTTTTACTATATATATCGCCACAGAAACACTTCTTGTTTACATAACAGCCTGTGCCAGCCGCGAACCGAGTAAAGGGGCATCTGGCGAAAATGCTCGTAACCCCATCTGACGGGAGGGGCAGTAGTGCCGAACGTGACCGGGTTCACCGCAGTGATAGCACAAGGATTGATTGTCAGTGGTGCGCCATATCATGGCGTTCCTAGCGGGTTGTCCTTGGTGAAGCCGCGTCACGCAACTGGTAAACCATTCCTATAGGGTGCAATTAAACTCTGGAAGGGTTGACATCCAATGACTAGTCGGCATAGCACACCCAAATATGCCATACGCTGGCGTTTTGTCACCTCGTAATTTAGAGCGAGGATGGGATCCGGCATCGGATAAGGCTGCAAAACCCGCCGTATCTCTTCGCAAACCACGTTAGTGAAGCAGGTTGCATTGTGCTGATGACCCACTGAGCAGTCTGTCTACAGCAAAGTGACAGACAACCGATTTTATTCGGGTGTATGTTCTCTATCTCAAATGAAAGGGCATCCTTTAAAGCATCTTAACGTGAAACGGTTTCTGGTTAAAGCGCCTTAACGCCCTAAAACTTTATAAACCGAAATTTGTAGATCTACGAGCCGTATGTGTCCTTCCATAAGCCGTGCTGGCAACCATGACACACAGTAGCGCGGCAACATACTTTTGTCTCTATGTGAGATGGGAAGCGATAATAAGAAATATGTCCCCAGCTAAAAAAGCGTGAATCACAGGCTATCTTATTTTTTATGGGTTTTTTATTTCACTGGTTCATTTTGCACGAAGGCGCCATTTGTTGAGATAGACGATAGGTAGAATCTGGCTTCACCTTGTATAGGGCGGCAGTTCCGTTCTCCCCGGTCGCGTCCTGTTTTTTTTTAGCTGAAGCTGGCGTGTTTTGAAACTGAAATTGAATGTTTCCGCAGAAGAAACTCCCCTGACTCAGGCAGAATCGTCAAAGCTCCTTCATTGGGTCTGTTTACTGAATGCTGCTGTTCATTCTGGGGATGGAAGCTCAGTTAGCTACACTGAGAGCAACTCAGCGACGGGGGGTGGTGCGTCAGAAACATGTTCAAAATAATGTTAAAAAATACCGATACAATTTAAAATTTTACATTTACTTGTGTTCAAAGGTTTTTATTAAGTGAATAAACGTTTCAGCAGTCACAGTTGGTGCCAGGTTTGTAGGTCACGTTACCAGAACATATATTTTAGTGTCAACTTTGTACTCTATGAACCCCCCCGCCTTCCGATTTCCCAAAGTTTGGTGCCAAATTAAAATTATTTTCGCCAATATGTTGATAAAGTGCCTTTGTTTACCGCGCTATATAAAACGCTGGCTTTCATTTGGGATAGACAAATATACTCGACAAAAATCGGTTGTAAGTCCCGTTAAGTTGCTGCGGACAATGACATTTAGGAGCTGGCGCAGAGAAACGTCATCAGGTTTCCCCTTGTCTAGTGTATTACAGTTCGAGGTCTGGGATGAGACTAGCGGCCGTAGTGCATCGCACGTTGCTGCAGTGCGTTCTTTATTGGTGTTTCTTCTTTGAGGAAGTCAGCAGCGCTACCCGGCAGATTTCGAACAAGGCGTGCGAACAGCTGTTCCTTTACTCCTCGCATTAAAAGCCGCACCTTTTTGTCTTCGAGCATGTTGTGGTCTAAACAGTCGGTTTCCACAAACACGGGCACAGTCTCGTATCTACCCTGTACACGGTACTGAAGGGCGATCTCAGCCCGCTCCTTCCGTTCGCTGCTGTTGCATTTAGTCAAGTGCTATCGCCAAAATTCTTGCCAAGTGCCAAAATGCCCGCGCGAAAACGTCCTATATGCTTTCATGACATACCCTCGCCTAGGTATTTGGGCTTCACGCGCACGCTGGCAAGGGTGCGCCGAAAATACTACTGGCGTAAGTTAGCCGGGAGACTGAAGCATTACGTCATGATGGGCCGTGAATTTCTGCATCAAAAAACATCACCTACTAAGACAGCCGGCTTCTTTCCACCGATGGATCCATGTCAGCGGCCGTTTCAACAGGTTGGGAGGGATTTGTTGTGCCCATTTCCTCCTTCAGTACCTGGCAACAAGTGGGTGGTTGTCGCTACCGACTGTCTCACACAATACTGTAGCGGTAAAAACTACCCTGAGGAACAATAGTTGAGACTCCGAAATTTTTTGTCCACAGTATTGTTCGTGGATATGCTGCCCCGGCCGTCGTAATCACTTATAAGAGCACAGCGTTCACCCCGAATATTGCAGAAGAAGTGATGAAACTTGCCTACATAGACCACCGCCGAACAACTGCGTACCATCTGCAAACTGGTGGGCTGAACGAGTGACTCAACAAGACCATCTCGGACATGATTTTCCGGTAGGTAAACGTAGAACACAACTGGGACGACGTATCAGCTTACGTTGTATTCACATACAGCACGGCGGTCCAAGCAACAACAGGCTTCAACCCTTTCCGTCTAGCTCACGCTAGATAACTGACGACTATGTTAGATTTCATGCTTTCACCCAGTGATACGGAAGCGCTGCCTCCAGGAACTGCGGAATTTTTTGCGGTGTTGAAGCAACTCGGCATGTTGTACGATGCTGAATACCCCACCAACAGCCTGTCGACGCATACCGGTATAGCAAATGCCAGAGAGGTGGTCTACCAGTCGGGCAAACAGTTGTGGATTTGGAGCCCTGAACGTCTTCACGGACGCTACGAAAATCTTTTACGGGGTTACTTTATACCTTACAAAGCGGTGTGCCGACTGAGTAGTGTTACGTACCAAATTCTTCCCGAACCAACAGTCCAATCTCGCCGAAGGGCTATTCCAGAAGCCGTCCATGGTCCTACAATGAAGCCATCCTATTCGCCCTGAGTGGTGTTGGTGATTCCAATTGCGCTACTCATTGAACCTATTTTGGCCGCAGACGTCCCACGCCCCCTCACCGAGTGCAAGCCAATTTACCCCCCATGTTCTGTTCGGAACTGTATACAGATTAATTTCTTCTTTTTTTGAGCTCACTTCTTTCCAGCATCGGGACGATGCTTTTCGTATAGAGGGGGATAGTGCCAAACTTCAAAGACCAATTACCCTTCTGGCGTATGCGCTAGCAATTAAAAGCCAGCTAGATAACAAAGTTGCACGGACTGTCACACAAAGCAGAGGTGGCTCTGCGGCGGTTGCAGCTGTTTTGTTTGTGCAGGATCTCGAATAAACGCAGCTCTTCTCTCTCTCTCCTCTCTCTCTATATATCTATATCTATATATATTATATATATATAATATATCTATATCTATATATATACTATATATATATATATATATATATATTTATATATATATATATATATATATATAATATATATCTATATATAGTAAGGAAATAAGGGGCTCGGTTGAGGAAATACAGAAACATAGGTCGGCAGTCTACAGAGCCAAAGGAGGCATAGGGGTGTGGTTAGGCTCTTTTTTTTTACTACGGTTAATGAAGTTAAGATTTTTTTAATATAAGAAAGAAAGAAAGAAAGGAAAACACGCGCCCAGGAGTGGGGACCGAACCCACGCCTTTCGATGAGATCTCGAATGCCTTACCAATTCGGCTATCTGGGCGACTGTGTTCTCCTTCACTTTCTGGGCTATTTATATTTACTAGAAGTGTATCTGACCCTTGAGGGTGGTAGACAGCGCCACTCTGACTACACGGGGAGAAGGGGACCTTCTTTTGAACCCCCGGGGCGTGACTCAAACGTCTACAGCCTGTCATGAGCGGGTACCTGGCGGGAAGCCCTCTTATGCTACCTAGGCATCAAGGCTGCCAGAACCGAGACCCTCGCTAGGCTTTCGCAGATTAATATAGTAAGGAAATACGAGGCTCGTTGAGGAAAATACAGAAACATAGGTCGGAAGTCTACAACGCCAAAGGAGGGCATAGGGGTGTGGTTAGGCTCTTTTTTTTATGTTTCTGTATTTCCTCAACGAGCCCCTTATTACTTTACTATATTATTCTGCGAAAGCCTAGGGAGGGTCTCGGTTCTGGCAGCCTTGTAGCCTAGGTAGCATAAGAGGGCTTCCCGCCAGTTACCCGCTCATGACAGGCTGTAGACGTTTGAGTCACGCTCCGGGGGTTCAAAAGAAGGTCCCCTTCTCCCCGTGTAGTCAGAGTGGCGCAGGCTACCACCCTCAAGCGTCAGATACACTTCTAGTAAATATAAATAGCCCAGAAAGTGAAGGAGAACACAGTCGCCCAGATAGCCGAATTGGTAAGGCATTCGAGATCTAATCGAAAGGCGTGGGTTCGGTCCCCACTCTGGGCGCGTGTTTTCCTTTCTTTCTTTCTTATATAAAAAAATCTTAACTTCATTAACCGTAGTAAAAAAAAACAATAGAGCCTAACCACACCCCTATGCCTCCTTTGGCGTTGTAGACTGCCGACCTATGTTTCTGTATTTCCTCAACGAGCCCCTTATTTCCTTACTATATTATTCTGCGAAAGCCTAGCAAGGGTCTCGGTTCTGGCAGCCTTGATGCCTAGGTAGCATAAGAGGGCTTCCCGCCAGTTACCCGCTCATGACAGGCTGTAGACGTCTAAGTCACGCCCCGGGAGTTCAAAAGAAGGTCCCCTTCTCCCCGTGTAGTCAGAGTGGCGCTGGCTACCACCCTCAAGCGACAGGTACACTTCTAGTAAATATAAATAGCCCAGAAAGTGAAGGAGAACACAGTCGCCCAGATAGCCGAATTGGTAAGGCATTCGAGATCTAATCGAAAGGCGTGGGTTCCGTCCCTACTCTGGGCGCGTGTTTTACTTTCTTTGGTTCTTATATTAACAAAAAATCTTAACTTCATTACCCGAGGTCAAAAAAAAAAAGCCTAACCACACCCCTATGCCTCCTTTGGCGTTGTAGATTGCCGACCTATGTTTCTGTATATATATATATATATGTATATATATATATATATATATATATATATATATAGATACAGAAATAAGGGTTGGCAGTCGAGAAAACCTCGGAAAGCAAGGGGAGGATGTGGTAGATCATTGAAACAGATTAAGAATTTGGAAAGAAAGAAAGAAAGTGAAAGAAATGCCACCTGGCGGGCATTTTTTCTTCACTTTCTTTCTTTCTTTCCAAATTCTTAATCTGTTTCAATGATCTACCACATCCTCCCCTTTGCTTTCCGAGGTTTTCTCGACTGCCAACCCTTATTTCTGTGTTATTTCAACGAGCCCCTCATTTCCTATTCTGATTCGCTATATATATATATATATATATATATATATATATATATATATATATATATATATATACTATATATATATATATATATATATTATATATAATATATATATAGAAACAGAAAGCCGACTGGAACAAGGGAACGTTAATTAAAAGGCATGCCTCTTTACTCTGCTCGCAGGGAACTCGATGACTCGTCAGAAAGGGCCCGGCGATGATGATTATCCAAAATGATGATTATATTTGGTATCTACAGGTGATACATTCCCACTAGCGAATAGCAATAATTACATTCCATGATTCCTCTTACGCAACCGAGACCCCAATAAATGCTCACACTTTCCCCTCCTCGATTGGAAGCGGTGGCCTGGACGCTTGCTAAGGGGCACGCTGGGTAAAACGTTTCTTACGAGAAACATGGACGGCTTCACTTCCACGTCCGTCATGGTCGTTGGAGGCACCTGCAGGAGATACTCTATAGTTTACAGGTGAAGTTTGCTCAATCACGGTGTATGGGTCAATATAGCTTTGCAGAATCTTCTCGCGCAGGCCCGGTGATCGTGTCGGGGTACACAGAACCACTTCTTTACCGGGACGAAAATTGTGTTGCGGTGCTCGGCATCGTAATGGGCTTTTTGTTCTTCCTGCGTTGCTTCAGTGTGGATGCGGGATAGGTGTCGACAGTGGTTAATCCGGGAGATGAACGGTTGAGGAAAAGGGGTAACTGGAGAGACCGGTGCAAATAAGAAAAAGGTTTCAATAACGAAGGTAGGAGAACGGCCAAAAACCAGGAAAAATGGTGAGTAGCTAGTGCTACGCTGAAGTGCTGTATTGTAGGCAAAGATTACAAAACGGAAGAATTTGGTCCCAGTTGGTGTGGTCAGATTTGATATACACGCACAGCTTCTCTGAGAGAGTTTGGTGAATCCGTTAAGTGAGGCCGTGCGTTAGGATGATAGCTGCTGGTTGTTTTATGAACCGCATTTGCCGCTTGAAACACTTCTGCCAAAATTCGGGACAAGATGGCCTTACCGCGGTCGCTTAAAGCGGGGTGCGCATTGGCGCAAGATGATATTTTGCACCAGAAAGTTAGCGATTTCCGGGGCGCAGCCACATAGTAGAGGGGCTCTCTCGGCGTACCTGGTGAGACGGTCGACAGCAGTCACTATCCAGCGGTAGCTGTTTGGTGTGTTGGGAAGCGGACCGCACAGGTCAATGCCCACAGTTTAGAAGGGCGCCCAAGGACGAGGTGCCGGTTGTAGCAAGCCGGCTGGCGGGGTCGTAGCGCGTTTTCGGTGCTGGCATTAGGTGCATCAAAAATATATTTCGCCACGCTTGTCGACATACCATGCCAAAAGAAGCGACAACGAATGCGGTCCTAGGTTTTCTCAAAACCGGGGGGTCCTGCTGTCGAACCATTGTGAAATGCCTCTAAAACAGCTGTGCGTAGCTCCCGAGGTAGGACAGGGACCCACCGTTGCCTGTAGGGTGGGGGCTGTAATGGTGGAAAACCTCGTTTTTAAGCTGGAGCTTGTGAAGTTGGTGACGTAACCGACTGTTGGGAGGTAACGCGGAGCCATCTATCAGGTCGATTATTCTTCGACAAAAAGTGTCGTTGCACTGTATGGCCGAGAGCCTGATTTCATCAACCGTGGTATTAGCTATGGGCGCCAAGGGTAAACAGGCCTGCTTGCCGGCGAGAAGCAGACGCCCGATTGCGATAACGGACAGCGTGAGAGGGCATCTGAAACTAAATGCGTTTTGCCGGACTTGTACGGGATCGTAAAATTGCACTGGTGTAGACGGAGAACCCAACGGCCGGGGCGGCCGGACAGGTCGAGGCAGCCGAGGCAGCGGCCGGAGGCAGGAGGCCGGAGTTCGAGGCAGGGGCCGGACAGGCCGGACAGGCAGATGCAGCCGGACAACGTCGACAACCGGCACAAGGCGTGATGGTCAGTTACGACATTGAAATGTCGCCTGAACAAGTAAAGGTGGAATTTTTGGATGGCCCACACAACAGGAAGGCATTCTTGCTCCGTGAGTGTATAGTTTTGTTGAGTCGACGTCAGTGTGGGGCTGGAATAGGCGACCACTCGCTCCCTCTTGCCCGAATGGAGTAGCAACTAAAGTGCGCCGGTGCCTTACCCACTCTCGTCCGTCTGTAGAACCGTTGGTGCAGCGTCATAGAAGTGCCAAAGCACAGGGCTCGACGTGAGTGCGTTTTTCAGAGCTTGAAAAGCCCGTTCGCAATCTTCTCTAAAAGTAAAAGCTGTGCGAGAGCGTAGGAATTATTTAGTGGAGAAGCAACCATTGCAAAATCTTGCATGAAGCGCCAGAAGTATGATGCTAGTCCGAGGAAGCTGCAAATGCCTTTCTGCTATAGCGGGCGTGGAAATTTAGGACGGCCAAAATCTTGTCAGGGTATGGCTATATTGGTGTTTTGCTCTTGATGTTCCCTACCAACTTTTTTGATTTGCTGGTGAATGTGCATTTTTTGTGTTAATCTGCAGTGCGGCATTTGAGAGACATGGCAGTACCTCGTCAAATGTTGGTGATGTTGCTCAAACGTGGTTGAAAAAACAACAATGTCGTCGAGGTAACGAAGGCAAGTTTTCCATTGGAGGCCGCGGAGCACGGTATCAATCATGCGTTCAAATGTCGCGGGCGCATTACATAGCCCGAAAGGCATAACATTGAACTCGTAAAGCCCATCTGTCGTGGCGAAAGCCGTCGTTTTTTTATCATTTTCGCGCATCGCGATTTGCAAATAACCTTAGCGTAAATAATGGCTGGAGAAGAACTCCGCTCCTTGAAGGTGGTCCAGAGCTTCATTTATGTGGGTAATCAGATATACTTCTTTCCGAGTAATCTTATAGAGGGCACGGTAATCAACAGAAAAGCCAACTGAGACGTCCTTTTTCTCCAATAACAAGACTGGCGATGACCACGGGCTCAATGATAGACGTATAACATCCCGCTTGAGCATGTCAGCGACGTGGTATTCTATAATCACCCAGGCAGCACAGGACTGTTCGGCCTTACTCAAGCCGGTGTACTTTGGCCGGTGATTTTCTGCCCGGTCTTTCTCCGGCAACCATGTTCGGCCCGTGTCCAAATGTGGGCCTTTTGGCCGTATACGGCCGTACTCCCGTCACTGTCCAACGGCCAGTGTCCGTCGGCCAGTCGACCGGCTTACGTTCATACGGCCAGATTCCAGCCGTATGGCTCCGGCCATCCCAAAGCCACCCGTGTGCGGCCGAAGTACGTCAACCGGAAGACAGCCGAGATGCGGTCGTCGGACTCCAGCCGGACTAAAGCTGCCGGAAATTCGGCCGTGCTACGGGCAGTGCAGTTCAGCCACAGTACGTTAACTGTACTGAGGCTGTTGGACGACCACTGCTTGCAGCGCAAGCAGTGACTCAATCGCGCTGTCCAGCAGCACAAACCCACCATTTTGGGTCCACTGCACCCACATCAAAGTGAGCCCGCGCGCAACCACCAGCCGTCCAGCCTGGCTTAATATCAGCGTCAGTTTACACCAAAATTAATTTATTCAAAAGTGCTCACAAATGGTCGTTCCTTTAATTGCTGTGCCTTTTTTACTGTCGAATACAGGGAATATTCATTTCTTTGCAGAGCTGGAATAGATGAGTTGTCCAGGTCCTGATATCTTCTGTGGGGCGGCTTACCTCTAATAAACAAGGAAGGATGGGGGGAAGACAGGAGCGGAAGGCGCATACTTTCGTGGGTTGAATTTCGCAAAGATGAAAGTGCCGCTTTTAGGCAATTTCTTTTAAGACAATACTTTCACGCTCTGAATAAATAAACTATTTTTACAACAGCTGCTTGACCAGTTTTTTTTTTATTTAAAACCGGTGCGAATGCCTTTACGAAGCGGTTTGGTACACCACAAAACACTCAGCAGCATTCATTATAATTACTTCACACAAAAATTATGTCCAGTATTTGCCCATTTTTCTTGCAAGGAAATTTTCTAATCGAGCAACTTTTCTGATGATCTTTCACAGGGCTGATCCTAGAAGTGATCAAAGAAATACTTTCAGTTTCAATGTATTTTTTATGTTGTTTTCATGAGTTACGTGCACACTCCTTAATAGTCCAAAAGAACTTAATTTTCCTCTAAAGTCGTACTACGTTAAGAAAATTCTAGACGTGTTGCGAATGACGCCCTTCTTCAGATGGCTGCAGTTGTATCCCTCTGTGTTCACGCAAGGAAAGGCGTAAGACAAGAGTTTCATATTTTCTTTCAAACAAATAACTTAGCAATTGTAGTATTCTTACAGAAAACCTTGCATACTGCAACGAATAAAGCAATAAATATTTCATTGGCCAAGTTTGAATGGGTAGGGTTCTCAACCCGTCGGAGGCGAACTTGAGGCTCCGCAAGTTTATTTATTTATTTATATATTTATTTGACACCTGCTTGCCCTTGCATGCATTACAGCAGGGAGATACATAACACTAAGCATCAAATATGAGACCAAATAACAAAATAATTCTACAAAGCGCGGTGAAAATCGTCATTATAAACAGTGGATAAAATCATACGTGGAAGATAATTACACTCTCATCTTGATCTAAAATAAAATGAATCGCGCAAGGCGTCACCTTAAAGGAAAGTTAATAATTTGCTTCAAGCTAGCGATCCCACTATGGGATATGTAGAATGGAGCTTGAATATACTTCTCCCCTTCTATTCCAGTTTTGGAATGATAGATATTACGAAAAAAGTTTAACCTCAGATTTCGTATATGATCTTTACCATCTTACTATTTAAGTTTACTTTTACTTTCCCTCATCCTAAGTTGACAGTGTCAATACCTAGTACGAATCGCACTGCCCTATTCTGTATGTTTTCGAGCGTATCAACCAGCTCTTTGGTGTAGGGATCCCAGAAAACACATGCGTACTCCTACATTGAGCGCACATGAGTGAAATACGGTTGTTCTTTTCAGTTAGGTGGAGGTTCGCTGAAATTTTATCTCGGAAAGCCAAAAACACGTGCAGCTGTAACTTTTATGTTGTGTATGTGCCTATTTCTCTAACAACTCGTTGAATAAACTCCTGGTTATTTATATTCCCCGGCCGTTCTTCAATCAGTGCAATTTACTGTATAGCATTCAATTGGAATGACGGTTTTCTTTTAACTTTGACGTCAACACACTTTTTAAGATTCAACGACTTTTCTGAATGAGCACACCAGGATGTTATTAATTTCAATCATGCAGCAAGTATTCAGAATCACGTTCATTCCCTATAGTCCTGTAAATTACACAGTCATTCCTGAACATTTTTTAACAAAGATTTGAGGCCACACAAACAAAAGAGGACCCGCAACTGAGCCTTGGGGAATTCCTGAGGCCGCGGGAACATATCCGGATGAGCAACCAATGAGAGCGACCAACTGCTGTCTTAGAGAGATATACTCGGCTATCCATGCAATAACCTATTCATTCACTTTATTGCCCGCAATGTACTAACAAGAAGGTGATATAAAACACCGTCAAATGTTTTTTTGCCGCACAAGAAAATAGTCAGCTACTTTAAGCTTATCTATTGCTACAGCCAACTCGTGCGTGAACTCAATAAGCTGCGTTGAGCAAGAAAAACCCGACTAAATCCCTGTTTGCTAGGATGCTGGCGATTATGTTTAACCAAATGAGGCATATCCCAAGTGTAGCTAATCTCAATTTCAAACACCGCAACTAAATAAACATCCAGGCTTCGTCATTCACAAGGCTCTGTTGTTATGGCAAATTCAAAATAACACTTGTTCTTTAATACGCAGTCATAAAATTCAATGCAATGAAGTAACATAGTTCAGGCCACGAAGTTGAGCCCACCAATGCACCAGCTTAGCCTCTTCTACGTTTATCACACACAATATAGTGCACATTGTTTTTCGCAGTATTATTTTGAGATGAATAGCCGGAATCTTGCGCTTTTGCGCGCCCTTGCCTTTCTTTGGTGGGGAGTCCCTGACATGGCGCCGGCTGAGCTCCTGCGTGGTGGCCGCTTGCTCGACACCATTTAAGGCCACTTATTTTGGTGCACCACCACCATCTCGGGTCGGACACCGCTGCGGGGTCGAGATCTCGAATGGTCTCCATTTCTTGAGGGGGCGAATTGCCTCGAGCTCATGCGTCGACGAAGCCGACGGGCGAGGCGTTGTAGCGGCTATGACTGGCGAGGCTTAGCTCACCCGCCGGTGATGCACAGTCTTCTTTTTGGCAGTAAATGGCATTTCGGTGGCCTAAACGTTTCTCTGGTAATGTCCAGTGAGTCCTTGCACCTTGCCCGTTCACCTAGAACACTCATTAATGTATGACAAACGTAGTTCGTTCATTTAAAACGCAGAAACACCGAGCGGATGAAAAACGTGTCTGTGCCATTCGACTCCCTTACGGCTCTTTCTTCACCCGGGGAAAAACCGGTCCTACATCGGCGGGTCTTCTGCCAAGCACGTCTGTGCATGAATTCTCGACGCCCAGACGCGCGCCGTTGTTCGCATAATGACGTATAACCTGATACCTTACGAAGGCCGGTCTTCTCTTGAACTCCGGTTGCCCAAAATTCTGCGGCCGTTCGCTTGCCGTAATTCGGTCGGGGAGCGCTAACCAAACGAAACACGTACATTCTGAGGCCGTAAGTCGGCCGGTCTCCGTTATAACACCGGCTGCCCGAAGAAAACGAATATTCTGCCGCCGGATGCGCGGTTCTCAGTTGAAAGAGCGGATGCGCGGCAGCCGCGCTACGGCCGGTCTCCTTTCGAACACCAACTGCCACAAGAATACGGGTATCCTGTGGCCGGTCGCTTGCCGTGCTTCGGCTGAACACCACTTCCCGAAGGAAAAACGGATGCGCTAAAGCCGTACACCGGCCGATTTCTTTCTCAACATCGGCAGCCAAAACGCAACTGAATATCTGACAGCCTGGCAGCTGCCGTTGTGCGTCTGAAAACGGGCGGCCGGAGAAATACCGAAGCGCTGGTTGCCGAATGTTGGTCGTTCATCGTATGATCAGTGGCTGCCAGAACCTGGATGCTGGCCGAACATGCCAGAAGGCGGCCATAGACGGGCCGGTCTTGGGAGACACTTTCTGTGCCGCCTGGGCGGGCGTTCATGCGAAGACAAACAGTACGGGTGACGGCGTACAACCGCCGAGCCATCTATCTTCAATCCGGTGTGCGGCCACCTACGTTCGTTTAAGTGAGGAGAAATTCACGTCAAATCATGAAATGTGTTTCCTGAATGCGTGAAGCAATTTTTCCGTCTCTGTGGCTGTCAGGTCTGCGCTAATGGTAGCAGTAAGAGCGGACAGACTATACAAAGTAGGACACCGCACACGCCTGAAGATGTTATGGAGCTAGAGACAACAGACGCTGGCGCGACATCGACCACTGAAGCGATGGTCATGCCCTTTGGTAATAGAATGGCCCCACGCGTGGTGTTGGTGGCGACGATAGCTGCAAATACCCGTAAAAAGCGGAGAAGGCTCGTTGACATGACAATTCCTCGAGAAAACAGGCGGGTTGAGGGCGAGGCCACAACATCCCAGTCAGAAATGCTGCTCGAGGAAACTTACAGGACCTACTTCTTCACTACTGGGTGTCAGAACATGCTCGGCATAGAAAGTTAAGAAATGGTGTCTGGGACTTGGAGCAGAAGAAGTTTGGGTGTTCGTATTGTGAATACCTGGTTGAGAACAGGAGAAAATGGCTGAAGCCGATGGCAGGAAATATCAACCAAAAATTAGTTCGTGGGCCTACTCTGACAGAACCGCAAATTCAATGTGGTGTCGATCGTTCCTCATGAACACGCGGGCTGTACAAGTTCCAACAGGCTTTATGTGATATTCATTGGCGCTGTATAGCGCCAGGCCAGAGTATGTGGTCCCCACTTTTCGTAAGCGCGAACACAAATCCAAATGCATAACCGAAAGACTAGTACCGATGTCCACTAAAGCTTGCACAGACATAGCTTCTACTATTACTTGATGGGTGCTTTGGGGGAGTTGAGATTAGTTCAAGCGATGCAGTTTTCCCTCCATAAACTGCAGCATCAAGTTTTCCGATTGGCTGCTCGGGTCACGCAAAACGGAGCGGAGAGGTAGGACCCTTTTGCAAGACCATAAAGATGGCAAACTGCCCAACACTAACAAATATAGAACACGGTAGAAATGTGGGGTGTGAGGAACAATGCCGGCAACACGAGAGTACAAGTGTAAATTCAGTAAAGCAAATAACATCTGGTTTCGTCTTACAGACCGGAAGTCTGGCTGAGATTGAAGAAGCAGTGGAAAGTAGACGTTGAAGGTGCGATAGACACTTCGGCCTTGTAATGTAAAGGCCATGGTTCAGGTGCGTTGCGAATGCACAAAATTGTGGCTCGATGGTAAATGTTTGGCCCGCTGTAAATGATGGTCTCATGGTTCCTGCCAGCTCTGTATACAGAAGCAGGACTCCGTCGTTCTGGACTTCCTGCACCGTTTGCCATCTGAGTGGTTTGGCCCGACCCCCGGGAATGCACCGGGACTCTCTATTCAAATCAACTTCATCTTCTGGGTTTCTGGGCATCCTGACGATGACGCTCTACCAGAATTGCCTTCATTGCGTTGCGCTCAACATACATTATGAATGGGCCAATCTTTTTTGGATTCCGCAATTCTATTACAATTCTACCCCTTCAAAAACTTTGCTGGGGAAGAGCCACACACACTTTCAAGGTTCGCAAATCAAAATCAACCATTATACCTAAACTCTATCTCAAAACAGTCATTTTTAATTACGGAAACTGAATTTTTGGAATCAAATGCATTCATAGAAATCACAAGTTCATCCACCGGTGGAATAAACAGCGAAGAGCAAACAATTCCGAAGTCAGGAAAGTTGTCCTGCCGTTTGAAGCCATTTGGTTGTTCGCATTTTCTTTACTTCTCTGCTTCCAACAGAACTCGCCGGGAAACTTCAGATGGCGTGCTCTCATTCGGAACGATTGAGTCTTCTTGCTCACGTGTATTTCTATGATACCTATCTGGACATATGCAAACAGGTGTACAGAGGACAGTTATTATATTTTTCACGACCGTGGTCTTTATGTCTGGAGACATCAGAAGTAATTTGATGCCGAGCGCGTGGCAATATTCTTTGTTCACTCGAAAAGTTACCGTATCTTGGCAAAGCCTGTTACGGTGCCCTTGGGAGCTAGCCTCGCGCAGCACCTGGACACTTCCTTCAAGCTTGAATGGCTCCCGCTACGAGGCTCAAACTGCTCCTGGGGAGTTTATGGCTCTGGTGTGCTGACGGCTGTTGGAATAGGTTGAATGCAGGGTCAAAGAGGGGCTGTCTGTATTCTTGAGCTTGTATTTTCTTTTCCATCCTTTCCGCACCTACAAAGAACGTTTTGGCTCTTTGAAGGCCTGGTTGAAATGAAGCTCAGAGCCCACATTTCAGGGTGGTTCGTTTTATTTGTAACCAGGAAAAGCAACGTATCGGCTTCGGTGGTAGCTGGTCCAAGAGCTGCAGCTTCTTATGTCCAATTCACCTATGGTACTAAGCATTAATGAAGGAGTGATCTGTTTACGTAAAGCCTAGCTTCATTGTTTTGAGGCAATATGTTGTTTGGAACTGAAAACTTGGTCTCTCTCTTCAAGTGATTTTTATTAGGCATTATTTTGCTATTTTGTTGGATGCCATCTCCAAAGGTTCTCTCAGATGCGCTCCCAGTCATGTCCTTTCCACGAAGATGAGCGGGAGACATGTGTGTCAAGTTCCATCTAGGCTTGTACTTGTCTTAGCGCTGTTACTCGAAAGTGCATCAGCTTCCCTTCTGTCACGACGTTCTTTATAACTGCGAAGTGCGGGTACAGCTTTGCCAGTTTTTTAGATGTGAAGCAGGGGACGTCCTTCTTCGAGCACGAAGAAGGACGGGACGTCGTCATGCGTGTTCCCTCCCCCGTTGTGTGGGTGCCATTGTGCGGCGTCCGCACCCCCACTGCGCTTTCCTGGCCAGCTCCCCGGATGATGATTGTGGGAGTATGACCCTAGGGATTGGCCAAAGATAGCTTCGCGTTCGACCGCCGTCGTCATCTTCCGGTAGGGGAACCCTGAGTAGTATGCGAGGCAATCCTCGTCTCCTCTTCAACGCTGCCACTCCTCTCCAGCATTCCTCCTCTCCTTTCCAAAGGTCCTCTATTCTCCGGGATTGCGCAACCAATGGCAACACCGGAGGCTCCACGCACGATAATGCGAAGCAGCTTAGGGTTAGAGACGCGACGGTAGCCGCTGCACACTCCGCTGTGGGTGGCACTGTAGCTCCGCGGAATGACGCGCGCGCCCTCAACTCCCCCTCATTATTTTCCCGCAACGGCGAGATAGAACTGAAAACTAATGGGAACTTGAGTCGACACCATGGCTGCTTCGCATACTACTCAGGGTTCCCCAACGAGAAGATGGTGAAATTTTTGCACATCCTATAACACCTTCTTCTTTTCAGCTTTCGCTCGGCTTTTAGTGTTTATATTTGCACTTCGCCCTTCGTTTTTAATTTGGCGTGCTCACTTTCAACTGACTCGACACAAATGTCGATGAATACTATCAAAAAAGTAAGCAATCTGCAGTGAATTTGGCGGCATTCCGATCGCAAAAATCCTAAAAAAATACTTGTGACTTCACGTTTGCACGTAGAAATCGTATGTTAGCAGTGAAAAAACGCTTGGTTCTCTCTAGGCTACGCCGAAAGTTTATTGCTTATTTTTTAATTCATAGAGAAGTCAAAATTTTCTTTCTGTCATTAGAATAACCTCGGTTAGTTTTTTTAAAAGAAGTTGCGGCAGAAATTTTTGAAAGTGTTGTGTGCGCATTAAATGTTTTTAAGCGCGAAATATCGGCCATTACCCATCGCCTAGATGAAGCTCACACAACATCGCCAGCCTATGCCCGCTTTTTTAAAGAGAAATCGTCGAGCCTTATGTAATGTTTCTGCAACAAATCTGTGTTTCACATCGGAAGATACCTGCTCTCAGAATAAACACACGTCAATCTTCTCGGTTCAGCCCCTGCATGGCAGAGGGCAATGTTACCCGCATAGGATACACAGTAGAAAATTGAAAACAAATTAGAAAAATCAGGTATACTACAGAACAGTATGTTTAGAAGAATATAAACTCTTCAACTTGAAATAAATGACACAAAAATGTTATTGGGTTGAACTAGAGTGCCTTTTTGTTCTGATCTATGCGTTCCAAACTTATAAAGTTGAAATGCAGAGTGGTGCGCGATCTCTGATGTTGCAGTGTTACACGACAGAGGTAGAGCCTTGTATACTTGTAGTACCCACTAGGTAATGGAGCAGTCCTTGCTACACGCTCTAACAATACCCCCACCATAACTGTCCCCTCAGAGGGGTTGAACTCTATGTTCCGCACAAAATATAATGCGTCGAAGGAAAGCGTTATAATTATAAGACGACAAAGCCGACTTTGTTGTGAGGCTGGGTATCACTCATGCAGCACAGCTATTCTATGTAGATTCTGACAGAAGTAAATGCGGGCTTACACGAAAATTACGTAAAAAAGTGTGAAAGGAAAGCCTACTTTTTAGTTAAGATCCCGTAGCGCTCAACCGGATGCATTGCTCTTAGACATGCTAAAAATGGAGCCTAGGGATACTCCATCACGAAAAGGGTATTATTCACTTGTCTTACCTTCGCTGTGTAATAGTAGAAGTAGTGAAAACGTGAAATTTAAAAGCAGCCTGACGCTTCGCTTTAAAATGAAACTATGTGCCTTAAGTTTTATTCATGTAATTAGCATAAATAATCCCTAAACGTGATTTGTTCCGGAAACTACTTCGACTGCTTTTGGGGTAAAATCGATCCGCTTCGTCGTCCACCTTCCCAGGTCGAATGGCACATATTTTAAATTCTGGCCTTAAAAACGTTGGCAAACAGCAAACTCTACCTCGGTGTTGATCATGTTCAGGTTTAGAATAATATTTGCGGAACATTGAATTACACTGCCACTGATAAATTATACCTATCCACATTTCCATGCAGCTGATGAGACGTGGTATCTACGTATGGACCTATTCTGCGAATAATAACGACAGTGGACGTTACTGCAGGGCTGACAAATTTATAGAAGGAACGGCAGCTTCTTTTAGTTTTGCCAGGATATACACCATCAATGGACATGTGTAAGTGTTATCACATTTATTCAGCCCAGCAGAAAATTTACACTTTCTTTTATTCTCTTCCCCGATAGCCAACGCCAGAGGATCGAGGCAAAAATTCTCCACCCATATGCACAAGCCGGGGATACAATGACCGTTTATGATACAGGTAATTTTGACAGCAAATTGGCATAATAGTCATAACCCCCCAAAACAATGGAAATTAATCGGTGAATTTTTAAATACAGTGTCCTCGCGTAATAATTTTAACAAAATTAACTTTCACGGGACCGTCTTTCTTCAGCCATCCGACGTTGCTAATGCTTTCAGCAACTTTTTCTCGTTATCAACCCCAAGCATTACCACTACTGATCAGCACTCCCTACCCCGCTCCCCACACTCGTTTTATCTGTACCCCGTTACTGCCAATGAAGTGCACCTAACGATTTGTAACCTCAAAAATACCAGTCCCGGTTTGGATAACATTTCGATGAGTCATTTGAAACTTGTTGCTCATATGGTTTCGGAAACAATAAGTATCATAACTAATTCTATTTTTAAGTCTGGCATTTTTTCTAATAGCTTAAAGATGACCAAGGTTATTCCAGTATTTAAGAAAGGTAATAAGGAGTTAATTAACAACTATAGACCAATTTCAATCCTTTCCAGTTTGAGCAAGATCATCGAACAGTTACTTGTAAAACGCTTAACTAACTATCTAAGAAAATTTAACGTAATAGATAATTCACAATTCGGTTTTCGTGCGGGAAGTTCCACTATCTTGGCTTTACTAACCTTAACCGATTTTATTAAAAAATCTATTGATTGTGGTAAATATGTTGGCTCAGTATTCTTAGACTTCACAGAAGCTTTCGATACCATCAATCACAAAATTTTATTCATGAAGCTAGAAGCATATGGTATAACCGGTCCAGCACTTGCTCTATTAAAAAATTACTTGGTTGATAGGCAATACGTGGTAGCTGCAGCTGGCTCGTTCTCCGACTGTAAAACTATTAACCAAGGTGTCCCGCAGGGTTCCATTCTCGGTCCCTTATTGTTTAATATTTATATGAATGACTTCCAAGCTTTTTACACCGATACAACTGTCTTTTATATGCTGACGATACCACAATAACATTATCAGACACATCTATAGTATCCCTAACTGATAAATTAAACGCTGCTTTAACGGATGTGACTGAGTGGTGCTGCAGAAATAATTTAATTATTAATCCTACTAAGACTACATTTATGATCTTTAGAAGCCACCAGAAAGTGTTAGGTATGTTGCCAGAATTAAGACTTGGCTCTAATCGGATCGTATCATGCGACTGCGTCCAATTTCTTGGTATAATTCTTGACACTAACCTTACGTTCTCATCTCACGTCGATCATTTCAGAAAAAAATGGCATTTGGTATCCGGGCATTGCTCAAGGCACGACCGTTCTTTCCAACTAAAGCTTTGTTATCACTTTACTTCGCTTTCATGCACAGTCATATCAACTATGGAATCACTGCTTGGGGTAACACATATCACACCCACCTATCATCCATTCAGCACACTCAAAATCAAGCTATCCGTATCATTACTAGCAGCCCCCGCCATTGAAGTGCATCACCTCTACCCCGCGCAAATTCTGTTTTATAGGTTACAGCATTGTTTGATTATAACTTAGGTATTTATTTTTTCAAACTACTCAACAACCAATTATGTTTTGAACTTGTTGACGTAGGTACTTTAGTGAATCATAACACTACTAGATTTGCCTTGAATAATAACTTGTTGTTACCTAAGGTAAAAACTAATTATGGCCAGCAAACATTTCATTTTGCCACCATTAATCTATGGAACCGCCTACCACTTAATATTAAATCATCACGTTCTATCACAGCCTTTAAAAAATCTCTAAAAAATCTTCTAACCTGATATGTTTCCTAATTTCTTTGTTGTGCTGGTTTGACTGTCGTCATTTGTTTGCACAGTAGTTTTTTGTGTACTTTTGTAAACTGTTAGTATTTAATTGTGTATAATGATAATTTGTTTTTTGAATGCCGTTTTTATGTACATAGCCTAATATTTTAGTAAATTCCATATGAAAACCATGCACTACATGTTCTTGCTTATTTGTTTTCTTCACTAATGTTTTATTGCACTTGTTTTTGCTTCCACTGCTGCTTCTGAAAAGTTTTTTTTGTACTTTATCATCGAGGGTCCCAGTGCAGTCTCTGACTTCGGGACCCTTGTCTGTAAACTTCCTTTGTAACCGTTTACTCTTTACGAATAAACTTCAACTTCAACTTCAAACTTATGGTTTATACGACATGCATCTTTATTATTGCGAGAAGACGATATTTATGAACAACAAGCACAAAACGCAAGGAAGGAAACCGCTTGAATATTACATGGGGCTACACCAGTATCATACTTGCTGGCTCCCAATATACATACCCGTGAAGTTTTATGCAAGGACAAAGTGCAGACTCTTTGTACGCCAAAGCAGTAAACATTTTCAAAATTGTATATTTAAATAAAAAAAATCTTCGGTTCCCGGCACGGAAAATTCCAGAATACATTTTAAGCAGCCGAAAAGGTTCGCGTTTCACCACTAGAATCATGTACACGAGCACAGTTTTGAGAGTTCCGGTGAGGTCGTCATCACATTTTCTTGGCTCAGTGACGTTGGTTATAGCAAGACATCAACGACACTTGCGACATAATTTTCCAACTGTTAATGTTTGGGTTTCCCATCAAAAATGTTCCTGCTGAGGGATATTGTTTCACAGACAAAAGAAATATTTTTTTTTTACAGGGAAGGAACATATACCTACCGTATCATTGCGACTTCTTGCTAGAAAAAAAGTATTTCACAAGGCGTTATCTAAATTCGGATTTTTTTCGTTAGTAACGCTATCCTGGACAGCGACAATGTGATAAGCACTTGGGTTGCCTGAAAATAGCTTTGCAATTTGTGGGCAGGGATAAAGCACAGAAAAATCAAACGCACATAAATAAAACAATCCAGGGTAAATTTCTCTCAAAATCATCGGTTCGATTTGTTCGTTGCTAAGCTTTCTTGATTACGTCTCAAGGCGACATCAATACCTACGAAAAATTAGATATAAGCTCTTGAAATATGTGAAATATCTCATAAAATAACCTAAACGGCCACTATACCTTCTGTTGGTGGATCTTTTAAAATGTTGTATCTCGCTGTGAAAAATTGGTTCAGGAATTTTGAAGTTGAAATGTAGAGTTCAGCGACTATCGTTTGATGTATTGAAGAAATGCTTTTGTGAGGACGAAGGCATTGTGCATAATATCTAGTCCGAATATTCCCAAGGAAGCTATTCTTACATTTACCTTTTCATGTAACATTATGTTTAGCAAATTTAATTGCCTTTAGTTGATCTGCCTCCCTTAGCAGATATGCAATCTCGCCAATACAACTTCAGCCTGAACACACACCCGAAGTTAAAGTTTTTGTTCTCGGGTTAAAATTGAGACGTTGTATGTGCCGATGACTTAGAAAACCGAGCACTGGATTCAGTGATTATACAAAGAGTGCGGAAAAGCGAGTAAAAAATAGCAAGATACGGGAAATGCACCCAAACTACCAGCTGTGTTTTTTGTAAAAATAAAGATTGCATACAAGAGCGCATCCCAAGGAAGAGCATGCGCAATTAAACGACATAAACGAGGCGTGTTGGGGAGTCCCTGTTAGGGAATAAACGGTGAATTTTCATCACTTAGCTGGACTTCCATTTCATCTACAGGAATGTGTGCAGCGTCATGTGTACATTAGAATGCATAGCTCGATGTCCTAGAAAAAGCACAGCAAAGGAATGAATGCTTCTTCACTGGTAATTAGGAACCAACGCCAATGATGCAGTGAATCACGTTGGTGGAAGCAACGAGTGAGGTCCTGAATTAAACTGTTCGTGATGGTGAAATGAAACGTGGGTTTTCTATTTGATGCTTTGTAATTTTCGACAAATTATAGAAATTTTAAATTGATAAAACCTGCCGTGCAATTTATCTAATATTCTCGCAGAAAGTATATTCGGAATATTTATTTAATGGCATAGTTTAACGAAGGCTGAACAGAAATTGAATAAAACTTGTATATTGTCGCGTCGACAAAGATGACGCAGGTTTCTTCCAGGAACGAAGTTTATTGGAGCGAAATTGTGCGCCGCTGAAAGTCGACGAAAATACAGCCACGGAGAAGCAGTCAATGAAGTCATGTGTGGAGGCTGCCATCGGCGAATCGAATATCTCGGTGTCTGCCTTGCGAGCAATAATGCTTCGGCGGCAATCTTTCCAGATCCATCGAATGAGATCTTGAACATTTGCGAAGAAGGGGGAGTGTTATATTTTCGTTGCAACATGTAATACACTTTTTATAAAAATATGATAGCTTGCGCAGCACACAAAAGTAATATATAGAAACCTGTCTCTTTAACAATATTCAATACATTAAGTTTATGTT
Source organism: Haemaphysalis longicornis (assembly GCA_013339765.2). Classification (NCBI taxonomy): domain Eukaryota; kingdom Metazoa; phylum Arthropoda; class Arachnida; order Ixodida; family Ixodidae; genus Haemaphysalis; species Haemaphysalis longicornis. The sequence goes on from CM023455.1 coordinate 68,390,300, forward strand.
TTCCAATTTACACACCTAAGGTAGCTGGGTAAACACCCAGCTATCTTAGGTGTATAATTTGCAACCCAAACACTGAAAACAAAACACCCAAATGCGCAAACCAGAGGTTCGCACACATGTGCATTTGTGTATGACAAGAATGTAATGCCATGCAAATGAATTTATTTATTCAAGCCTTGTAAGTATTTAATTTTTTGCCAATATCCACTGTGACCTAATCGATTTCTTTATTGGTAGGCATTTGACTGAACTATATATATTGGTTCGCTAACTTCTATATTTTTGTGTCAGGAACAAAGCTCAACCAAAAAAAAAACTATGATCAGATGAAAATAGCGTTGAAAGATAATTGGTCAGTAACCAGATAACGGCAACTGCTTAGAAACATGGCACATAGGTGATAAGCACTAAGTTAAAAATTAAAAATTCGTGCAGGTTAGCAAGGCACTCAACATAAAGCTCATTCCGTTTATCCTCCGGAAAGGCTGCCTTCCTCTTGCGAATAAATTAGGCTATTCAAGCACTCACATAGTTTTTGGTTCTTGTGGCAATTTCTTCTCTTGAGCTCAATTTGTCGCTGATTGGTTTGGTCGGTAAAATGCTTTTTTCGGCTCCTGTTACCACTCCCTTACAATCAATTTGAATACATTTGTTGCCAAACTTCACAGCGGAGCATGGTAAAGCAACGTTCCAAATTATATAATAATCTTAGCTGGATATTTCCCTTACCCCACTGTGGGCTGGTTGACGTTATTATGCAGGTTTCCCCAAATAAAATATTCCAATAAGTCAAATTGTTACGTTAGGCAGCTTTTTTCAGTACCTCATCCTAAGCGTCATTTTTGCTTAAGTTCTTGAAAATTGTCAGTCAGAGGCGAGCTGAGACTCATGAACGGCGGGTGGCCCTTCGAGTCCACTACGCTGTGTGCCGTCGCCACCGCCTTCGCCAGTGAGCAGGTATAGTATGGTTTTCATGTGTTTATGGCCAAGGACACAGAATCCAATGAAGCACCAAAAGTGTGGTCAGTGGTCCTTCATTTGCACTTTAGTGACAAAAGTGTGCATGTTATGAGGTTAGTAATATATCTTAAACAGCTTAATATGTCAGTGTAAAATGCCCGGCTCTAAGATACGAGATGGTGACATTGGTGGATAAAGGGGGCAATGTATGGATGTATATCCCCAGGGACCTCCACCAATGCTGCGAGAGCAGAACGTACACGATGTTTCGGATGCAATTTAAAAGTGGAGTTCGGCGAGATAAGCTAAAACACGTTTGCGCCTGAACGTTGCTTTGTTTCTTAAAAATAATTACGGTTGAAGTACAATTGTGTACTTGTACAAGTCAGGGAAGTGTCGCCGCGCCACATCGTCCTATTTAATTTTATTTCGGACATACATACATGTGCGTGTAATTACGTGCACGTGCCGCGGAAAAAGAGACTCGTACCTCTCCTGACGAAGCCACCGCACCGGGAGTAAAGATCGGGAGGCAGTGGATGCTGTCAAACATAACACCAGTTCCATAGCTGTGCACAACAATAAAAAAGACACTTCAAATATAGAATACAGGCAGAACAAGCACGTGCAATGGGTACAGTATACAAATAAGACATGGGTTATACGTGCAATGAAAACAAATCACATGCCGAAACAATAGAGGTTTATAATTGCGTTCTTGTAAAAGATAAACTGTTCCTGTAGGTAACGCATACCCCAATGAAACGGTTATTGCATAGAATATTCCAGACGCAGGAAAGTCAGTTAACACCGCTTGTATCTAGCAGAAGGAGTGTTATTTTCTTTTGGTGTTGCCATATAGTTTCAGAGTGATGAGCTTCATCAATTACGGAATGATGGCTGTTACAGAGCGGTACAATTTGATTAAGGATAGTATGGCTTCCACAGTTGTTCGAGGTCTAGGGCCAACTAAATAGTTCGTACGTAAATTATGTACAACTTCCCGCCTCAAATATTCGTCACTTGAGAGGGCGAAGTTATTCCTAATTTAATGAACAAAATATACCTAAGAAAATAGTTTAGAGTTTAGCAAAGGGTAATTTTTTAGAATTAGAAAAATGAACCTTTCCGTTTAGGATATCCCGCGTAAGAATCGTACAGCTTTCCTTTGATGGTACTGGAGCTGATCTGAGACAGTTTCACTACCTAATCCCCATACTAGGTGGCAATATACAAGGTGTGAATGAATAACTGAAAAATACAATTGTTTCGTCAACCACGTTGGTAAGATCTGTCCGAGTGGGCAGAAATAACCAGCTGAGATAGATTCTTCGTACAGACATAAGTTACTTGGGACACTGGGGACCTCCACCAAAGGAGAGCGGGGGACAGGTTGCATGTACGCTCCTGTCAAGATATGAAAATGAAGAGGAGACGTAACTCCAGACACTGATGTCCGACGTAGCTTCCTTCTCCATGAAGTACGTTTTCCACATTCACAAGCTCGTTGGTTGATATTACAGAATAAGTCTGGGACAGCACACCGGAGCCTAAAACAAAACTAAGAAAACGGTGACGGCCACTCCTGTATGTTTTCTGTACCGGTGTTTTGTGGTAATGTATCAAAGCTTGAATTTTCGCAGTCTTGTATGTGAAAAATGCAAAGTAAAAAGTTGGAATCCGTGGGTTCTTAGATGAGGTAATGCAAAGTCATTCCACACATGGCGCTACCTAAATCCAGAATTAATACTGCTGTCTGATTAACCAGTGCCGTAACATGCATACAAAAACATATTCTACTTATCAAGTCATTGTTGCTCATGGTGTTTGGAAGAATAGAAGCCCCGCTGTTCTCAAGGCATGGGAGTTCGATGAAGCTGTGGCTAAGCGATGCTTGCACAATTACATGGAGCATGTTTTTACCACATTATTGCTGACTGGAGCAGGGAGATCAGGCTATTCCTTTGCATCTGAAGTGTACGGAGCAATCTCTTTGCTTGCTTCATGCTGCAATGCAATAGGTGTTAATATTATTACGCGCCCCATGCTAGCCTCAACGTGTGCAGTACTCGCAAATTTAAATGCATCCAGTGGGAGCTTGTTGAAGATGGTGTATAAATATCTGGGCTCGAATGCCGTGGCTGTAAGGTGCTACGCTGGGGAGTAGCATGAAGGGGAGAAAGTTTATGGTGATAGAGTAGTGCTTCCAGTGGCCAATAACCCAGCCTGTCGGGCAACGCAATGGGAGCAAGGCCCTCAAATCTTGGCATGATGTTACACGCTTATCAAAATAATTGGCTTTGTACAAAACCAGTTGCACCACAGAAGGCTTAGAAATCGGTTTGCTGCCGACAAAACCCATTGGGCATATACGGAACGCTTGATTACAGAATTTTTGTCCACACATTTAGGCATCCAGGCAGGGGAAGTCAAACGAGAGCAAAGGGTGGGCAGGCCCAAACTAGAACAAGGTCGTTCAATTGGGATAAATTTCCTAAATTTCAAAGATAAAAACAATATTTTAAAACGCGCCTATAAGCTAAAGAAGTTAAAGGAACCTCGAGTATGGATCGAGGAAGACTTCTCACGAGAAATTTAGGAAAAACTGCGAGACTTCGCTCTGGAGAACCATACCCAAAACGAGAAGTACAGGGTTGTGTTCGATAAACTTCTCGGAAACAGGTGTTTTTTATTCAACTCAGGAAAAAATGAGATAGTCTGTCCTCCAAGGCACGAAAAAGCTACGGCAAGCCTGCCACCTACTACCAGAGGAGGGTGTCCACAAGCGAAAGATGATGGTTATGGTGACGGTTATAGGCTCAATAATGTAGCGAGGAATTTAGCAATTCTAGTGTGCAATTGTCCAAGCATGCTTCCAAAACAAGATGTATTATGTGTGTTTGCAGAACGATGTTCGGCAGACATTGTTCTGGGCACACCGACGTGGTTGATTCCTGACATTGATAATACCGAACTATCTCTTTCTAAAGCATTTACAATATTCAGGAGAGACCCAGTGGCCGCAGGAGGAAGTGGAATGGTAGAGGCCATTAAAAATAGGTTTCGTGCTTGCCTTGTTCCCACCAGTTCTGATACGGTAACTTTGTGGGTTCTGGTTGACATATACCCTTCTGTTACGTCTGCCGTCGGAATGTCTTACGTCCACCTGATTCCCCTCCTGAATTGTTCAAAATTGAAATGATTCCTTAAGCGCTATCCATGACAAGTACCCAGCATCACCAATTAATCTAGGTGGTGGTTTTATATTTCCTGCAATTGACTGGCAGTCATAGACACCCTGGGGGGGAACAAAAAAAAAGAATGAAGAAAATTTTTAGATGTGCTTTCTTTATTTGATTTGCAACAAATGGATTGAGAATTCACACATGGCGATGCCATTTTGGATTGGGTAATGAAACCGACCCGGAAAAACGACTGTTCATGTTTTGGAATTTATTATTGATCACAATGTTTTCTACTATAAATATGCATTAAGAAACAACGCAGGGAAGCCAAACAACGCTACCTGGAATTACACACTCGCTAATAATAATCGGATCCTTCAAGAGTTGTCATCTTTTTCCGTTGAATTTTGTACACAATGTGTTACCCCAATTATAATGGTAACTGGATCTGTGTCAAAAACTAACTAACCGAACTTAAGCATCAGCACATCCCCAGGGTCAAAATATTTTATTCAGATAAAAGCGCATGGTTCACATTACGCGTGAAAATAGCAATAAACAAGAAGACACGCATGTACTCAAAATCCAAGTTCTCTAACTAAGATGGTTATTAGGAACGCTATCATACGGCATAAAAAACTTGAAATCTTTAATCCAAAGTTCCAAACAGAAATTCTGCAACAGTTATATTGTAGCATGTTCAAAAATAACACAAAAAAAATTCCGAACTATAATCAATCCTAAATGCGGCTCCTAAGTTAGTATAGATATAGTCAAATAAAGCGAAATAATTTCACCACCGAGGGTTGCGTCCACACTAATCTATTTTTAGCTCTGGTTTAACAGATGAAAGCCCACTACCACCTGAACTCCAACCAGTTTCCATTCCGTGTTTCATGAGAGATATTACCATCACACTGGAAGGAATTGAATGTCCCATTGATCAACTTTTGAATAATTGCGACCCAGGGCCAGATGGCATTTGTCCAAAACTGCTATGAATGACTAACCAATTATATCTCCTATTCTAGCCACCATTTTTAAACAATTACTCAACCCCGGTGTCATAAAAGATGAGTGAAAAATCGCAGGCACCACTCCGGTATTTAAATCCGGCAACCGATCAGAACTTTCCAATTATAGACAGATTTTCTTAACAAGCATACCATGCAAAATTATAGAGCATATCTTATCATCATCTATTATGACACACTTTAGAAAGCACTTTTTATATTAACCAGCCCGAATTTCTTCGAGGACATTCCAGCGAAACCTAATTATTTGAGCTTCTAACCGACCTACATCAGGCCGTTCATGACTCATCTAAAATTGAAGCCATATTCATCAACTTTCCAAATCCATTTGATAAAGTAGCTGATACACGCCTAGACAAATATTCCCACACTAACATAAAGAACAGCTTTATCAATTGAATGGCAACATTTTTAACCAACTACTATCAATACGTCTCTGTAAATGACCACAATTCCGCATTAACAGAAGCCAAATTAGGAGTGTCTCGGGGCTCTGTATAGGACTATTATTATTTCTGGTATACATTATCCAGGTAAGCTATACCTTAAGTTTTACTGTTCAGGTATCCGCCGATAATGCGTAATTTACAGAAACATTATTATCAGCTATGAAGTCTTTAAAGCTTTAGAGGCAGACCTGAACAATATTTTTAAGTGGTGTGAGCATTGGCAAACGCAAATAACTCCTTTCAAAACCAGAGCTATGACTTTCACTAGGTGTACTAACATGCACCTTATTTGGTCATCTTTTAACACAGCGATCGAAAATGTTTCTACAGTAAAATATCTGGGTGTCTATTTGTTAACAAACCTTAAGTGGAATGAATTTACTCATGCTTTAATTCCCAAGGCAAGTAAAACACTTGGTTTCATCAAACAAAATTTGTATTTAGCAAGTCAGTCAACTAAACTTTTACCTTATACTACATTTGTTCGATCCAAACTTGAGTACGCGTCGATTTTTTGGAACCCAAACCAGATATATTTGAAAACAAGTTGGAGGCCTTGCCGACTAAAGCTGCACGTTTCATTAGTAAGAATTATTCCCGCACATATACCATCACTGCGTTTAAAGAGTCTCTACAGCTGCCTTCTCTCAAAAAAGGGAGATAAGTGGTATTACTATGTAACTTCCATCGGTTCTATCATAATCCGTCATTTGCTGCATCACTTACCAAACCTGGCCATTGCAGTTTTAAACTTGCGGATAACCCTTTTGTGGATACCCCTCCCTTTGTTTTTCAGTACAAATATTCTTCGTCTATCACCGCTGTTTTTGGCCATCTTTCATTGTAATGGGTTGCCATAAGGCACTGCCAATATTCATTTCTCCAACGAGGGAGCTCTTTCAAGAGAATTTTCCTTTTTTCATCGTAGCACGCTCATTTTGGTATGTTTGCAGTTGGTATCTCATTTCTTCAGCCTTCTCTTTTGACATGGTAAGTCTCAAAAATTATTTTTTAACGTTTATTATGTCTCTATATGTGGCAGGTCCCAAATTTTTGCACCTCAGTAGCCAGGCGTTTATCTTTATAGAAAGCCTTTGCAACAAAACGGACATGCTGCAACAGCGGTGTAGCAACGCTGAGCACCTAGAGAACTTTCTCCGTACTACCGCCACCAGTCACAGGAATTGCTGTATGAGTTTTTTTTCTTCACCTGCGAAGTTACTGAGGAAGCTGTTACAGTTTCCTTTGTCTTCTTCTTTGGTGGGGTTTTTTGGGGCAAGGGCATCTAAGGCCAAGAGCGCCATTGCTATGATGAGGTAAAAATGTGCTGATGAAATGAGTTCAAATAGTGCATAAAATTACTTCGGTGTAAAGGGCCGGATCCAAAAGAGGAGTGAGGAGCGTGATGAGGCATGAAATGAGCTAACGGTGTATAGGGCCATGGTAAATAGAACCCTACGGATGAACAAGGTAATGAGGTGGACTAGAATGCTACTTTCTAAAACAAACCTGCTTTAAAAAACCGATGTCATCAAGGTATTCTAAAACTCTGCTGAACTCGAACACAGGACAGTCTGATAAAAACATTGCAATGTGCCGTGGCATATTCTTGCGGTACATTTCCGGCAGATAGCGTCTCCTTTCTGGTTCCATGGTCGAGCACTCAACCAAACATGGAGGACTGAAAGACCCTCCCCACATCTGGCACAGTTTGGCGGCTGGTCACCAGTCAGGAAGTAGGAATGCGTGCCATGTGTGTGTCCTATTCGTAGTCTGCATCGCCAGACCTCAAAGGCCCTGTTTTTTTCCCTGGCCGCTGATGGGCCAATTATAGGTTTTACCAAGTGAAGCTTGTTGTTTACTTCTTCGTCCCATTCTTTCTGCCAGAGCTGAAGGAGTATGTGTTTTAATGTTGGTTTCATATCCAGGTAAGCTGCTTGCGTGATGTCAATACTGGTTCTTTCAGCTGCTCTGGTGGCAGCCTGGTCGGCTTCCTCGTTGCCAGCTATGCCACAATGGCCAGGAACACAGCATACTATAATTTCTAAATATAGCTGGTGTGCTTTGTACAGAGCTTTAAGAAGGGCAGTAAATGTGGGATTCTTGGTGCCCTTTCCGGTGGGCAGGGCCGTGACAACGCTGAGTGAGTCTGTAGAGATAAGAGACTTTTGTGTTTTGCTTGTGATAATGTAGTCCACAGCCAGATATGCTCCGTGTGCTTCTGCTGTAAATATAAATGTGTTTTTATGTATTGTTTTTGCTATTGAAAGATGCTGTCCAACAACTGGCCACAACCGAGGTGGCCAGCATCAGTGAAAAACTGAGAAGCCTTGTACTTGTCTTGGAGGTATGCGAAGTGCTGTTTGACTTCCAATAGTGAGCCTTTCCTGTCTACTTGTCTAAATGAGGTGTCGCATGATATGATGCTTGTATCCCAGGGTGCCACGCATTCATCTGGGGTCATTTTCAGGGTGTCATCAAACGAGATGGATAGTTTTGTAGAGATGGAATTGATCAGCAGTGGAAACGGTTGAGCTAAGGAAGGTTGATTTGAAAAAGCAGCATTCATTGAGTTATCTCTAATCAGGGAGTCACACGGGTGCTCGGGCTGTGACGTAACCTTCAGGGCATAAATTATACCAATAAAATTTCGCTGGTACTCCAAAGACCAACAGTCTGATTCAGCATAGAGGCTCAGTACTGGACTAGTACGGAAGGCCCCTGTGGCCAACCTGATGCCCAGATTGTGGATAGGATGAAGCATTTTCAGTGCAGTGCTGGAGGCTGACCCATAAAATACACATCCATAATCTAGGCGGGACAAAACAAGACTTTGTACAGGTGTAGCGGACACTTCTTGTCAGTGCCCCATTTCATGTGTGCTAGTATCTTAAGCACATGCATTGCCTTCAAACACTTCAGTTTCAGATGCTTCAGGTGGGGGGTGAACGAGAGTCTCGAGTCGAAAATAAATCCGAGAAACTTATGCTCTAACAGGATGTAGATTTAAGTAGATTTCTTAAGTAGATTTCTGGTGCAGGGGCAATGCCCCTTTTTTTCGAGAACAGTACACAGGCACTTTTTGAAGGGTTAAACTTGAAGCCACTTTCATCTGTCCATTTGGAGAGCTTATTCACTGACAGCTGAATTTGGCGTTCACAAAAGGAGAGATTGCAGGACTTGAAGCCGATCTGCACATCGTCAACATACACTGAGTAAAACATGGTTGGCGGAAGTACAGTGCGTAGGGAATTCATTTTTACAATGAAAAATTCCCCGCATTTCCCCGAGGGAAAGAATGTGAAAGTGCAATTGCACGAGTTGAATTTTAGCGGTTCGGTAATGTTCGCGAAAGAGAGATCACACACATACACACAACTACAAAGAAAGAAAGATGCATTTATTCACAGACACCTATTTGTGTTGTCGTTGTACATGATTGCTAGAGCGGATCTCAGCTTTGAAATTTCGTGTCAGTACTCCTTTAAGCAGGTGCATTAGCCCTTCTCACGCCCGATTCTTGGCCAATCCCCCACGTGGGTATGTGCCATGTCAGCGGCCAGGCAGCGCGCGCCCATCTCCCCCCGTTGCCAACGAAGACGAGCAGATTCCTGGCCAATCCCCCACGTGGGTATGTGCTATGTCAGCGGCCAGGCTGCGCGCGCCCATCTCCACGTGCGCGGACATCGCCGGTGGACGAAGGTTCAGGGTCGCTTAAGAAGTGCATTGCACTTAAACGTGTGCAGCTCAGCACACCTCTCTGCGGCACCCCTGTCGCTTGTGTGAATGGTTTAGACAGAGTACTGCCTATCCTTACACGAAATGTCCGATCAGAGAGGTAGCTTTCAATTGTTTTTAGCATATTTCCTTGTATCCCAAGGGCACAAAGATCTCTCAATATACCAAACCGCCAAGTAGTATCATAGGCCTTTTCAAGGTCAAAGAATACCGACAGAAAGTACTGTTTATGCGCGAACGCATATCTTATTTGGGACTCCAAGCGCACAAGTTGGTCAAGCGTGGATTTTTGTTCCTCGAAAGCCACACTGGAATGGATCCAGGAGCCTGTTTGCTTCTAGAAAATTCATTAATCTTAGGTTGATCATTTTTTAAAATACTTTGCACAAACAGCTAGTCAGAGCTATAGGTCTGTAGCTCGACGCATCTGCTGGGTCCTTCCCTTCCTTCAATACTGGAACAACACTCGCCTCTTTGAGCCTTGGAGGGATATATCCATTGTTCCAGGTCCTATTAAAAAGTGATAGTAATGCAAGTTTAGTTTCTGGGTGCAAGTTCTTGATGATTTCATAGTGAATATTATCAGATCCAGGTGCTGCTTTACCAAGTGTGTTTAGGCAAGCTTCGAACTCAGCAATAGAAAACTCAGCATTATATGCCTCACTTGGAGGAGATTTTCTATGAAGTTGCAGTTTTTCTTCCCTACGTTTCAATTTAAGAAATTTGGCTGAGTAGTGCGCTGCTCTTGAAACCGACTCTAATTATGCTCCCAGTGCATCCGCCTGATCTTCCAGAGTGCCACCAGCATTATCAACTAGAGAGCGGGATGCAAGTCTGCTGCCCTTGCAACTTGCGTATCCTATTCCATACTTTATTTTGGTCGGTGTAAGAGTTAATGCCCTCTATGTACTTCTCCCAACTCTCACTTTTTGCTATCCGTCTCACTCTTCTCGACTGGCATTTGATGCGTTTGTAGTTTATGTAGTTTTCAGTCGTGGGAGAGTTACGGAAAAGGCGCCATGCTGCATTTTGTTTTTTCCTACCACTTTGGCAGTCCTCATTCCACCAAGGAATCGGCTTTCTTTTTGGGTTACCAGAACTTTGTGGGATACATTCACTAGCGGCTTCAATTATGTGGTTTTAGATAAAGGAAAGTGCGCTGTCGATGTCCAGTGAATCTAGATAGTCACGTGGAAGACAGGTGAGCTGTCGAAACTTTTTCCAGTCAGCAGACCCCATCCTCCATCGTGGTACACTGTTCTGCCCATGTGTCGACGCTACGTTTTCTTTCAGCACGATTGGAAAGTGGTCGCTTCCATAAGGGTCATCCAGGACGTGCCAGTCCAGTAGTGGGAAGAGAGTAGCAGTGCAGAGAGCTAAGTCAACTGATGAGATGAGGATGTTTTGTGCGTGGGACTAAATTATGTGGGCCTCTTTTTGTTTAATATGCAAGCTCCAGTGGAGAATAGTAATTTTTCTATCATTCGCCCTCTTGAATCGTAGTTTTCACAGCCCCAGAGAGGATGATCAGCATTGTAGTCTCCTGCTATTATGTACGGCTCTGGCAACTGGTCCATTAGATTTTCAAATTCAGATTTCTGTAGTCGCTTGTCTGGGGGAATGTAAAGGGAGCTGATTGTTATTAGTCACTGCAACCATATAACTATCACAGCTACAGCCTTTAGTTCAGTCCTGAGTTTAACTTCCTTAGCTGTGGTTGACCTTTGAAAGATAATATCCACACCACCCGATGGTTGGTTGGTGTTTTGCCTGTCCTTTCTGTATGTGATGTACTGGGGTAAAAAAGTCTGTGTGTTTGCTGCTTAAGTGGGTTTCTTGGAGACACACTGTCAGAGGTGCATGCTGCCAAAGCAGCTCTTTAACATGATCCAGGTTTTTCAGAAGCCCCCTGCAGTTCCACTGCAGTACACTACAAAAAGCCATTGCTAGTATTGAGACGTTTGTTACTAAAGACAGGCTGTAACATTCGCTGAGCCTGCCATGCTCTTTCGTCTGGCTGTCTGATAAGCCTGCCTGCTTGCCGCGATATCGGCTCCTCTTTTTGTTTGTTTTTGCCACCCTCTGATTGGTTCGACACCGCACAAAAAGCGCGTCGTTGAGTGAATAAACGGGATTGTCTTCCTGGCACTGCTTGCGTCGTCTGTTCCTCGGCACCCGTCAGTCGTCCAGCCGCCGAATACGTAACAGCTGGTGGCAGCGGTGGCGGCGGTATGGAGCGTGAGTCGGCGGCGGCCCTTGGCGTCCGTTTGGTGAGAGCACGGCTTGTTTGACTTCATTGGGAGCATTAACGACGTTTTCTTGGTAGTAGAGGATTTTTGACTTTGCTTGATTTACGTAGTACGTGTAAGTGTGACACTTTTGTTATCTGCAGTCATGATTCTCACGTCGCTAACGAAACCCAACCTTGTGTTGCTCGCTGAAGAGTTACGCATCACAGTTCAGAAGTCAATGCGTAAGCCTGAAATTATCGAGGCAATATCCAAATGCGGAGCGAAAGATGACGAAGTAGAGGAATGTTGAAAGGCAGTCTCCCTGCAATTGAAAGAGCGAGAGGTAGAACTGAAATTGAAAGAGATGCAACTGCTGAACCTTGAACGCAATGATAGCTTCGACATGCGCGGATACATGCAACCTTTCAAGGCTGGCAGTGACATCACTTTGTATCTCGTCAACTTCGAGAGAACATGTAGTAGGGCAGCACTTGGTAAAGAGACCTGGTCGCAACGCCTGTTGACATTGCTTCCCAACGAAGCGGCCGACATAGTCGCGAGAATGACAGATGAAGATGCAAGTGACTACGAAAAAGTGAAGCTTCAGCTCAGGAAAAGGTACAGCTTGTCTACAGAAGCCCTGAGGATGAAGTATCGTAACACAAGGCGTAGTCAAGGGGAGTCGTACTCTGAGTTCGGCTACAAATCCATGAGCTTGTTAGAAGAATGGCTTAAAAGCGCCAACACATACGAGGACAAGCAACGTGTGATCGAACTGATTGCACTAGAGCAATTTTATGCATCGATTCCGGAGCAAATGCGCCTGTGGATTCAGGACAAGCCAAACGTCGAAACGTTGCAAATGGCAACTAGTCTGGCTGACGAGTACTGTTCCCGTAGGATGGAAAGTTCGGAAGATTTGCGAAAGAAACCGTCGGGAGCTTTCAAGAAATTTCAGAAAGGAGCGAGAGAAAGCAACCAAGGGAAACCTGACAACGTTTCTCCCAAGCGCACACGGTCAACCCGAGCGAACCGAAGAGTTCCAAGTTTGAAGAAAAACGGCCGTTGAACTGTTATAAATGCCATCAACCAGGCCACATCGCAGCAGGCTGCAGGCAGCCACATGTGTCTGCTAATTTGCTAACAGAGGACAGCGATTTGCTCCTGCCCTACACGTATGACATGGCGGTGAACGGCATCAGTTGCAAGGTTCTGCGTGATACAGGAGCAACATTTGATATCGTCCACCCGTCATTTGTTAAGCCCGAGCACTTCACAGGATCGTGTGTGTGGGTGCGTCAGGCACTAGAGCCCGACACGAAGTGCTTGCCGGTAGTGAGAATTGAAATGCAAGGCCCTTTCGGGAAATTGAGCAGGCATACAGCACAACGGAAAAAGAATGCGCATGCTTGGTGTGGGCCCTCGAAAAGCTGTCGTGTTATCTGAAAGGGTCTTCCTTTGTTTTCGAAACCGATCACTCCCCTTTGGTGTGGCTGACCCAAATGTCAAACAAAAATGGCCGCTTGATGAGGTGGAGCCTCGCACTCCAACAATTTGATTTCAGAGTGCGGCAAAAGAAAGGCAAACACCATGCAAATGCTGACTGCCTCAGCCGCACTCCCTAGTGTTTTTTTTTTCTCTCTCTCCCTCCTATAGTGTGTGCATGCATTCCGGCGAAAGCTTTTTCGTTCTAGTTTTGGTCTCATGTTATCTGCTCCCAGTGAATTCAACAGTCGGGTTTTCCCAAGCTTGGGCGTCAGGTTGCTCCTGACGTAGTTACTGCGCTCCTGCCGCTTGTTCACTACGCTAATCAGATCCTCTCGTGCCACCTGACGACTTCAACCCTGCGCCAGGTGTCTACTGTCAGTACCTTCTCGCTACATGCGCGGCATCCAAGCGGCAATCAGCGACCAAAGCCCGTTCTCATCGTCGCCTCCTCCTCGGAGCCCCAGACACTCTGCGGGCTTGTTGTTGGTGCCTGAGGACGCAAAGTGCCATCTTCGTCCAGTGTGCGGGTGCCTACCTCAACGTGTCCGCATGTGCCGCCATGCACCCCGGCGTTTTCACCCATGCCAAGCACAAGGACATTGTGAACGTTCGAAACGTGCAGTCAGCGCTGTGCTGGGACAAACTTGCCTCGAATGTTGGCTACCTATTCCTACCTTCAGTTGTTCAAGAAGCGTCATCCTCTTGAACGCCTTCCGACATGGGTAGCTTTGGCCGAGTTGTAACATTCGCTGAGCCTGCCATGCTCTTTCGTCTGGCTGTCTGATAAGCCTGCCTGCTTGCCGCGATATCGGCTGCTGTTTTTGTTTGTTTTTGCCACCCTCTGATTGGTTCGACACCGCACAAAAAGCGCGTCGTTGAGTGAATAAACGGGATTGTCTTCCTGGCACTGCTTGCGTCGTCTGTTCCTCGGCTCCCGTCAGTCGTCCAGCCGCCGAATACGTAACAAGGCTCAGCTTGTTAGCTGCCAGAGCCTTTTACAGTAGGAGACTCCTTAGGGAGCTCTGCTTTTGTGATCAGTTCCTGGGAGTTCGTACGGTCGAGCGGTTTGTGGCGATCCTTCGGCGTGATTGACGTAGATGATGGCTCACTTGTGTTCATAGCCTCCAAAGAAGGCTTATTTGTTGACGGTTTGAGACCTGGGGCCTTGGCTGGCCCCGGTTCTCCTGTGAGGGTAAAACCGTCTCAGTGGTGTTAGTCAGCTGTCAAGACCGCGAGGCTGCAGCTGACACATTGGCCGTTTTCGAGCCACTATTTTCTTGATGTGAAGCAGGTGTCGCTGTTTGCACCTGGGGGGCAGAAGATGTCTCCTCGGGTCCTCTCAACGAGGTCCCTGATTGGACAGTTGCCGCAAGTGGCGCCGCCCCCTGACGCGCTACGTCGGCGTATGCTATCTTATGCGTGATAGCAGGACGCCTGCGTGCTTCGGGGTAAGAGATGTTTTCTTTTACTTTCAACGCAATGATTTCTTTTTCTTTTTTTCATTGCTGGCATGAGACTGAGTATGTAGCATGGTCACAGCTGCAGTTGACACAGTGTGGTGGGGCAGTGCAGCTTTCCGACACATTGTCGGTTTTGCTGCATTTTGCATATGTCTGCTTACCCTTGCAACTCTGATCCGTGGCCGAATTTCTGACAAGTATAGCACCGGCGTGGGTTGGGGATGTAAGGTCAGACTCGGATTTCATCGTAGCCAGCTTCTACGGTCCCCGGGAGAACCGTTGTGCCAAAGGTGAGAACAATGTGCTTGGTAGGGAAGGGATTTCTTTGTTTTCGCGGCGGATGACTATCCGCTGAACTTTGATGACATTTTGCTCATGGAAGCCTTCAAGGAGTTCATTTTCGGCAAGGTCTAGGAGGTCTGCTTCACTTATAACACCACGCACGGTGTTCATAGAGCGGTGAGGACAGACAGTAACAGCGGTGTCACCAATTTTGTCAACTTTGAGGAGCTTGTCACATTGAGTCTTATCTTTAACTACAATCAGCAGGTCGCCATTGGACATTTTTTGTGCCTTGTAGCCAGCCACAATGAGGTTCGACTTACATTTGGACACAAGAAATGGTGACATCTTTCTCATTGCTGTGTTCTCATTTTTTGAGTGCATCACGTGAAAGCGTGGAAAACACTCTTGCCTCCTTGAAAGAAAAAATTTAAAGGTGGTTGCCTCGGTGCGCCCCCTTTAAGAGAGCGATTCATGGAAAAAGGGATTTGGAGATGCCATACAACAAGTATGAGTTCGGTGGCAAGGCCGGTAGCCCACCACCGAGCCCAACGAGTGAACGTGGCTTTTTCAGCACACGCAAACCGTACCTTGCGACTATAACCCTCTGCGTGAAATCAAGAGTGATGTCTTTGCACAGGGTTAACCCTCACCGCCTGGAGAAGCATGCAAGCAAAGAAGGAAGGAGATGACAGGACAGGGGTAGGAAAGACGATAGGAAAGCAAAAAAATGAAGAAGAGGACAGGAAAAGGCGACTGGCTGGTTCCCCTCAGGTCGGGTCAGACTGGGGGCACCGTCTACGGGAAACGGGGGCTGAAGTGGTGTGTTGCCTCTGCCAGGAGGGCCATGAAGGTCCAAAACAACCCTGGCTTTGGTCAACCACCAGGATGCCCTCTTCCCCGGACACGGCAAAGCCACGCAAAGCCGACGGCGTGGGTGGGTTCAACCCACATGAGCTCGGGGTCCGCGGTGTCGCCACTACCGTCACCTTGAAACGCAAGGCGCCCCTGCGGGCAAAGCTTTCCTTTGTACCCGTACGGCTGTATTGTGGTGGATGTCACTAACCTTTTGAGCAACTGAGTTTATTTACGATCGTTGGAAGCGATGTATATATATCTATATATATATATATATATATATATATATATATATATATAGTAAAAAGGGGCGCAATAAAAAACATAACAAGTTTACTTCGAAAACATAACTTTACATCGACGTTTCGGACGGGGACATATATATATATATATATATATATATATATATATATATATATATATATATATATATATATATATATGTGTGTGTGTGTGTATATGTATGTAGCGAATCAGAATAGAAAATGAGGGGCTCGTTGAAAGTAATACATAAATAAGGGTTGGCAGTCAAGAAAACCTCGGAAAGCAAAGGGGAGGATATGGTAGGTAATTGAAACAGATAAAGAATTTGGAAAGAAAGAAAGAAAGTGGAGAAGACATGCCCGCCAGATGGGATCCGAACCCACGACCTCCAGAATACCGGTCTGGTGCGATAACCACTACGCTACCGGCGGGGCTATATTTCTTCTGCAATTTCTGGGTATTTATGTTAGGTATTTTTGTTCCCTGCGCTTGGGGGTGGTACCCAGCGCCACTCTGACTACTCGGGGTGAAGGGGACCTTCTTTTTAACCCCCGGGCCGTGACTCGAGTGTCTACGACATGTCGAAAGTGGTCGACCAGCGTTGAACCCTCTTAAGCTCCCTATGGCAGCAAGACTGCCAGAACAGAGGCCCTCGCTATGCATGTAGTGAATCAGAATAGGAAATGAGGGGCTCGTTGAAAGTAATACAGAAATAAGAGTTGGTAGTCAAGAAAACCTCGGAAAGCAAAGGGGAGGATGTGGTAGGTAATTGAAACAGATAAAGAATTTGGAAAGAAAGAAAGAAAGTGGAGAAGAAATGCCCCCCAGATGGGATCCGAAGCCACGACCTCCAGAATACTGGTCTGGTGCGATAACCATTAAGGGGCCGGGCTCGTGACGGAGCGCACGCGCGTGCGAAGGGCGCAGATGCGCTCGTCGTCGTCAATGGCATCCAAAACGTCCGCGTCAAATTCCTCTTCTGTGAGAGCCGCCTGAATCTGGCTGTCCAGCTCGTGCAAGGCTCGCTGCTTGTCGAGAATTATGTCCAGTAGCGTCTGAAATTCGAGAGTCGGCGCCGCCGGGTTCTGTAGGAGCGCGTCGAGTGCCGTCATCTTCTTCGTGACGCTGGCGCGAAGAACTCCCCGGCGGCGACGAAGCGATCCCATGTGGCGCGAGTCGGCGGCGGGACCGGACGGCTGGGGATTTCGGCACCAGAGAATATGTAACGAACATGGAGGAAAAAAAAGCTTAGGAGAGGCCCCCAGCTATCCCCGCGCATTGGCAAAAGTGTGGAGGAAGTCACGTGTTTTCGGCGGCCATTGGAAGTCGCGTTAGCAACGGCGTCCTAGCAACAGCCCGCCCGCCGTTCGCCAGTCATGGAGGAAAGGCAGTGCCTGCCTTGTCGTCCGATTGCGAAGATTGCTGCTTCGCTTTGCTGCGCTGTGATCTTGCGGAACTCGAAAAGGATGCTGCGAGTTGCGACAGCTGCGCCGATGTGAATATGTCATTTAATTTCTACTTGCCGATGTCCTTGTACTTTCTTGCACCTTGTACCGCGTCAAGCTATTGCTCCGGTCGCGATCACGACGCGCCTATTGAAGTGCAGATATCGTGAACGCGCCGTCCCGTCGTACGCGCGGACACCCGTCTGGTAGATTTTCGGGAAGTGATACACGGTGTGCAGTACGTAGGCGACTTGCAACCGAACGATTCGCAACTGAATTGTTTGGTTATCCCCGCTGCAATATATAGTTTGCTAGGCCGGCAATGCGCGGCAGTGCTTTTGCAACTGTTACAAGGTAGATTCCCAGTTGATATAATTCCATCGTCCTATTACCTTAGTAGGTGTCCGTCTGTTGACTGGAAGAGTGCTGGATCTGGAATCTGGATCTTTTTGTGGTCTCGCTCTGGATTTCGCTTTTCAACGCTTCATACTGCGAGGTATGAAGCGTTATGAATACTGATATCACCTTGAATTTATTGACACTGAGACAAGTTGAAACTTGGCGAAAAAAAGTTTATTGACGCCACCCACCCTCTCATTTTTTTTTTACTCAATAAAACGTTTTGCCTCCTCCTTCTGCTCCTCCTCCTCCTCCTTCGCAAAAAATTCTATCGAAGGCACGCGAACAACGGTAAAAACATTCCACAATTTTTTAGCGTGAAATCTGCATGAAGTACTGCTTACCTATATATATAGAACGGCGTTTAATTGACTAGTCATCTCTGGGATTGCCAGTGAAACTGCAACGCAAACTTGGGCACTTTCCAGTCCGGTAGCCGCACGGCGTTCGCCCACTGTTTGCGGCGTTCTCCATCGCTTGGGAACCTATAAACGGCGGCGATTGCAAACAAAGGATGAATGCACACCAATGTACAGCAATACTTGTCAGCGGAATGATGCACTAACCGGTGGAAAGTGACGCCCAATTCCTTGGGTACCGATCGCGACTTGCAGCCTGGCACCGAGCATTGCGGCATTGTTAGAGCGAGCCGCTTCGCAAACCTGCTGCGGCCACACTGAAGACGTGTAACAGTGTAACCGCGCGTTTAGGTTCACGGTCACGCGCTGCAAAACGGCCTTCTACCTGCCTATCAGTTGATTTCCGCCGGCTCGGCGCTGGCAGATGCAGACGACAAGAGAGGCGATACAGGACGGAGGAGGCGGAGAAGGTGCACCGAGAGAGAGAGGCAAAAAGAGTCCGCCAATGGCATGGAGGGCCAATGGTCCGCCATTCGACTTACAGAAATGGCGTTTCCGGCTGCGCTGGGTGTGACGTCAGGGCCTCTCCTAAGCTTTTCTTTCCTCCATGGTAACGAAAGAGGACCAGTAATCTAGACGTCCGGCTATCCAAGATGGCTACGACCGACTGCCGCGAGAGCCGTGCTCGTGGAGCGAGCTCCCACTGGCTGCGCTCGTGGCGCACTTCGTTTTCTTTATTTAACAGGCACTCCGTATCGAGGAGATGGGCTAGGAACAGACGGTGGCATCGTTTATCCAGGCTCCAGGGTAAGAAGTGACAGTTGCCGAGCGACTTCTTCGCGAACAAACTGTTGAAGCTGCCGCATCAAGGATGCGTCGGCCCCCGCCTTCGTCAAGCTCGACAACGGCTATCCCTGGACAGAAGTGAGAGTGAGTGAGAGTGAGTGTGAGTGAGAGTGAGAGTAACAGTGAGAGTGAGAGTGTGAGTGAGGGAGAGTGTGAGTGTGAGTGAGAGTGTGAGTGAGAGTGAGAGTGAGAGTGTGAGTGTGAGTGAGAGTGTGAGGGTAAGTTTGAGTGAGAGTGTGAGGGAGAGTGAGAGTGACCGTGAGTGTGAGTGTGAGTGTGAGTGTGAGTGAGAGTGTGAGTGAGAGGGAGAGTGTGAGTGAGTGAGAGTGTGAGTGTGAGTGAGAGTGAGAGTGTGAGTGAGAGTGAGTGAGAGTGGTAGTGTGAGTGTGAGTGTGAGTGAGAGTGAGACAATGAAAGTGAGAGTGAGAGTGTGAGAGTGAGAGTTGAGTGTGAGTGAGAGTGTGAGTGAGAGTAAGAGTGTGAGTGAGAGTAAGATGGTGAGTGAGAGTGTGAGTGTGAGTGAGAGTGTGAGTGTGAGCGAGAGTGTGAGTGTGAGTTGAGTGTGAGTGAGAGTGTGAGTGTGAGTTGAGTGTGAGTTGAGTGAGAGTGTGAATTGAGTGAGAGTGTGAGTGTGAGTGAGAGTGTGCGTGTGAGTTTATTGTGAGTGAGAGCGTGAGTGAGAGTTGAGTGAGAGTGGGAGTTGAGTGTGAGTGTGAGTGAGAGTGGGAGTGTGAGTGAGAGTGTGAGTGTGAGTGGAGTTTGAGTTGAGTGAGAGTGTGAGTGTGAGTGTGAGTGAGAGTGAGAGCGTGAGTGTGAGTGAGAGTAAGAGTGAGAGTGAGAGTGTGAGTGTGAGTGTGAGTGTGAGAGTGAGAGTGTGAGTGAGTGTGAGTGGGAGTGAGAGTGAGCGCGTGAAGTGAGAGTGAGAGTGTGAAAGTGAGAGTTTGAGTGCGAGTGAGAGTGTCAGTGAGAGTGAGAGTGTGAGTGAGAGTAAGATGTGAGTGAGAGTGTGAGTGTGAGCGAGAGTGTGAGTGTGAGTTGAGTGAGTGAGTGAGAGTGTGAGTGTGAGTTGAGTGAGAGTGTGAGTTGAGTGAGAGTGTGAGTGTGAGTTTAGTGTGTTTAGTGTGAGTTTAGTGTGAGTTTAGTGTGAGTAAAGTGTGAGTTGAGTGAGAGTGTGAGTGAGAGTGAGAGTGTCAGTGTGAGTGTGAGTGAGAGTGAGAGTGTTAGTGTGAGTGTGAGCGAGAGTGTGAGTGTGAGTGAGAGTGAGAGTGTGAGTGAGAGTGTGAGTGTGAGTTGAGTGAGAGTGGGAGTTGAGTGTGAGTGTGAGTGGAGTTTGAATTGAGTGAGAGTGTGAGTGTGAGTGTGAGTGAGAGTGACAGTGAGAGCGTGAGTGTGAGTGAGAGTGAGAGTGAGAGTGAGAGTGTGAGTGTGAGTGTGAGTGTGAGAGTGAGAGTGTGAGTGAGTGTGAGTGAGAGTGATAGTGTGAGAGTGAGTGAGAGAGAGAGTGAGATTGTGAGTGTGAGTGAGAGTGAGAGTTGAGTGTGAGTGTGAGTGAGAGTGAGAGTGTGAGCGTTAGTGAGAGTGAGTGTGGGAGAGTGTGAGAGTGAGTGTGAGATTGTGAGTGTGAGTGTGAGAGTGTGACTGAGGGTGAGAGTGTGAGTGTGAGTGTGAGTGAGAGTGTGAGTGAGAGTGAGAGTGTGACTGAGAGTGAGAGTGTGAGTGAGAGTGTGAGTGTGAGTGTGTACCTTTTGCTATATACCTTTTGCTATATCCTAATAATTATAACTAGAAAGCATTTTTATATTTGTCCCACGTGATCCCCCTGGACGAGACCTTTTAATTTGATACCCCACACACCCTAGCAGGGTCATATGGAATTCATAGCAGTCAAACTAACCATGACTCTCATGACTGTAACCAGGACGCATTACTTAAGTGTCCGACGTGATTCCCCTAACTGGAACCTTCAATTTGACGCCCCACATGTTTCAGCGGCCTCACCTTGAATTTAACCCAATCTATGACTCATAATGACTATCTCATGATTAGAACTACGAAGGCTTTTTATTTGTACCACGTGATTCCCCTCGTCAAGACCGTAAATTTGACACCCTACACGCCCTAGGGGGATCACTTGGAATTTTACCCCAATATAAGACTCGCCATGACAATCTCATGGTTATAACCAGGAAGCATTTTTGTATTTCTCCCACGTGATTCCGCTCATCCAGAACATTAATTTCATACCCATCACATCCTAGCGGAATCCATTTGAATGGTAAACCAATCAATGAATAACCATGACTATCTCGTGATATAGCCCTACCACATTTTCGTCCCACGTGATTTCCCTTATTGGAACCTTCAATTTGATGGCCCCGGACACCCAGTGGCATCATTGTGAATTTTAACCTAATTTATGACCCATTTTGACTATGTCGAGATAATAATCAGGAAGCACGCGATTACCCTCATCGAGACCTTTAATTTGATATGCCACACGCCCTAGAGTTATGAACTTGAATTTTAACCGAATCTATGACTTACCATGACTACGTCATTATATATCCATAACGCATTTTCGTCCCGAATGATTCCCCACATCGACACCTTGAATTTGATTCCCCACATGCCCTCGCAGCATCATTTCGAATTTTAACCCAATCTATGACTCATTATGACTGCCTGATGACTACAATCAGGAAGCATTTTTTTATTTACCATGATGATTCCGTTATTCCGGACCTTTCATTTGATACCTTACACGCCTTAGCCTCATCAGTTTCACTTTTCACCCAATCTAATGTGGTCATTATTCTGTCTTAAGGGGCGCTGCCCAGTCAATTTAACTAATCCATTTGAAACAGCAGAAAAGACAGCCCGTGCCCCCCCTTTCCCCCGGCTCTCACCTCTTCCTTTGTGACCCCTAGTATATCAAGCCGTTAACAGTAGCAGGCGAACAACCAGCCCGCCAGCGCCGCCGTGTGCTTTCCCACCACCCTTTCCCACGCTCTTAGTGGATCCGTCAGGAGGAAAAGTTAAGACAACCCTTTTTTATGACCTCACCAGTCAATTATCACTCAAGCGCCCAGCCGCGAAAATTAGGTATACAGCAAGTGCTTATGGCCATGAAAATTCAACAAGAAACTAAAAAAAATCAAACCCCCCCTCCCTCCCAACCGATCATGCAGATCGCGATTGGTGCCGTACCCGCAGGTAACCTGAATTCCGAGCCCACAGTGACGCATGAAACTTAACAGCCAACCATAGCTGCCTGCTAGGCTACTCATATGTACTCAAACTCAAAATGGACTCAAAACTCATATGTACTCAGAACTCAAAATGTACTCAAAACTCAATATGTACTCAAACTCAAAATGTACTTAAACTCAAAATGTACTCAGAACTCAAAATGGACTCAAACTCAAAATGTACTCAGAACTAAAAATGGACTCAAACTCAAATTGTACTCAGAACTCAAAATGAACTCAAACTCAAAATGGACTCAAACTCAAAACGTATCAGAACTCAAAATGGACTCAAACTCAAAGTGTACTCAGAACTCAAAATGGACTCAAACTCAAAATGTAATCAGTACTCAAAATGAACTCAAACTCAAAATGCACTCTGAACTCAAAATGGACTCAAACTCAAAATGTACCCAGAACTCAAAATGGACTCAGAATTAACTAGGTCTTAGGCGTACTCAAACCACATTTCGGACTCAAACTCAGTCGGGATCACTCGGCTCAAACTCCCTCAATCTCAAACTCACCATGCCACATTAGCCTCGCGGTCACTCAAACTCAAACTCACGCGTGAGTTTGATTCCAAATGAGTCTGAGTGAGTGGAATCATGAGTGAGTTCACCGACCTCTGCCCCCAAGTGCAGGAAACAAAAATACCTTAACATAAATACCGGAGAAAGTGCTGGGGATTCAGCGCCGCCGGCAGCGTAGTGGTTATCGCACCAGACCGGCATTCTGGAGGTCGTGGGTTCGGATCCCACCCAGCGGGCATTTTTTCACCACTTTCTTTTCGACTCAAAAAATTCTTCATCTCTTTCTATGACCCGCCACAACCACCCCTTTGCTTTCCGAGGTTTTCTTGACTGCCAACCCTTATTTTCTGTCTTATTTTCATGGAGCCCCTCATTTCCCATTTTCTGATTCGCTACATGCTTAGCGAGGGCCTCAGTTCTGGCAGTCTTGGTGCCAAAGGGAGCTTAAGAGGGTTCAACACTGGTCGACCACTCGCGACATGTCGTAGACACTCGAGTCACGGCCCGGGGGTTAAAAAGAAGGTCCCCTTCACCGCGAGTACTCCGAGTGGCGCTGGCTACCACCCCCAAGTGCAGGAAACAGAAATACCTTAACATAAATACCCGAGAAAGTGCTGGGGAACTAGCCCCGCCAGTAGCGTAGTGGTTATCGCACCAGACCGGTATTCTGGAGGTTGTGGGTTCGGATCCCACGCGGCGGGCATTTTTTCACCACTTTCTTTTCGACTAAAAAAATCCATCTCTTTCTATGAACCACCACAACCTCCCGTTTGCTTTCCGAGGTTTTCTTGACAGCCAACCCTTATTTTCTGTCTATATATATATAAATATATATATATATATATATATATATATATATATATATATAGAGAGAGAGAGAGAGAGAGAGACAGAAATAATGGTCGACAGACAAGCAAGCAAAGGAAAGCAAAAGGGAAAATGCGGTAGGTGAGATATTTTTTTGGAAAGAAGGAAAGAAAGCAGAGAAAAAAATTCCTGGGAAGAAACTTTTGGTCTTGCTAAACGACGTAAAAGGAAACTTCGATTGGCACAACGGGCCATAGAATGCCGAATGCTAGGGGTCTGGCTGAGGGATATAAAAACTGCCGCATGGCTTAGAGAACAAACTGAAGTGGAGGACATTGTAGTTCGAATTAAGCAAAGGAAATGGGAATGAGCGGGTCACCAAATGCGTGTGAGTGATAGTAGGTAGAGCATTGTTTTACCAGAGTGCTGCATAGGGGCCCCAAACGCAGGTGTCAATTATGGTCGAGGCACGAAAATTTGGGGAAAGCTTAGACTCAGCTTGCACTCGATGGACGTGGCTGGAGATATTTGGAAGGTGCGTTCGTCCTGAAGGAGCCACAACCAGGGTTATGATGATGCTGATGATTATCAGAATTTATTAGGTGTGCATATGTTATCTGTGGATTGGCTTGACTTCTCATTCTTATGCGGTTCCCTTTCAGGAAGAAAGTTTCATTTCGAAAAACTTTATGCCAAAGATGAGAAAAACAGATGTGGTGTGTTTACTTACACATTACCTGGTGAGCGAAATGCTTTCTTGAATTTTATGTCCAGCAAGGTTGATTCCTGCTTTTACGTTAGGGTAAAAAACATTCATCGTTACAAATAAAACACAATCCTTTCCGTATTCTTCAAGTATTATAAGGTGGAGGGCCTTCTTTGTGCTGAACGAAGATGCCGTTCCTTGAAAGCGGCAACAGCAGTCATATACAAAAAGACCAGTATTTTGAAAGGGAAAACGAAAACTCATAAAACGAATAAGCGCAGCCTCAAGGTAATAGGTGGCAGATACCAGTGAATTTTAATAAAGAAGCAGTACTTGCACTCAGAGATCACGTCACGTGTGCTTGTTGTATAATGTACTGGGGGCAGTTCGGCAGAATATTGAATACACAGGACTCCACACATATGTGCCCCACTTGAACACTGCCAGAGGACCTCAAACAACATATGAATCAAACATCTACAAGGTGTTTAACGACATGGTGCTGCGAACACGGAAGAACCAGCTTTGGGTTTCACAAAATTTGTTGAGTATAAAACGAATTCAGGCTGTCGCAAATGCTTCACTTGTACGTCAACGCGTCTCGACATCACATGTGAATTACTGAACAAAGGATGATTTTCCGAATTATTTTCTTATACAGAAGTTGAGAAACTCTCCAAATGCACCCTACTTTCTTCATTTGCATTGAGAACAATACAAACAGGCCTACAGCAAAACAGCTTCTCCCTAGTCGTTATAACCGCAGTCGTAAGTAGTGTATGTATGCAAACGACAAACAAAAATAAGAGTATATGTCGCATGTTAAGTAAAACTGGAGGTTAAATCTTAATATACTAAACTTTTGTTGTACAGGTGAATAAATTCCGAAAATTTTAATTTTACTTTGAAGTGCGGGAGGAAATGGAATGCCAATAAGAAAGTTGACCCTTGGCGCTTGGATGCGCTTGTTGATTTTCGTGAATTTTTTTTCTAAACTGTGAAAACACTCAAAATGTGGCACTGCGAAGCAACTATTATGTCTAAGTTGGAAAGTTACGCAGTTACATTTTTCAAGGCCATTGGCGACACAACAGAGAGATAAAAGAAGCAAAAAATGTGCATATACTGGGCAACCATCATCAACACAAAAATAAGGAAAAAAATGCTTATGTGCGTGCTTGGCAGTAGGAAATGCTTTCGCAAGGCACACTATTTCGCAGCTATTGCAACCTCATTACACTTTTTTATGGCTGTGGTGTCATTCCGGACATTTCATGTAAAAGGAGCCCCGTAAAGTCCAATTCATGCAGAGTAGGCCCTGATGGTGTCAGTGGCCTAGCTAAATATTTCGCCGCGGCTGCAACGCCTTCCTCTCCGAGGCCCGCTTTCGCACCAGCCCACGTTTGCAAAGCATCACATCATAAATCGACCAACTGCCCTAGGGCCCTAAAATAACGCCGCCGAGACACAGTCTCACGATGTGCCAATCCCAGCAGGAGGAAGCATTTGTGACCCTGCGCGCATATAACTCGTTCTAAAGCAAAGCTTTCTACGCCAATGGTTCTTTCCCCGCGTGCGGGACAATACACTCCCAACGCGGCGGGCGCGGTGGCGAGGGGGAGAGATGGAGAGTTTCACCCACGAAGCACAGTGCTGATGGCACGCCGTATTTACCCAGCGTTTCCCGCGCTGAGGTGCCAGCTCAACGGCGGGCACTTCTGTGGTACGGCTTTGTCGTCGGCTTTAGGGACGGTTGTTTTGGCAGAGATTTGTGTCCATTGTGCGCTTCCTTCGCAAGGCTTGATTAACTTGTTCGGCAGCAGCTCCTGGGAAACGCGGACCTGATGTAATTAAGTGTTTGCACGAGAAAGATACATTAATAATTGGTTTGAAGGGGGAAAAATGTAGAGACGACGTACAGACATCTGGCCACTAGAGAAACGCTAACTTTCGCGCACTGCTTGCCAAAATTGAGATTCCGTTTTCTAAATCGGTGAATACTAATTCGGTTGTGCTTTAAGAGGTGTTGCAAAAGGCTGAAGGAGCAACTTGTCTTGCCAAGCAGCGGTTATGAGCGGTCTATGCCTGTGTTGCTGTTTTACTCTTTGTATAGCCACGTGTGTGAATTGAAGTACGTCACATGAGCAATTGTTGTGGGTGTTTTTCAAAGCTTTCTTTCCAACCACGGTCACAGCATGGATTGGAGCTAATTTTTTTCTGTTTCTGCATGAGTGTAAGATACGTGTTGCTGTTTTGACGCTGCCATCTTCTGTGTGGGGCTTCTGGCTTCGTCAAGCTGCTCAATGAGCAGCATTTTTCTTAGGTCGATCATTTTCTTTTTTCTTGGGAAATATAAAAACCATTTATGATTCTGATCCTCATCCTCATATTGGCCATCACGCTCCGTACCCCTGAGGTTTGCTTTGGGGAAACTTTTGAAGACGTGGAAGCCTGAATCGAGCAGCATGAAGAAGTTGGTGGCGATCGCGGCAGAACAGTGAGTCCATTGTCTGCACGTTTCTGGAGAGGTTACTCCTCTCAACTGGTTCGTGAACCACGAAGCGCCCCTTATGTCACACGAGTGCTCGAAGGAACGACTCTGGAGATCCTTTGCCAACCGCTTTGGACAATGAAGAACCAATTATCTCTTACAAACTAGGAATCAGGTGCAGAACAAAAACGTTATAGGCTTCGTTGGAGACGCTCTACGGATCAGTACAGGAGTGGACCCGCAGGCAACTGAGGAAAGCGCGATGCTTGTCCTTCTGGCAGGTGTCAGAAGCAATATTTTTGATAGTCTTGGTAGGAATCCGGCATTAACGGTTGACGAGTTTGTTACTTCGGCTTCCTCTGGAGGACACGCATGACATGAGAAGGGCTGTAACCGGAGAGCGACCCCTACCATTGGTTACAGGCAGCACCCGCCTGTTCCCCTTCGGTACTAGACCATGACGGCAACTAAGAGGTGCCTCCTCGAGGTGTTCCGGGATAAGCTACGAAACCTGTCCCCGGCACACGAATCGTCACCCTCACAGTGGGTAGCAAAGGGCGTCACAAAAGAAGTCGAGCGGACCCATGCTTTTTGAATTCTAGCTCACGTTATCCTGTCACGCCCTTTAGTGCAGTAGCTCACGCCGCTTTGAAGTAACTCTCTTCAACTACTGCACCTAACGGAGACTCAATAGGAGTAGAAGTTGCCTTTTAGTGGTCTTATACTCTACCCATGACTCCACCGCAGTGTCACTCCCAACAAACAGGTGGCCACCAAACATCGGATAACCTATCGCTGTGCTTCCACTCTGGGGAGCAGACCACATCTTTGGCCGCTGCGTTTACAGTGATCTTGGGCTTTGCGGATTCCATCCAAGTGGGCCGTGCTCGCATTAGGACCAGCATCCTCGTGATAGTTAATATCTCCAAAGCTCGTCGCCCAAACTTCAGGTCACTTACCGTGGACCCTCTTTGCCATCACCCTGTTCCAATCATTCGCGGCTCTCACTTTCAGCTGATACCGAACTCTCATGAGAAAGTCGAGAACACGAGAAGAGCAGAAAACCTCTGCGAGCGTGAAGGGTTCGCCAGCTGTTTCCGGGAACACAAAGATGAAAAGCGCCAGGGAGGTATGTTGGAGACATTACTTAAAGCGTACAGGAAGTGCCCGCGTAAAGCGCGTGCAGTAACAGTTCGAAATATAAAGCACTAGTTGTCCAGCAAGTCACGGCATGGTGCGCTTAACTCACGACGGTAACTTCGATGACTTTCGCCTAACAGAGGTGTCCATCGTGGAGGCTTGTTGCTCCTCTATGAGGGAATCGTTTCCCGCCATCGGCTGCGGATGCTCTAACGCGTCACAGCGTGTGCAACCCCACCCCAGCCTCTCCCCCCCCCCCTCCACTCACACGGGCGCCGCTTTTGTGCTACACAAGGTCCATTTGTGCTGTTCTCGGTTTCATGGCTTAATGCGCACTCCTACCCCCCTCCTGTGTTCTTGGCGTGCTCACTATGCACAGTCCTCCGCACGTGCGGGCACATGCAACCTACGGTGCTCTCGTGCGTACACGCTCGATACCTCAAGAACGGACACCTAATGTATGCTGTAGAAGGAGGAGCCCAAGGGCTGAAGTTAAGATGCCTGAATGCACGCGCTCTCCGCCACTCATTTCAGGGTGGAGACAATTGCATCGTTTGCTACGGTCTCTGTCTTCTTCAAGCCATATCCAAACGGCGCGTTATAATATAGCCGCGTGTGTTCACAAGCATTTTGGAGGAACTAATGCATCGTTTTTGCCGACGATAACACAGCAGAAATGCGGTACCACCTCATGGCAGTTACGTAGGTAATATGTTTATGGCATCCGTTCTAACAGAAGACGTGTATAATGTGCCTGTCATTATTTTGTGCTGATATCTTAACGTACCCTCGTAGAATGCTTTTCAAGCGCTGATATGCGCTCCATGTTTTGTTTACCAACTTGAAATACACAACCTAAGTTGGGCGGCAATCGCTCAATTTGTTTCACTGCGGAAAATACCGCAGCTACCACAAGCGTTGGTAGAGGAATGCAACAATTTCAAGTCTGCACCCATTGCTGTTCGGCTGGAAGAGTTGAGTGGGGAACCTGTGCTGATCGTAAGCAGCTTATTATGCAGTGCGCTAAATTCCTATAGCATAGGAATGAGCTGGCGGTGAGGGAAAAGGAAAAAAGAGTGGCGAGTAGACAAGTGATCACAGTCTCGTTATCTCGGTCGCCATGCATGGTTTTATAATAGCTGGAGGTGTCCATTGCCTTTGGTCCTTCGGCAATCGTGAAAAAACGACCGAAAAATGAAAAAAACTTTCAATTGCTTCACAAAACGAATTCCAATTTTACCTTGCTGTTCAGCTAGATAAATAACAAAACAATAGCGGAAAAACTTCTACAACAAACACAATACAGAAAAGCAGCCGGCGCTTCAAATTGTGAATATGCAAATGAATGAAAGCTATATTTTAATGATAACAGAAAATGAAGGGAAAATGTTGAATTCTGGCGATGCGCACGAAAATGCATTGCAGGCCCATTAGGACAGCGCGTCCGGTACTGTACTTTTGATGCCGTTTTGGGACAAGGCAAGTCTGATAAACCAAAAGAGAACATCAAGCTGCATCATATAAACTGCATCAGAAAGCAGTGTACAATGCCAGGAATGGCTGTTTTAATAGTCTTTGCAATTTTGCGTCCCAAGCACCACTTCTTTAAAATTTATACATTAAACCGCCTATAGAGATCTACAGAGCCATATTATGTATTCTTCGGTCAGTATAACTAATTGCTTTGTATTCGGCGCCATGGTTCCTAATTAGGCTATGTAGAATAACCGAGCGACCCCACCGCCGTCCTCCTACCAATATATCTCTGGCTTAATGTCACACCCGGCCACCCCTCCCGGAAAAATATCTCAGGCACAGTTAGGCCCGTCAATATTGTTAAACTCAAAAACAAACAGCAACTTTGGGTGAAAGCCACCTGCTATCTGAAAATAAAATTCTGAAGTACAAAAAAACAACTTGCTTTTTTAGTGTTGCCGCACTTACGTTCACACTCAATTAGAATTATAGGCACTGCTACTATCAAGAAAAACAAATTCATGCATAAACAATAAAATTGTGATATCGCTACAGACGGGAATAAAGATGAATACCGTTTACACAAACTCTGAAAAAGGAAGTAGTATCTTAGTACTGAAAGAATACACTATCACGCGGTATTTGCTTTAGCTTTTTCAATTCATCCTTCAAGTTGTTTTCTGGGCGGTTCCGTTCGAAATAAGCCTGTGGATATAGAAAAAGGCGCAAGGTTTTTTTTTTGACAAGGTCTCGCCAGTGTTCGCGCGCAAGCAATTGAAAAGCTTTGTAAGTTCCTAAACATTTTCCCAACGTTACATCAAGTATGACATTTAAAACCGCACGGGTATATAAAAGAAACTTTTCCGCACATGGGAGTAGCATCCAAGTAACTGAAATTAGCAATGTTGTCCAGCACAGTATCTGACAAACTCTGGGTGCATTCTTTAGCATATTTTTGTCCTGGTGGTCCTGAAACATACGGAAGGGGAAAATAAACGACTCAATTGATTACCCTGCAACACCAAAATGACGAAACACCGCCGCAAATGTGCAAGACACCGCCCAACTATTATTTCACATACATGCGTACATAGCTTTTAAAAACATAATAAGGGCAGTCGCGATCATCTCTTGATCACTTCGATGGTACTGTTTTCATTTCTTGTGAGCTTTAACGTACCGGCGCCACACAGACGATGAGGGGCGTCGTAGTAGAGGGCTCCGGAATAATACAGACCACTTGAGGATCTTTAAGGTGCGCCGAAATCACAAATTCATGCACGCACATTTTCAGTTTTCGTCTCCGTCAGAAAAGCCGCCGCGTCCGATTTTCACGGAAATGCTACTCATTTGCTTAAATAGTAAACTTCCTCTCAGCCTATTGTGAACTATCTGTAAATATTATCCAAAATATTTTCGATCACCATTGACGCGTTAAAATTCGTGAGGAAAAAATAATTCCCTTGCACCCGCATAGTACTCGTAGAACTTATGCACAAAAGTTTTCGTAGGCCGCTCCTTGTCTGGCCTAGTCTTGCAGTCCATTTACTCCATTTCTGATCTCTTGGGGGCTGCACATCTGCCCAACCATTCCTAGAACTGCAATTAAACAACTGCACGCATCCACCGGGCATTCAGCGCCAACGATACCCGGTGAACACGTCGCATGAGCCCCGTGTTCTGCAATTGTTTGCCTGGGAGTGCAATTGCAGGGCTTGAACATAGAGGTGACGGCAAGAACGAAGCGAATCTGGCAGCACCGGCTCCGTAAAAGGATGTCCTCACGTTCAAAGAAGCAAGCTCACAGCAGCACTTGAACAGAGCGAAACTGCCAAAAAACAGAGCGAACAGAGCGATGCTGTCAAAAGGATGAATACTGTGCTCAGAGGAACCTCGCTAACGGTCAAATCGTCTAACGGGCAAACCGCTTCAATAATGTTATCCACACGGACTGAACACAGTACAGATACGCACGAAAACCCTTTCCCGGGTTCGTGAGAGCCGCAAGTAGCGTACCACGTGGAGTCTGAGAGAGTGGGAGAGAAGATTTCGGCACGCAGCACGCGCTGGCATGTTGAAGTCTCTACGTGGGCTTGCTTCTCCAGGAGTTTGGAACTGCTGCGGTGAGAGTCACCTACAAGGGGCGACGGCGCGGCGGACACACATCGGCCTATCGTAGCATGTTCGAGAAACGGAGGCTCTGCGGCCAAGCACAGGAGAACTCCACGGCACTGCACCAACTTGTTGCATGCGGTTACACAGTAGCGGAGCGCTGTATCGTAACAGCTTTGCGCACGAGAGACCCGAGATTCTTATAGACAAACAGCTGCAACCATTCTCTGGAGCGATGATCTTATATAGATGTGCTGGACAGACGCTCGGCTCCAGGCCAAGGGCTGACGGGCACTTTTCTGGAGGTTTACCGGGTCCATCACTTGGGGACGAGTGGTTCCCCAGGAACGTCTGTGGCTGGGTCAGGCACGCGACAAAACACCGAAAACACAACTGGATCAGCGGAAAGTGCTAAGACAAATTGACAATGAAGCTCTACAATGCTTTCAGTGGCAAAAAACAAGCAGTAAGTTAACCGTTTGATGTCCAAACGTTTATTTTGTTGCTTAAGACCCTAATATCGTTAATATATTTTATGTGATATAAAAGCACTTCCGACCTTATAAACATGCAGCCATCAAAACATTTGCTTTGTTAGAACGGACACGATGACCCACGGGCTGCTTCGAAGCACTACTCCATCAATTACTTCAACAAAAAAGCTACCTTGTTCAGCATAATTAAGGTTCAAATGAAGATGGTAGGGCAGATTGTATTGCTTTTATTTGTTATGATAACGAAATTGCAAAATTTCGCTTACGTGCCACAATACCATTAAGCTACCGCCTTGGATGCGAGTTGACAAGCATGAACAAGACCTTTTTTATCCCAGGAAGTGAACGATGCCTTCTCTGTTTTTCAGGCCCCGGAAACCATTGCATCTCAACAGATGGTATTATTTTTGCCAGTACATTTATTTTAGTCAAAAGACGGAGATACTTTAGCCAGCAGCACCTTAGCCAAGCGCACAAACTTGAAAAGATGATGTTTCGCGTCAGTGCAAATGTTTCAGACAAAATGCACTCAATTGTAATCGGCACAACTTTCTTCTGAAAAAAGGAAGCAATCGAGAAAAATCAGCCGTTTGTAATCCTTTTTCTGAGCTTTGAGCTGGGACTTGAGCCCTCGGCATTGCCCAGAGATTTCCCGTTTCTCAATCACACCTTTAATGCTCCTGTTCTTCAAAGACAGCTGCGACCAGTTAAGATGACATCGGTCGTTTTCTCGAGACGAATCTCGAGCACGCGGGGAAAATTGCACTCATTTTCGCAGCTCCACCAAGGCGCGGGTAATAGTACTCCTCCGAGACCCCAAGTTTCACGGAGCCACGGCGCAACTGGGCCGTTTGTCGTTGCTGATCGTATGCTCGCACTCTAACTCTCGCCATCCCCGTTTTTTCTCCTGCAGTCTATCGCCTGTATCCGGACGCATTTGGCGGGAGACACCAAAAGGCGTTACCGACCTCTTTCTAAGGCACCTTGATGCTGGGTATGTTACTTTGACTCAGTCACACGTAAAACTGGAATCTCAAATAGCTCAGCCCATACCGGAGTGTTGTCGTGAGCAGCAGCTGACGCCTACATTAGGCGAGCACGACCTTCTCTGTATCAGTATAACCCTTTTCAACTGCCAACGTCTTCAAGCCGACTTGTCGCGTCCAGGACGCTAGCCGTTTTCAAGGCCTCACACGAAAGGGAGCCTTCACCAAGGCTGCCGATAACGTGACCCACACATGATCCCACTACGTGGACTCGCATGGCCCTATCTAATGGGTTTAGCTAATGCGTTAACTTCGCTATTTTTTCCGTCCCACCGTTACTACGCGAAGTCGTGATGCTATTCCTGGTAGCGCCTTTCACCAATACCTTAGTGCTGTGATTTCTCGGCTTTGCTTTCAAAATAAAACCTTCTTCTTTCAACAGCTTGTTTTACCTGTTCGAGAACTGGTATCCGTATTCCGAAGACCAAGGAGCAATCGCTGCCTGGGGGTCAAGGTTGCCAAACAGACCTATGATGCTTAATCTAGCAATCGGCAGGTGCAAGTTCCTCTCTGCTACGGCCCGGTTCACCACACCACTCTTCTTCGTCAGCTGACCCAGCTCAACCTACGAAGAATGAATCGTACGTCGCGTCAACTTTGTTGAAACCACTCTACAACGAAGCACTCAACTACCTTTGTTGGGCTCTCCGAAGGTGTTTCAATCTTCGAGCATCTCTTCCGTGTCAGCGCTTACATTTTAGGTGAACACCGAGTTAAATACCCCTTAGCTCTGTGGCCCTCATGCAACGTCCAGCGAAATGTCTCTGCTGACAACCTTCACTTGCAAAGTAGGCTCCATTTGGCTTTTTTGTACTCTTGCGCTCCTTTGCCGGCCATCAGGTCGGATGCCTTACCCGCCAAAAGCGTACGTTTCTTTCGCGCCAGTGTGTCTCTTCTAAACGGGGCCTTGTGACATGTGCGCTCCATAATTACCAAAAAAGACCGATGTCTTCTTCTACCTTGTAGTATCAGATTACGCCACACATTCGCAACGTAGGTCGGTCTGTCGCCGCGGACTGCACGCTGCTGTCACTATGACCCGAGGTAGGGACCTATACAATGCAAGCTTTTTCAGCTCGACTTGTTTACGCTTGAATTGAATTCCCTGCCGTCGCTTCTGTTCCTCACATTGGTTCTCGCTCAGTTTTTCTCTTTTCTGCCTCTTTATCCTCACGCGTGGCGGTCTCTCGTTCGTTGGTGAGCTCAATGCATGGCGATAGCTCATCATCCTAAGCCCCAACAGCTAATACCACCTCCGCGTGTTTGAAACTTCCAAGCGCCACTTTTTTTGCAACATCCAACTACTACGGTTTTGTCAACGCTTTGAAATTTATGGTTGTATAAAATAGTACTCTCCAACTGAAACAAAATAACCCTGCGTGAATTACCTACGCGACTAAGACACACGCCCTAGACATCTATCTTATGAAGCGCGGCGAAACTCAGTGAGGAAAGGTCCCGCACCCGCCATAGACAGCCGTTAATTTTGCGAAGTCAGATGTGCCTTGATGTTCGTGATGTTGCATCCGCGCCACTGACACCACTTTTTCAATTGGCGAAGGCATCCTTGAACTGGACTCTCTTGCCTCCCTTGTGTAGTGGTTGCGCGGGGATCGAGCAGCGAAACATTGAGCTTCCTAGTTATTGCCGACAAAAAGCAGAAGGCCAAGCTTAACTGATTTACTGCTTGGCGACAGATTAGCACCGACGATGTAGCCCAACGCTTTTTCTTGAGAGCTTACAGTATGACTCCAAAAGACGACGAGCGTGATCCGATACTGCTGATCGAACAAATACTGCGATCGGGGGAATCGCGTATTTATAACCAGAGGCGCCCTCAAACTAATTCGGTAGTGCTTTAAACGCCCACCTAACACAGTACAAACACACCTGAGCTTTCTGGCCAGATTTTGTGAGAGCCGGCAGTAGCGGTGCACGTTGAGTGTGAGAGAAGGGGGACTGGAGATCTAGGCAAGCGGCGTACGCTGGCAGGTTCAGTTCTCTACATGCTCCCGCTTGTCGCGGATTTTGAACTGCATGCCCGTGAGCCACCGCCAACGGAGCGCGGACGCACTCTGTCCTGTCCTGGCTTCTTCTTGAAGACGTGCTCTGCTACCAAGAACCGGAGAATTTCCCCGCATAACAGATACTTTTTGCATGCGCGCAAAGGGTAGCGGCGGCTGAACCGTGACCGTACTCTCCCATGGGTGCGGCGGGGGCAGTAAACTCTATTCCTCTGTCGCTGAAATGATGTGTGCCACATATTAACTTGTCCCAGATAACTTACTCTCCTCGGCACCTGCGCTTGTCGTACTGCCGGCATTCTTCCACGGAATCGGGGCCTAATTTTTCCTATACTTCGTTAGGGCTTTGTTCAGACAACTGGTAAGTGCCTGTGCATACTTGACCCTATCGCGGTAGCTTTTCTACGTCATCAAAAAAAGAAGGCTCAATGGGGTACCACAGGTCACTCCCGAAAGCAGGTTTGCTGGTGTAAAAGCAGTCGTGCTATTAACATTTGTTCTGGATCAGAAAGCCATTGCAGAGTCTTGAGCATGCCGGTCGTTCTGTCACGCGCTATTATCATCGCCGTAAGAGGGTATGCAGTAGTTTCTTGGTATTGTGCCCCTAGTACTCAGCAACTGTCCACAAAGCTTTTGTGGGTGAAGGGTGTGTCACTGTGAGTTATAGGCGTGTCAGGATGTTCCGCACCGCCAACACGTATCCATCATTTTGGCGCAGATCAGAATTCAATCAAATTTACGCGGTTCGTATCATGTTACCCACTTTTAATAATGTCCTGTAACTGCCAAAAGGTAGGGATTCTTGTTTACCGGTCGCGGATGGGGGTTCATTACGTCACATGCATCCATTTGCCACAAAAAACGACTTTGTACCGACTGTATGGGGCCGAGTGTATAACCTTGTTTTACTCTTACAGACTAGAAAACGGGGCATGTACGTGGCCACCACAATAGATTCCTTTTCATACGAGGCCATAAGCCGTCGCGACACAGTTTTTCATGTTTTCTGTTGGTCACTGTTACCGGCCAAGGTGGGGATGCAGACACGGAAAGGAGACACCACTATTCGCGTTCCTTTTTTGAGCGTACAGCAGGAGAAAGCCGTGCTGGCGTTTCGCGCAGCAATCGTGGACCGGTGCTAGCAGTGCGGTAGGCCTATTCTGCTCTGAGGACGAAATGCATAACATAAATGAATGCCCTACTCGTACGTAATTTGCGCGTCTAGCATCCGCTGATCGCAGAAAGTTCACAAGGTTTCCTCATGGTTTTTAACTGCCAGGACCTCTGGTGTACATTGACCGTGTGCTGCCAAGGGAGCACGAGAGAAGACATCCGCGTCCTTGCTATTGGTACCTTTGTTGTACTCTATGTAAGGTTACTTCTGCAGAGCCAGAGAGCAGCGGTATGACGACCAGTTGAGTTTTACAATACTGATAACCAACCAAGTGCATTGTGGTCAGTCTGCAATATAAAACTGGCACCGTCCCTGCACATGGGCTATTTTTATCAAATACTATGGAAGAAAGTCTTTCTCCCTAGTGGAATAGTTTTATTCTATTGCCGAGAGGGAGAGTGCGACTATCGAATGGAATGGGGTACAACTTCTTAGTGTTCTCCTGTAACAATACTGTCCCGATGTCATGCTCACTCTCATTCATTTAATGAATAAGCGGTTGATGGCAGTTAACGCAAGCTTGTGGTGTCACTAATGGTTATAACCAGTATCTGTTATGCGTGCTTCACCGAACTCGCGAAGGACACAGAAGCTTGTTTACTTGAACGCTTTTGGAGGGGCCTCATCTGCTTCACACAGTTCACAATAAAGGGCTCGTAAAAACCGACCCTACATAGTTAGCGCTACAAATTTTGACTTCCTGGGTTTCGGGAATCCCATATGGTCTCGAGCTTTTGTTGTTTGGCCGAACTAAACCTTGGTTTGCAATGAAGCCCATGAGATAGATCCAGCTAGCAGCCAATTGCGTCTTGCGTGTGCACTGTAATGGAAGCGTTCTGCAATCGCTGCGACACAGTCTGTAAGTGGACAACGTAATCATTGTGGTTGTGAGAAAATACGACCACATATTCTACTAACGCCATTGCGTATTTGAATTAGGCACCTCGCCGCAAATTGTGTTTCATGCGATAGAAAGTTGCCGGAGAATTCCACAAGCCGAAAAGCATCCTGACAAATTCAACCATTCCTCTGCTGCAAATGAATCCTGTTTCCCTAATATCCTCTATACCCACGGGAATCTCTAAGTAGCCTATAATACAGTCAAGTGTGGTGAATACGTTTGCTGAGCCCATTTTCGTACGTAACCACATCGATGGATGCAAAGGGATAGGTTCCCCTCGTTGTTGTAGCGTTGAGGCATCTGTAGTCTACGAACATGTGGAGACCACAATGTATTTTATATGCCAATGGAATCAAAAGTGCCCCTTGGATTTGTGATGGCCTCCGAGCTCCAATATTCATCATCTCCCAGAGTGCTAAATACAGCTGTGGGAGACGTGAGCCCTCAAGGGACTGACATTGACACAGAGTAGTGGCGCATCACCCGTATCCGTTAATGTTCCAAAGTGTTAAGCATCCCATCAATCCTCAGAACATGTAATTAAAGGGGTGGAACGCTACTGTTAGGCGAAATTTAATTCCACCTGCCTTAAAAATGGCAAGATTGTTTGCAAATAGATTTCAACCTTGCCGTCCGAGATTTCTCTTGTCAGCCACCCCGAAATCGATTAGGATGGTCTTATTGGAGGGGTATTTCGAGGAGTTCCGACGCCTAGGTCCGCAGACCAACCCTCAGTGGGATCAGAGTACGCTTGGCACGCCATTGCTCACGCTGACCATGCTAAACACATCGGCCGAAACCGGCTTTGTTCCTTCCAAGCTGATCAGTAAATGATTTATGACCGAAGACTTCGGGTGACGCACTTCGCTTCGTGATCCCTTGTCCTCGTCTGGAAACGTATCCACCGCATCGGCCTTTCTGAAAAACGTCTGTCCCCGCTACTGTGGTCCAATTCGCGTCTTGCGCCAAGTTACCCACGTGACGTACAAGATCTCCCCCGTGGCGTCGACACCGTCAAGTCACGCTACTTCTACAGACATTGTACATCTTGTACAGTTGAAGCCATATTTTTCGCCGGACGCTGTTTCGCCCCATAGCGGCGCGGCGGCGCTCGTTCCGCCAGGGAATAATGACACGAGACACCGACAGGTGACACACAAACTATGTGGTTATGAATAATCGGCCTCAGGGTAAATGAACGGGGATTGTGCGACCAGTTTTAATGAAAGAAGAGGACGAGGTGTGATGGTTGCGCATCCCTCAGTGTGTACTAGCGACACCGAGCCTCTGTCGTTTTGAATATTTCAAATACATTTTATGGCATCCTCGCCTCCTAACAATATAGTGGTACTTTCTTGGGAGCGTCTGAACCAATATTCTGAACAGCCCCTAAAATTGCGGCCCAGGATTGCTCGACCGAACAGGCCAAGAAGGGGCAAAAAGGCTTTGTTTGCGACGACCAGCCGTTACAGTGAACCCCGCTGCTCATGTTCTCGGCCCAACCTTTCATGAAGTTGCCCTGATACTAGTGCTGACGTGGTTGGTTTTGATCTTTCTGGCAGAGTGCCGTTCTCCAATAAGGTCTTAGAACAAAGAAACCGTCGCCTAAGGTTCCAGTAAGACAGGGAATCTCAGGCCGCCTACCTTTACTGTAATGAACGGAACATTACCCATGCTTACAGCATTAATAACACGGATAGGCGGGCTAGTTGGTTTGACATCTTAGCGGTAACTTTTCGCACTCGATACGGGGACACAGAAAAAGGTGACACGAACACAAGCGCAGACTAACAACTGAATTTTATTAAGAACATATTACATTTATACCCTCAACGTCCTTCCTATGAACACTGCGCATGGTCAGAATGGTGCAAACATTGTCTAATTCCTAAAAACACTTTTTTTATTGAACAACCTACTTCATGCTGGTTAGCAAGTCAATCTCTTTTTGTGACAAGGCGATAGACGTATTGCTTACGCACCGTTTCGTTATTTTACACATGTGCCATGCTTCCATAATCTCCCATGTAGTCCGATTTGGGTGAACGAACCAAATGGTCGTCTTATCGAACAACGCTTCGCACTTTCCTGAAGTACATTTCGCACAATGCATTGCCAAATGTGTATATGAGCGTCCTTTTAGGCTTGACAAATGCTCCCTCAGCTTGATGTTAACGCATCGGCCCGCCTGCCCGATATAGTGCTGCCCACCCGTGAAAGGGATTTTGTACACAACGTTCTTTTTACATTCTACAAACTTCTTGTGGGTCATAGAACACTTTTTTGTTTTCCTGCTTACCCCTTCTTTATATAATTTATTCACCTCCGGGCAAACACGTCCCACTTCGTTTCTTGCCGAAAAGACGACGTTCACATCGTACAGAGCTGCGGATTTATTCAGCATGTTCTCGGAATTTCAACGTCCAACAGCTCCCATGAACTTATTATTGCTAACGGGTGGTCTTTTTTTCCCTTGCACGGTGCCTCTGCCTTCCACGGTCTGCTCAAAGGTAGTTGGTTTTAAGTGTGGGCTTTCCTTCTTTGTCAAACATCAAGATTTTTACGATGGTTTTGCAGCTTTGATAGGAGCGATTCCACGAATGTTTGCTTCCGCGGTTTTGTCTACTGGTCTCTCAATAGGGTTTGGCCACACCGTACACCTGGGAGGGGAAATTAGCAGAACACTGTCGCACTGTCGTTTGCTCCAGTTGGCTGTATTGGGATGGGGCTGAAGTATTTTCTGTACTACCCTTGCTAGATATGCTCGATTGGTTGTACTGCTGTACCACCTTTTGCTATGTCCGGTTCGGAAAGATTTCGGAGAAGCGAGCACATAGGCGTGGCCGTAGTCTACAGCGGTTGTTTGTTAATATCTCCCCTCTTGGAGCTGCTTACCTTTTGTCATCAAAGCACAAAGAGCTCTCCTACGGTGGCACCTGACCATGCGGGTCAGTCAGCATTCGAATACGATCTCCCCTGGTAAGGCTCCGCACAGATGGAGTGAGTAAGCGCTGAAACCATTTCTAACATTAGTAGAGCTCCGCTTGGGTGACTCAGTGCTGAAACCATGTCCCACGCCTTGGCCGCACCGCTGGACAAATCAACGCTGCAACGACTTCCCACGCTTGAGCCGCATCCCGGGAATGAGTCAGCGCTGCAATCGTTTTCTGCGCTGTCGCCGGACTGCTCTGGTGAGTCAGCGCTGCAACCATTTCTCAGGGTGTCACCAAGTTTAGGGTGAGTCAGCACCACAGCCGATTACCATGGTGGCGCCGCCCCTGGGCTGGGGGGGGGGGTTAGGAAGGGCTTCCTTATGTTCTTATGGTGCCGCCGCAACGCGGTGATGAGCCCACGCTGCAACCATTTCCCGCGGTATTGCAGCACCACTGGGGTGAGCCCGCGTTGCAACAACTTTCCCCGGTGTGGCCCTACAGCTGGGGTGATTTAGTGCAACCGATTTCCACGCTGGCGTTTTACCGATGGGGTGAGTCAGCACTGCAACCAGTTTCCAAGTTTCTCCACACCGCCATGGCGAGTCAACGCTGCAACCATTTCGCATGGCGTCGCCGCACAGCTGGGGTGAGTCGGTATTGCAACATTTTTATGCGGTGGTGACGCACAGCTAGGGTGAGTCAGCACTGCAACGAAAACTTCGATCCCATTTTGGAAGATCTCATGAAATATGCGATATACCATGTCTTCAGGATTGCGCTTGAAGAGTTTTGCCATGCTGTTGGTTTGCGGCTGGCACGCTGTGGTTGTGCAATAAACAATGTTGCAATCGCCCAAGAGCACTTCGACAATCTGAGACAAAAAGACAGGACCTCTGTCGCTCATCACCTTATGTTACGCTGCTTGGCAAAGGATGAAACGATGGAGAAGAAAGGATGAGACGCCCCGCACCGTGGCGGCTGACCGAGCATCTGTATCGGCATATAGCGTAAGAGTAAGCCGGCGGTGCTCCCTTAATGTGCATGGTAGCGGCCCCTAGAGGTCCATGCTCACCCTATCATAGTAGCCCGGAGGGCAAACCAGAAGCTCGTATTCGACCGCTGCTGGTCGCGGAGGAACAAACACTTTGTAACGAAGGTGTGGATTCCTCGCCAGTAAAACAGAAGGCGAAGTCTTTGGTGTGTGTCTACAAAATACCTCTTTGGGCCAACTGCGCACTACTGTGGAAATAAAAGCAAAATGCGCAAGCGCAAATGGCGCGAAATACCACGGAGCCATTTCCTACCTTCGGATGATTGTTTCTGCGGTAGAGGAGCTAGTAACGCACAGCGAAATTTAGCTTGACGGTGAACATACCTGGGTGCGGCTGCTGGCGACGGGCGTGACAAAACCTGCACAATGAAAGAGATCCACTGATGCTTACGACATTCAGGAGCCACGTCGTTGATATAAAACGGGCGTGAGTGCAATATACACATGATAAA
Source organism: Haemaphysalis longicornis (assembly GCA_013339765.2). Lineage (NCBI taxonomy): Eukaryota > Metazoa > Arthropoda > Arachnida > Ixodida > Ixodidae > Haemaphysalis > Haemaphysalis longicornis. The sequence goes on from CM023455.1 coordinate 68,431,883, forward strand.
TATTAGGTGTCGGATTCTGGAGTGGACCGAGAAAGAGCAGCGGCGTATGTGTGCTTGCGGCCGGACTGGTATGCGACTTGAATGTCTTGTTCGGAGCCTTAAAACCCAGCGACCGAGGGGGGTCTTTTAGCGAAGAAAGACAACAAAAGGCGTGGTGGTCCATCACTGCATTGAATGGGCATCCCTAAAGATAAGGAAATAATTGTATAATACCAAACGAATACTTGACTTCTGCTTTGTAAGGGTACGGCTGGCGAGCAAACGAAAGGTGGGGTGGTATGCCAGTATATAGAATGTGTGTCCGCAGAGGTAAGGGAACACGGTCGTAATATTCGACACGATCACTAAATATTCCCCCTCAGTGACGGAGTAGTCGACTTCTGTTTTCGTAAGGGTACGGCTTGCGTAAACGACATTGTACACCTAAAATCCGGTCGTGTGTTCCGCTATTACTGGGCACATGCCGACACCGCTGCAATCGTTATGGTTTTCCGTGGGAGCGCTTCAATCAAAATGTCGCAGTACCAGTGGCGAGATGAGAAGGTGGCGCAACATGTCCAAGGCATTGTTGCAGCCACGTGACGAATCAGCAGTCTGGTTGCTACGACCGAGGAGCTTCGGCAAAGGCAAAGAGATTGTGGAAAAATTACAGACAAAGCGATGGAAGAAAGAGCACAGTCCGACAAATCTGCGATGTTGTTATATTGACGTAGGCTTTGGAAATTCACCCACTCCGCCCAGTTTTCCTGGGTCGGGTCGGCAACCCTCTTTTAACGCAACGTGGCGTAAACTTGTTCTTTTTTCAGCGACGAACCGGCATGTTTTGAGGTTTAAGGACAGGCCCGCAACGGCAAGGCACTTCAGGAGATGCTTGGGCCAGATAAAATTTGTTTAAGCATTAGGGCACTAGCTTGTTTTTAACTTCAGGTGGCGCAATATCTTGTGCATCATTCTTTAGACGGTCGTGGCCGCATTGCACAGACCAAATGATATGAAGTTGAATTCGCACAGCCCATCAGGTGTGACAAAGGCTGCTGTTGGCACATCCGCTTCTTCCTTAGGTACTTAAGAAATCCCGGATATTCAACCAAATGAAAGGAAGAACGTGGCACCTTGCAAGTAATCGATGGCGCCATCTATGCGTGGATGCGGATACACATCTTTTCGGTTGATTTTGTTGAGGTGCCGGTAGTCCATGCAGAAACAAATTGAACCATCTTTTTTGTCACAAGTACCCCCGGAAAGGTCCAGGGGCTTGTAGAAGGGATTGTTATGTCACGTGTGAACATGTCACCACGGTGCTCGTTATTCACTTGCCGCTCAGTGGATGAAACGCTGTATAGTCGCTGCCTTTCCGTCAAGCCATTATTCTGGGGATGGTAGGCGGTGGTCAGCTTGTGCTTCATGTGGCAAGAGCGGAGGAGGTCTTCAACCATCCGAGACAGGAAGTACCGGCCACGGTCGGCAAGGAGCTGACGGGTAGCACCGTGTTGTAGGATGACGTTATGAAGCAAGAAGTCAGCAATGTCGGTGGTAGAACTGGGGAGGAGAGCACGCGTAATAGCGTAACGGGTCGCGTAATCGGTCGCAACAGTGAACCAGTGATTTCCCGAACGAGAGAAAGAAAAGTGCCGAGCAGGTCCAAACCAACTCGAAAGAAAGGTTCGGAAGGAATCTCTATCGGTGTGAGCAGTCTGGCTGGGCCCATGGAAGGGGTTTTCCGGCGCTGTCACAGGTCTCATGCCGCTGCGTAGCGGCGGACTGATCGGCAAAGTACAGGCCAATAAAATCGCTTAAGTACACGGTCGTAAGTTTGTGCGACGCCAAGGTGACCAGCCGTTGGCTCCTCGTGCAGCTAATGGAGAATTTCAGATCGGAGGTGTTCAGGAACAACGAGAAGCTTGTCAGGGCCGTCTGTGAAAAAGTTTCAGCGGAACAGCACGCCATCGCGGAGCAAAAACGCATTCAATGCAGGGTCTGACGGCATGGTGGTGAGACGTGCAATGATCGACTGCACTGATTTGTCGCAGCGCTGGTGGTCGCGATGTTGAGAAAGTCAGTTAGTGCAAGGACAAAAGAATTAAGGTCGTTGTCAGCTGTACCAGGTTGGTCGATCGGTTGGCGCGACAGGCAGTCGGCGTCGCTGTGGAGCCTGCCAGACTTGTAGGCCACGGAGCAGTCAAACTCCTGAAGGCGTAAAGCCAAGCGACCAAGACGATGCGTGAGATCTTTCAAGGAAGCAAGCCAGCATAGGGCATGGTGGTCAGTTACCGCAGAAAAAGGCCTTCCGTTTAAATATTGGCTGAATATGTTCACGGTTCTTGCAAGAGTCAGGCTTTCGCTCTCGGAGATCGAGTAGTTCCTCTCGGAAGGTGACATAAGGCGTCTGCCATACGCTATCACTCGTTCATGATCGGCGTGTTTCTGAACCAGTACAGCACCATGGCGTGTCCACTCGCGTCCGTGTGAACTTCGGTCGGAGCGGAAGGGTCAAAGTGCGTCAGAATAGGTGGATTATAGAGGTGATTGACGAGAGTTGAAAAAGCAGAAGCTTGCTCAGGGCCCCAGGAAAACGGGTTATCATGCTTAAGCAGATCTCAGAGGGGCCTGGAAATTTCAGCCAAGTTCTTCACGAAGCGCCGAAAGTAGGAGCAGAGCCCCACAAAGCTTCCAACTTCTTTTAGCGATCGAGGAACAGGGAAATCTTTTACGGCTCGTATTTTGTCTGGATCAGGTTGGACTCCAGTAGCGTCAACGAGGTGCCCATGGATCTTTATTTGACGGCAACCGAAGTGGCACTTTGACAAATTCAGCTGAAGTCCAAATCTGCGAAAAACGGCCAGGATGTCGGATAGGCCATGCGAGTGTTTCTCAAACATGGGAGAAAAGACGATAACGTCATCCTGATAGCATACGCATATTGTCCATTGAAATCCATGGAGAAGAGAGTTCATCATCCTTTCGAATGTGGTTGGCGCATTGCAGAGCCCAAACGGGTTGACTTTAAATTCGAACAGTCCGTCTGGGATTAGAAAAGCGGTCTTTTCGCAGTCCATGGCGTCGACTGCAATTTGCCAGTACCCTGATCTCAGGTCAATGGACGAGAAATAGGACGCTCCGTGCAAGCAGTCGAGGGCGTCGTCAATTCGAGGAAGGGGATAAATGTCCTTCTTGGTTATTTTGTTCCAATGTCTGTAATTAACACAGAATCGCCATTAGCCGTCTTTCTTTTTGACCAGCACGACTGGCGACGCCCATGGACTAGAAGAGGGCTCAATAATATCTTTCCGCAACATCTTCTCTACCTCCTACTGAATGACGATACGTTCGGCGTGGTAGACACGATATGGACGTCGGCGGATAGGGGTCGCATCACCAGTGTTTATGCGATGTGCCACATGGGAAGTCTGGCACAACGGACGGGTTTCCAAGTCGAAAATGTCTCGATATGATGCTAGAAACACAACGGATCTCATGGGCTTCCGGAGGTGAAAGGTTGGACGCTATCATGTCCATAAAATCACTGGCAGTTCGTGAAATGTCCCGTTGGCTATCCGTAGAGGTTTCAGAGGCGTCAGTTGTCACCACGGAAACTTCGCTTTCAGCAGAGGAGATCAGTGTAGCAAGCGACTTTCGACGCGGAAGGACTTGGGTGGAGAAACCGAAGTTCAAAAATGGGTGGCCTATTTCATTCTTCGCGAAAGTCACGACTGTATCAGGAAGGGCCACGTTGCATTCAAGGAGTCGAGACAAGGTAGTCACCAGCTGACACTGGCGGTCATGACGATAAACGCATGTATGTCATGGCCTTGTGAGCTAATCGAGCATGTTCGACGCCGCAAAGCCAGTACATGGGCGTGATGTCATCAAGGGGTGTTGTGGGCAGCTCAAGACGTAAAACCCCGGGGCCCAGACAATGAGGGCGGCGTGGTATGTCAGAAAGTCCAGTCCAAATATTATGTCGTAAGGACATGTGTCCAAGACGGTGAACAAGACAGTGATGTCGTGTCCGTCACTTAGGACGCGGGCGGTACACATTCCGGCTGCGGTGGTCGTTCTTCCTTTGGCGACTTGTACGGCACGGCATATGACGGGCATCATAACTTTCCCAAGAGTGCGGCGAAGGTTCGAACTCATAACTGATATATTGGCACCTGTGTCGACTAAAGCACTAACACGAACCCGTCAGCGTGAACATCAATCAAATTGGGTCTTGGAATCGAAGTCAACAGAGGATTTGCAGGCCGGGCAGCATCACTTCTGGGAGCTGCACTGGCTAGTTTTCTGAGATGGAGGTCGAGAAAGTTGGCGGCGGAGTCTGCCGGCGGGGCTGTGGTGAACGCGACTTGCGACGCTGAGGTGATGGCGAGCGGCTAGATAGGTTGCGTCGTGGGTTGTCGGTTGCGAAGGGCCGCTGAGGACGTGGCGGAAAACGTCGAGGGTAGTCGTCGGAGTAGCTCTTCTCAGGAAATCGTTGGCGGGTAAATGACGACCAGCTGCTGCGGCAATAATGGGCAACGTGTCCAACGCGATGGCAGTTTAAACAGATGGGGCGGTCATCGGCTGTTCTCCATTCACGAGGACTGCGTCGTCCGTAGCGCGGTGGAACATCGTAGCGCGACGGGACATCAGTACGGGGAGAAGGGGTACGGAAGCCGACGCAGGGATCCTGGCGTCCCAAGGCACAAACTGAGTGAAGGCCCAGGGACGTGATCTCGTCTCTACCGACGGCTTGGATGAGAGAAATCGTGGGACCGTTCCGGTGGTGTGCGCAGTTCTGAGCGACTAGAGCCATAGCCTCGATCTAACGGCGTACTATTTTCGTCAGGCTCTCAGTCTGGGCCTCCGCGCTAGGCGTTAGCGTTGTGCGTGGTGGCACCGACACATCTTGACACGACGACGTTGCCGCCGTGTGAGGCAGCCGAGTAAACTGGTGGGCAATGCGGCGGCATTTCGCCTCCTTAAAGCGTCGGCATTCGTTAAGAATGGCGTCGATGGTAGCGGCATCCTTACACATCAGTACAGGGAAGGCGTCATCTGCAATGCCTTTAAGTACGTGGCCTACCTTGTCGGCTTCCGATATTTAGGGATCAACCTTTGCGGAGAGCGCCAAAACATCGTGTATATGCGTGATATAGGATTCAGTGGAGGAGTGGGCGCGCGAGCCGAGCTGTTGACGTGCGGCGAGCTGGCGACCCACTGGTCTGCCTAATATTTTGCGCATCTTTTTTTTGCAAACGTCCCAGCTTGTCAACGTACGCTCATTGGTCTCATACCAGGATTTGGCTGTGTTTCTTAGACGGTAAGGTAGGTTAGCCAGCATTATTGTACCATCTTACCTGTTATGGGCGCTGGCACATTCGAACTTGCGTATCCATTCCTCCACGTCTTTGTCGTCCTGACCGGTGAAAAACGCGGCTGAGTCGTGGGTCACTCGGCTGGAAACGATAATGAGGGGCGCAACGGTTGCGGTCTCGTTGGCAGGAGGCATCTTGCGTCTACGAATGTGTCGCCCACTCCGAAGATCCGTGGTGTGGTGTTGTTGCGCTGTTGACAGGCACAGGGACGGGAACGGCAACCTCCACCAAAAAGTTGTTACGAGGCAGATGCGGACTATTTGCACGCTGTGCATAAAATCGATCTATTCTGAAAGAATGAGGCGTATAATCCGAAGCCGAGGATACCAGAGTAGCTCGAGCCAGTCTGTCTCTGGGTGATTTCTTCGTCTTCGCTTCGGCTTGCCTTGCGCGACCCACTGATGCGGTACGTACCGTAGATGAAATGTACGATGGATTGACCACCAGGTGATCCAGTGCATTGCCATGTGAAATGTCAAGAGGGCGGTGACAATATATATATATATATATATATTTTTCTAGAACAGAGACGTACGGGACGAGGGATTCCGTAAGGACACATATCAAAGTTGCAGTCCTTATTGCCAGTGCTGTTTGGCGTGTTAACAGTGTTTTATAGTGCCGAATGAGGTATGATTGCCTTTTTTTATGCAGGAATAAATAATTGAAAAATCAAGTCGAGAAAAAATGCGCCGTTTTTTCCGGAAGCGGGAATCGATCCCACAACCTCCGCATAACGCGTGCGGTGCTCTACCATTGAGCTAGTTCCGCGGCGACTCCTCTCTCGACTATAACGCGGGGTTTTGAATTTACGACTGCTCAGAGCCCGGTCAACTGGCGCCGCCCCTCGACCACCGCGGGAAGACGTAGAACGTCTTTTCCCAGCGGCCGCACGTAAGACGTGGTCGGAAGTCGGGGATAGCCAAAGGCCTTTCACACTGTTGAAGCCAGAACCCTCGTAATGCATTTTGTAGAACAGAGACGTACGGGACGAGGGATGACTTTGCAGGGATGACTGCAAAGGGATGACTTTTGCAGTCATCCCTGCAAAGGGATGACTGCAGGGATGACTGAGGGATGACTTTGCAAAGTTGCAGGGATGACTGCAACTTTGATATGTGTCCTTACGGAATCCCTCGTCCCGTACGTCTCTGTTCTACAAAATGCATTACGAGGGTTCTGGCTTCAGCAGTGTGAAATGCCTTTGGCTATCCCCGACTTCCGACCACGTGTTACGTTCGGCCGCTGGGAAAAGACGTTCTACGTCTTCCCGCGGTGGTGGAGGGGCGGCGCCAGTTGACCGGGCTCTGAGCAGTCGTAAATACAAAACCCCGCGGTATAGTCGAGAGAGGAGTCGCCGCGGAACTAGCTGAATGGTAGACCACCGCACGCATTATGCGGAGGTTGTGGGTTCGATTCCCGCTTCCGGAAAAAACGGCGCATTTTTTCTCGACTTGATTTTTCAAATATTTATTCCTGCATAAAAAAAAGGCAATCATACCTCATTCGGCACTATAAAACACTGTTAACACGACAAACAGCTCTGGCAATAAGGACTGCAACTTTGATATGTGTCCTTACGGAATCCCTCGTCCCGTACGTCTCTGTTCTACAAAATGCATTACGAGGGTTCTGGCTTCAGCAGTGTGAAATGCCTTTGGCTATCCCCGACTTCCGACCACGTCTTACGTGCGGCCGCTGGGAAAAGACGTTCTGCGTCTTCCCGCGGTGGTCGAGGGGCGGCGCCAGTTGACCGGGCTCTCAGCAGTCGTAAATACAAAACCCCGCGGTATAGTCGAGAGAGGAGTCGCCGCGGAACTAGCTCAATGGTAGAGCACCGCACGCGTTATGCGGAGATTGTGGGCTCGATTCCCGCATCCGGAAAAAACGGCGCATTTTTTCTCGACTTGATTTTTATTATTTATTCCTGCATAAAAAAAAGGCAATCATACCTCATTCGGCACTATAAAACACTGTTAACACGCCAAACAGCACTGGCAACAAGGACTGCAACTTTGATATATATATATATACATTTGTTTTTATCATTTGTTTCCCTCGACAATATTCTCTCATCAGTTAGCGACCCGCCCTTGATGGTTGTAGTTTTGTGCTAGCACCGCGTTTATTACCACAATGACTTCACTAAACCAAATTTGGCAAGTAGTCGGGACATTATGTTCTGAGTAGAAGGCCATTGTTAGCTTTCACACTCTCACCTTGTAATTAATTGGTACACGTGAGCTTGTGTGATTGCTTTCCTGCCGCCTTTCTTTTTTGTGTATCTGTTTCTTATTATTCGTTGCTGAACGCCTCAGCGTCCCCTGAACCGGTACCATGCGCCGGCCAAATGCATACCGCCCGGTGCCACTTCATACGCGTGCACCTGCCATCTGTTTTCCTTCTTTTCATGACTTGCTTGACCGTGTCCTTTTTTATACCCTTTGTATACCAATGTACACTCATTTCCTTTCGAAACTGCCTGTCCTACTGCGTTTAGGCACGACCCTTGCCTCCCTTGCAACAGAAGCCAAGTGTCTCATGTTTCAATCACCTGACCGTAATCCTTAGAACGGGTGTGTATGGGCAGATGTTTGCCGTTTGTGTGCATGGGCATATCTTCTTTGGAACTTCTTCGTTCCGCGTGAATGATCTTTTTCCGATGCCCATGCATCGGCAAAAAAACATGTGCATAGCATATCTTGTTTTGACCCCTGTTTCACCCCTGTTGCCACAGGGGAGAGGGAATTACCTTGTTAATTTTTTTTCCCGTCGTTTCTTTTCTTTTTGGGCTCTTTTTTCTCTTGTTCGTACAACGTGACTGTTGGTTCTTGTTATAATTTTTGTATATTTTTATTGTAATTTATTTTTCCCCCTAGTTCTTCCAATTCTCTCATTCTTTGGCTGTCAACAACCATGATACCATTGTACAAACTCTCCCTTCCCTTGCCCGGGCCTCGCCCTTGCTACATTCCCTGTATATATATAAACCTGAAACCAACTTATTCTGTACTCTGAAGAAAGGAAGACCTCTTCCTGAAACTTCACTAAACTTTTTTATTTTTAATGTCTTTCTCGTGTGTCTCTCTCTCTACTTACCTTATATATATATAGATATATATATATATATATATATATATATATATATATATATATATATATATATTCATATATATATATATATATATATATATATATATATATATATATATGTATATACACATACATATATATATATATACATATCGCACCAGACCGGTATTCTGGAGGTCGTGGGTTCGGATCACACCCGGCAGGCATTTTTTCACCACTTTGTTTTCGACTAAAAAAATTCTTTATCTCTTTCTATGACTCACCACAACCTCCCCTTTGCTTTCCGAGGTTTTCCTGACTGCCAACCCTTATTTTCTGTCTTAGCCCCTCATTTCCCATTTTTCTGATTCGCTATATATATATATATATATATATATATATATATATATATATATATATATATATATATATATAATCGCCACACTACCCTTTTCAGCGTACCCAAAATCACAAATCAAACAAAGCAAAGCACTCTAAAAATATTGTATACAAACCATGCAATATTGTATACAAACCATAAACCAGTTGGCACCATACATGGAGCGTAGATACTAAACAGAGCTTCTGAAATCAACGCGTGTAATTTCTTAGACAAATAAACAAACAAAAAGAGAGGCGGCAAGGCATAAAATTTGATAAATAAATTGGTAAAATTTTTGTAACAAAAATTATCCCTTCGCTTTTCGCCTTCGTCCTCTGCTTGGCGTAATTTTTTCATTTGTTTATCATAAGCTGACTGTCCCGGAACCAGTTCCTCTGAGTACTTTTCAAAGCGGCATTCTAGAAAAGCTAAGTCGACTTATCCCGGAACTGAAAAACCCCTCCATTTGCCCTATCTGAGTTGAATGCATGCTGGGTTCCACATGAGTGGGTAATTCGGCATCACTGATATATTAACGCCAGACGTAGCTTTTAGGTTCTTCCTTTTAGTTCACTTTACGACCTTGTGGCCTGTTTTATGGACACCCGCTTTTAGAGCCAATCCGCGCCTTTTTAATCCACTCAATATACCAGTCAAATACGAGTATTACCTATGGGGGACAGATCCGCAAAAAAAAAGATGATGGCTGCTTCTCACTTTCACACCACTTCTATAAGTCGTGCATTTACCAAGTACCGACTGTCACAAATTTTGAAAGTGATTTTCTCCATTGGTGACGAAGGTACTACTAGCTGAGCATAGATAAATATTTGTCGCCCACGGCCACGGATTACCTGCTTATGTCAGATACCTGTAGCCCACCTAAAAGCCGGCACCCCGTGTTAGTTCGCGGACGAATGCGGAATCATGTTCTTCGTAAAATGTGTTCTTGGGCTTGTTAATGCTTTATTAAATACGAAACTCGGGCTTGCTGGACATACAGAAGAAGGAAGACAAACAACGCGGAACTCAAAACTCTTTATTTGCAAGAAAAGAAGATGCCCTAAATACGCTTCTAACATAACATAAAACCATAAAAGTTATAGTAAAAGCGATAACAACCCCACAATGCCAAGATACCGCCTAACGCGAGCTCTCAAATCCCTTTGCATCATGCGCCATGAAGTAAGTGAGATGCAAAGTTGGCATTGTTTTGCATATACCGTTCGCATGTGACAAGGTGTATATTGGTCAATGTGGACCCTGCAAATATGATTGCCCCAGAGAGCACCATCAACAACGGCACTGGATCACACTTGCCAAATACTTGTCGTGATTGTGGTTTACGCCACGCTTCAAGGAGCTATTACGTTTGACACAAACCGTGACACTTTGGCGCGTGAGCTTTCAGAAGCGTACTTCATTAAAAAAATCGCAAAGGGTGCATCAGCGAACCATCATTATTACTTTCTAGCATTGAATTTCGTTTTTAAACAGCATGTGGTAGGCGGGATATTAGTGTTGTGGAGTTCTTAGCGCTATTATATAGGATTTTACGGTTTTGTGTTATGTTAGTAGCCTTTTTAGGGCATCTGCTTAGCATGCAAATATTTCGTTGTGAGTTGCACGTTGTTTGTCTTCCTTCCTCAGTGTGTACAGGTAGCTAAATGTTGTCATTCATGTTTACCGAGCTGGCCACGCGGTAAGAAAATATTGACGAAATTTAGGAAATGGAGTCATAGGAAACGGCTTAAAATAAAGCGTCATTAAACATTGCACGGTTGCCGTTTTGGAAGCTCTTCCCTAGGTCAGCCATAACATCGCAAATTTTTAGGGATTCGACCACAGTCCTTCAATCGATGAGTTGCGCTAACTTCTGAGGACTTGTTTTTTTAGGCGCTGCAATTGCAAAACATCATTCTTTAATTCCATTTCCATATGCAGAAATATTGTACTTATAAGCCCTAAACTTTATTTTTTCAGGACAAAGGAAGACCTGTGAACTTCGCGTTCAGGTACAACCTCGAGTGACCAAGATTGAACCCCCTACGAATTGTTTGAATTTGTTTCGTACTCGGTGTAATACAGACACACCGTTTATAATATCTAATGACAACTGTTTGAAAAAGAAGTTCTAACTGTGGCACCGGCTTAATCAGTAATTTCTATTTTGCTCATTCCACCTATCAGTGCAAACAGATACTACATAAACATACGTTGTCGTGGTAAACATAAATTTTTGTAACTTTAATTGTGGTATGCTGAAGCCACAAGGTGTTATCTCATCATGCACCTATTAAAACCTGTGGTACTACCTTCTTACACATGCCCTTATCTTTACTGAAACAAAATCCTGGTAAGTTGCACGAACTGAAATGCACACTACAACTAATTTCTGAATGAAACTTTTTTAGACGCACATGGGCCTATTGAGGATTCGACGATAAGGAAATCCCCATGTAACACCCACAGATACGTTCTATAATATAAATGCTGTGTCATATAACAATAGTTTTGATCCGTTGTGGAATTATCCGCGTATACAGGATTATGGTAACATAACGTTCTGACACATATTGAGCCAAGCAAAAGAAACTGCTTATTCCAGATATTGATATAAGATGAAACTGCTTATTTATCTGGTTATCATCCGCAACCAGCAGTAGCATCGGAAATAGCATGTGTTTCACCCCTCTTTTGTTTTTTCTGCTTTGTTGCATTGATCGTATGCATATAAGAATCTTGTTTTGTGCACCTAACGTCAGTTAGTCAGCGCTGTGTCCGCTTTACGTCCTGTTTACATTTTTGTGTTTTTTCAAGAAATCATCGTTGTCGATGATTTTGACCTGGCCGTGTTGATTACAGCAAGTGCACTCTTAAACCGGTATTCCTGCGGCATGCAATCTTTTTGAAAATTTAACACACTCCTTATTTAACAGGTTGTTTATAAGCCAAAGGTTTTCAAGGCTTAACAAGTTTCATTCATCTTCTTCTCTTAGGGGGTGCTCCATTAGGTTGTACTGTATGAATATATTTTCTCTGGACAGAGCAAGTTTGTTTTATTTCCTTTTTGATGTTGACATTTGCGTCTTTACGGCCGAAGCTATACCATAAGAGCGATGCTCTCGCGCAAAAAACAAAATTATTTTTGACTAAGTCGAACTTTGTCTTCACGGTGGGCTGGAGCGGCTGATTTTGAGCTATTGTATACATCGAAGAAATACCTGCACGTACTGCCTCTATCATTTCGTTCATACATATAAAAAAGCTAAGAAGCTACACTACAGCTTTGCACAATAAATCTTGCAATTTCAAAAGAAACTCGAGCCCCTAACGCCGCAAGTCATGCAGCAGGGGCAAAGCATGAAACCCCGTTGTTTATGCGTGCCACAATCTTGAAGCCCGACAAAAAAATCGGTCGTCGAAAAATTGCCACAGTCACTTGCCTGCGATCGCCCGTTTAGGGACCCGACCTCTCACTCCATCCAACGCTGTTTTAAGTTTCATCGTGGCACTGTTTCCTGTACTTGCATTGCCTTTACTTTGCATTACTTTTCTTAAAGCATAACTGATGCTAATCAAGCACTTCGCCAGCATCCGGTAGGCACGTAGGCTGTCAGGGCGTGTTGACGAGCGAACACGGCACATTCACGACGCCTGACATTGTTCCCCAGTTACACGAGTACGGCACGCAATCACAACGCCCTTCTTCGGGCCGCGAGGCCAACGGTCGCGACGGCCACTGCTGCTCTCGCGAGTACAATACAGCGAAGCGCACTACAACGATTAAAAGTCCCCGGTAGGGCATCGGGAGCGCTTTCACGACGCTTCAATGCGCCACCGAAAATACCTAGAATTGGTACCACACAAATAGGAGCACCGTATGCCAACGCTTTCTTCTTTGCAAGCGGCCACAACACCACGTATCATTCGAGAAGTTGAACGAATATAAGCGACCGCAGAAGTTTAGGCGGGAACAAGCGCATGCTGTTACGTCTTCAGCGGCAGTATATGAACGGCGTTATTCGACAGGCAGGTATGCTTCAAACACACGTCACCTACACCAAACCACACGTCAAAGGAATCGACTGGAGCACAGCGGGGGTTGAAATACTAAAAACAAACACCGGAGACAGTGATACGCCTAGCACCTACGCCATGAAGAAAAGAAAGAGCGGAAGGCTACAAACGCTAGTAGTCTGCTGGCCAGCGTGGCGTTAGGACACAGAAATTTACCATGCCTGAAGAACGTGATAAAATCTCGCACGTTATTTCCAAAACACTGCAGTCTAGTTTAAATAGGCATTGTTTTGTGACGTGTTGGCGTAACAAGTTTCGTAACTACTTTTTGCTGCGCTGTTGCCTGTGTACCTCCGACCGACGTGTTAAAACTAGGGTGTTGAACCAGATTTTTTTCTGGTTCGGTTTAGATTCGGGTTCAAGCACTTCGGGTTCGGTACCCGGTTCGGTTCAGGAGCACCATTCCGTTCGGGTTCGAACCGGATCGAACCTGTTCAAACGCGTTCAAACGGGATCGGAGAAACAAAATCAAGAGTGTTTGTGTGCGGACGCGTGTGTGTATGTCTGTGCGTGTGCGTGCGCGTGCGCGTGCGTGTGTGTGCGTGTGCGTGTGTGTATGTGTGTGGGTGCGTGTGCGCGCTTTTTTGTTTTAGTGCTGCGTTTTTTGATGTCACGTCGGTATAAAAAAACTCTTGACGTAGGTTTCTTTCTGCAAGAGTTTTAAATTGGCCAAATTAGAGCACCCTCCCATACTTTTTTCAACGTTTTTCGAAATCTCATATGCTTGCCAAACGTATTCATCCAACATATCCAGTAGTTAGACAACGGGTTTATGCCCCTTAGACAACTTATATACTTGACTGAATTTTTTTTTCTCTTTCTGGATTTGGTGTTCTTCGATAGCAGAAATTCCGTCACTACAGCTGTGTAGCGGCTATTACAGCTGTGTTGCAGCAATGGAGCGCTTGCCATAGCCACTTGAAGAAGAAAGCAGGAAGCAGAAACAGAAGTCAGAGCGAAAGCAAGCAGAAACTGATGGAGGGTCTTCTGTAACGAGTAAATCCCGCAGTGCGGCTCGTGGTGGCGATACCTATAGCGTTCGCTGCGCTTCCATACGCAACGGAAATAGTGAAAGCGTTTACCGGACTTTTTGCAGAGTCCCTTAACTGTAGAATCCACTGCAAAGTGTTCTCTATGGTTGGTCAGCGATTACAACACTCATTGAAGGGAAATAAAAGGTTTTCAGGGACACTTCCAGCTGCTTATGTCTGTGAATGTAAAAGCATTACTCTGTATGATCGCAAGATTTTTTATTATTATTTTAATTTAGTTTTTTTATATAATTGAATTGAAATTTATTTTTGACTTCTAAACCTGCAGTTTCATCCACCGCAGTTGTGGTCTTGATGAAAAAAAAATTGGCTGATGATTACGATGTTCAATGATGCGAAATTTGGTCTCACCGCGAACTGCAGACTTCTCAGCGACGGCGCATAGCTCCTCCGTGACAGGACGTGATCACCTAACATATCCCCGCGGGCGGCATGTCTCGCGTGGCCTCAGCATATCGCCCTCCGCCTGACATTTTCGCCATACTTTCCTCCTAGGGTTTTCTGCTCGCTCTATCTTAGGTGTCCTCTTCGTTCTCTCGGTTGCAACGATGCCTCCGCTTTCGGACTACGCGAAACCACCGGAGCAGGTGCCTTATAGCCGCTCCCTAAAGCATGAACATGCGTAGCTGACCTGTTGCCGCTTGATGATCCCCTCCCCACGCCGACCCTTGACGGGCCGCACCTCTCCATATAATTTATCCCATCCGTGGTCTTCGGCCAGCCAGCCAGCCAGGCAGGCAGGCAGGCTGGCCGGTATGGTTCTCTTGCAAGCAGGTAGCCTCTTGGCGGGCAGGCACCTTTGGCTAGCAGACAGCCTGCCCCGCAGTTCTTTTTTCAGACGCGAATCATCTCTTGCTCGGGGCTGCGCACACCCCCACTGCGCATGCCTGACCAGGCACCGCTGATGATGATTGTGGCAGGATGCCCCTAAGGATTGGCCATCCAAAGAATCCGTCACGAGGTAGCTTTGCGTTCAAGCACTGTCGTCATCTCCCCGTAGGAGAACCTCCTACCACATTGCCGCGATGTGTGCTACGGACAACACCGCCGGTAACGCCACCTGCAACGCCACCGTCAATGCCAGTGTCAGCGCCGCGGACAGAAAAAAATAACCGCAATATGTTCGTAAAGAAAGACATTTTACAGCATTTATGTGGTCGTCAATTTAATAATTACTGGATATTTTGTGCCCAACTAACAATTTTCATTTGTCGACAGGAAGAACGCAGGAAAACTTCCAAATACCAAAGACGCCAAAGATATCGAGGCTGCTCGGACCCACTAATCCACCCACTAAACTACCCATTAATCGTTCCGCTATTTTATTCAATACAAATTATTCAACACAGGAAACCCACTAATTTACATTAGCCCACCTACTAATCTCATATTCCTCCTCAGATTATCGTCTAATACGTATTAATCTACATCCGTCCATGCTTCCCTTATTTTAATTTGAAAACACTCAAGATGACATGGAAATGCTGTCTTACCTACTTGAGACGTGGAGTTGAGAAAGCTAAAAGTTTTTTCCTTCAATTCTCATTCTCTTTTAGGACAGTAAACAAGGGGCACAATGTCACCGTACAAGAAGTTCCGGTGACGTAGAGGACCGCGCGTGTTTGTGCATCCCTGCTATTTGTATATAACTGCCTCTTCAAACTATATTAGGTGGAATATATGGATTAATTGTTCATGTTACTCCTGAAGGCTTTCTGAAGGGGGCAGGGATGGATTCAAAATAACAACACATTGAAAGCAATACACAAGAATAAACATCATGCAGATAAGCATGAAGAATAAGCCATGGTATGTTGCCTGAGGATGCACGTGTACACCTAACTCATTCGAAAATCAAAAGAAACTAGACGGAGATGTGCACTATCTAACGCAAACTGACGGTATATACGTACAATTTTCCAAATAAATTGACGGTATTATTAAGAAGAGACCATGATGGGCAGTCTGAGTTCGGACTATCCATAATATTGGTGATGCTCTTGCGCGAGTGGTAGCAATTTTTGTAGACGCAATGTAGAGCTCCTTAATTAAAAACTACAAATTTGTTTTGAAGCCCCGGAACCGTATCGGAACGGTTCTGGTTTGTTGCGGTTCCGGTGCAGTTCTAAAATGGCGGAAAAAAATCCCAGTTAGGTTTAGTACCGTTTCTGGGCGAAAACTCGGGTTTGGTTCCAGTTTTTCGTTCTGTTCCGGTTCCCGTTATAGTTCAGCCCCCTCGTTCAAACGCGACGGGGAAGCTTGGTTCACCGCATGCTTTTATTGTCTGGCAGAATCTCCGCCACCGATGCGGTTTCTGTGTGGCACTGCATCGGGCACCATTTGCTTGGCGCCCGAGGAATCATTCACCTGATGTACCGATGGGTGACGGATGGCTCGGAAGCAAATGGCTTCCAGTGGAGTTTCCAGTCATTGGTCATAGGCCAATGCTGCTTGGGTAGTGCAGTCTTTAAGGTGCTGCGTTGCAGATCCCGATGATGTCGTTCAATGCAAGCCCTGTGGCTGCTTTTCTGGAGGTGGAAAGCGAAAACACCTGTTATCGGCGCAGATCAAAGATACTTAGGTGGTCAAAATTATTACGCAGCCCGACACTGCGGCGTGCCCCCAAGCCCAGGTGTAAGTTTGACGAGTTAAACTCCAAAATCAATCAGTTTGCGAAACAATAAAAAAGCTGGAACTGAACCAAAACATTTTACTTGTGCTAAGGCGATCCCTTTACAATGCTTCCCAGTTGAGGTTTCTGTTTCATAAAAAACACATTCTCCTCAATACTTCCTGCATGAATTTGTTTTGTATCGACATACACCGGAATCCGTCCCTTTTCAGAAAACGCTTTCGCAAGAAGCTCCGGAAGCCATGTTTCAAAATACATTTGCGATTTATGGAACAACAAATTATAGTTTAAGAAAACTGCATAGGGTTTTGATACTTTTTCGCACACTCCCGACATCTTTTGTGTTATTGAGCAACTGTTATGCTGTGAGTGGTAGGGATGTATTAAGGAAAGTTTATTCTATGATGAAGGACAACTGCTTTTACGCTTGGATGTTCCTCGATTGCGAAATAGGGTATGCTAATTTTTCCATTTATTGATGGTTACCAATTATTGACACACATACGTGCTCAGTCTGCCCTTTCATTCTTCCCTTGTCGCTATCTATATTCAATTCGATTCAGTTACCAACTTCCTCATTGACTGCATTCGATGACATCTTTGCTTCAGACACTGCATGCCCCTCTACTAGGAATGCGGCAATGGGCTAGAAAGAACTAGCTTTAGGGAACTTGCCTGACCACTTTCCATCCTTGAAAGATGTGTCTTTAATCAAAATACCATTACAAATATTGAAAAATCTTAAGGTTCTCGTTGCAAATCTTAGAGGTGATGTAGTTGAAGTATAGCTATTACCGTATATATTAGTGTGCCAACTTGACAATGCTAGTCAAATGACATAATGGAACACCACTGAGGAACACTTACAATCACACAGACATGTGTCATGGTAACGATTTTAGATGGCAGCCGCCAATTTCACAAAGAAGGCTCTTGGCATCATAAGAAACCGGCAAGTATGAGGCAGTGGAATTGCCACTACTTAATCTGTTTTCACTTATGTTTAGCTTGGTTGTTGGATGTCTGCATTTAAATTGGCCTCGTTGTGGTCAGCTGAAAGCAGTGATTTCAAAGCACCTCCATTGCATTTTGTCCTTAAGGTACACCTTATTTTGCAATATCAGTGGGGAGAGTACGTCGTATCATGACTACGGTAATTAGCACCGCCTCTTTTGGGGGTGCTGAGTTTGAGCAAGTACAGGTGTCACCTGTAAGGCAGATCAAGAGGAAGCTACTACACACCAACAACCAAAGCATTAAACTAAACAAAAAATAACACACCTCTGAATGAGCTCCATAGTTGCTGCAACCCCTTTGACATCACTTGTTGATTCAAAAGAAGAGGGTAAAACGCGGCTCCGCCCCGACCAGAAAGCTCCAATTTCTATGACGAGTGCACAGTCCGCAAAGAGACGATGGCTGCAGTCAAAGAGCTACTGGCCCGAGAAACACTAAATTCACAATTCTAGACCTGTAAATATATAAAGCAAATGTGTTTGAATCAACTGCTGTTTGTGTTTCTTAAATGGCTTAGATAATCCGTTAGCATCCATCAGGCAATTGCTGTTGGAATACATGTGAGTAATAAAAGCTATATTAGATTTCCGGCTTACTGGGTCTTCTAATTTAAATGGTCACCAATAGACAGTAAAACATCATTACAATAGACCCTGATAGCGATCGTGATTTCAGCCTGTTGTAAAGGAAGTATGAGCAATTCATGTACTTTACGTATGAACTTTGATGGAATGAAGAATGAAGTTTGTTATAACAAGTAATCGGGCTTTTGAACTGTCAAAAACAAAAATAAAGGCATGCCAGTCGTTTCAGATATTCAGTTAGAACTGCATCAGGTCGATATTAAGAGCAATCAAATTTTAGGCATGACGGGGGCTTTCGGCGGTTTCATCCTTCACCAGTACCATGAAGTACGTCACAAAATCATATGCAGGCAGCCTTCTTACATTTAATGCGCTCCTGTTGTATGGCACGATATTTGTCTTCATATTCACTCGCACTATTATTAGTGCGCTTTCACTTTTCAACCCCCCAACATTTGCATTTTCATTTTCTTCAGATAAATACAGGCCAAGTGCAATTTAAGGTCCTGTTTCAAAGCTTGAAGAAAATATAAACTCTCAATTAAATTGCATTTGGGTCCTATCTTTGTTCTGGTTTCACCTATGGCGGCTTATTATGTCCATCTTATCTGTTGCACTAACATTGCGAAATATTAAATTCTGTCGCTTGACTGCCAGCCCATCATACACACATACTCGAAGAATATGACTATGCACTTTACCATGCTAGTTTTTGGAAAGCAAACTGCTCCACCTCTACTACTTGAGAGTTATTGGTAATTGTTTCAAATTGTTTTTTTGGTCACCACTGCAAAGTAAAAGCAGAGGCACTGCAAACACATGTAAATGCATAACAATCCCCGTTGAGTTGCAAAAATGGACTGGCTAACCTTCAAACTCGTCTGTAATGCCCAAGCGTACGTTGTAACAGAGTCCACGGTAAACGCATTTAATTTGACTGTGAAAATAGGAATACCACCTAAACGCTGTAAATTATTGTTTGATTGGATTATCTGTTGTAAGCAGATTTCTTGTAACAACGTTACACTGTACAGTTAACTCCCATTAAGGCGAACTTGAAGCGACTGTGAAAATGTATCGCTATATTTGAAAATTTGTCTTAAGCACATGTGTGCTGCATTGTGCATGTAACAAGACAGCGGAAGACGCGTTCGACCTAACCATGCAATTCGTCGTAAGCGAGTTACAACCGAGTTATGACTCTTCATAATCGAGGGTGTATTCTGTACAGGTTACATGCATTGATTTCAAGCGCTTGTCTGTCAATATCACAAAAAATGTTATGCACCAAGCTAGATTTTCTTGCGAAAGTAAATTTTTTTTATTGAAGAATCTAATTACAGCTTAATTATGTGTGCACAGGAAGTCGTTTCGGAAGGTTGCAACGTTCAGAGATTCTGAGCTAGGCCAGTGTTACGACTACCAGGCCGACTTTCTTTGAAACAAGGGGAATAAAGATGAATAAGCCATCCCTGGCTTGAAGAACGACAGGAAGAGTGAACAATCTCAGGCGGCCTGTGAAGAGGTGGACAATTGAATAGACTCACTCCTGGTTTCCGTAAGGGTGCAGTGCCGAAAACGTGAGCACCAAGATGACTCTCTGATAAAGCAAAGAGGTATTTCCAATCTCTCTTTCAGTCTAACTGCATCTACTGTACTCTGCTTTATAAAACCAAGTTCTGAATGGCTTTGTATGAGCAATGACGGCAACTTCAGAATATCCTGCGCTTATGCAGACACCGACGAGCATTGCTTAAGTTCATGCAACACTTTCGTTTCAATGATATACTCAATGCTCCGCTAGACAACTGTTGTTAAGAGAAAAAAATTATGCATTTTGTATTTTGAAGTAGGACACTGAGGCTGGTTCTATTATATTGGTCGAGATAACACCTACCCGGCGGCAGTACATTAAACACTGCCTCGAGCACCATAGGTTTGTGGAGATGGTGCAAACATCATTAGTTCATCAGTATTAAGACACCCTGTGCTTTTTGATGCTGCAACGCTGCTACATCAATGCCTTTTTTTACCCAGTTCTGCAGAATTACACTAGACGCCCAATTTAACATTCCACTGTGTAGCGTTTTCCGGGATGCTACGTTGTTTTTGTCTAGTCCCAGTACAGCTTAGCGCGTGTATTCAAATTCTCACTGTTATGTTGTGGCTCCAAATACGTTCGCGGATGATTTGTCGCAATGTGTCACTCCGAACCCGCCCGGGCAACATGCCCGGACCGGTACCCCGGACAGGAGGACGCAACCGTAATTTCAACTGTCCTCTTGGGCATGTACTTCTAAATGGTGTTCAACATGTTACCTGACACCATAAAGAACTTAGAGTCACTGACGGTGCTGCACCACCAGGCTTATGGTAAGCTTTTTGAATATCGAACAATACAACGAGAACGAACTGGTTCGTGGACAAATGCATCTGGTATGTAAGATTCCAACGCAACCAGTTGATCGTTCATATATGGCCCCACCCTGAAGCCTGCGTGGCAGCTCTGGAGAAGGCCATTGTACTCCAGGAAGTAGATGAACCTCTGGTTTATCATATTCTCGAGGAGCGTGCACAGTGAGCTGGTCAGGCATTGGGTTGTTAGCTAGTGGAAGAGGAAGGGTCTTTCTCCTCTTTCAAGAAAGCTACAACTATAGCCTTCCTCTAAAAGTTTGGAATGTACCCCGAAAGCCATATTTTGTTGTATAGGGGGAGAAGGTTTAAAAGAGTGTCTGAGTGTAGGTGTTGTATTAGGGTGTGTCTAATCTTATATGTGCCTTGAGCGGAAGGTTTACATGTGCTCAGCTTAGCTCTGACATCATAGATGGCAAATTAAGAGTTGTAAACAGTTGTGAAGCAAAGCTTTTTACCTATACCCCCCACGGTGCTTTCGCGACCGTTGGTGTCACCAGGAAACTCCAGCGAAGAAAATAAAAGAATTTACTGGCACCGCCGGGAATCGAACCTTTAACTAATATACTAACAAAGCGAAAGCCCGTTGTCTTACCAATTTAGCTACGAGCCCACGCGAAAACGGGGAACACAGGTGGTTTATTCACTAAGCACATCTACGGGTTTACCCCCTGCGTTCTCGCTGAATGCCACGTGAAAGTGCCACGCGACCACTCACGCCCGTCTAGCGGCCCTGTGCGCACCTTGCTCATGTGCTAACAGTTACAAAACTTAAAGGAAGCTCACACCAATGCATGACATCTCACTTCTAGTACGCCAATGTGCTAAAGCCTGTGGCCTCCAGTGTTCACGTAAAAAATCACAGCTGCTTGTCGTCCGCCCTCACGCCAAATCAAGGATCACATTCAAGTACTCCTTGATGGCCAGGCCATCACTCCAAGCAACAGCATCAAGATCCTGAGCCTACATCTCGAGGCTAACACCAAGAGTGACGTGTCCTTGCACTGCCTCAAAAACAACAACAATCAAATCATACACAAGATCAGTCGAGCTGCCACCAAGAAGCGAGGCCTAAAAGAATGCGGTACCTTTCGATCAATTGAGGCTTTTGTCCTCTCGAGAGTCAGTTACCTCAACCCCCGTCTTCTTCTCGACAAGGAAAACATCGAGATGCTTTATATAATGATTAGAAAGGCGGTCCAGCAGCCCATTGGTCTTCTGATGAGTGCTTCCACACAGAGGCTGCTTAGCACGGGGCTCCATAACTAGGTTGAAGAGCTGATAGAAGGCCATATTTCTAACCAGTCGGTCCGTCTCAGAACTGCGGTGGGTAACTGCATGCTTCACCAGATTGGCTGGCCAGCCCAGAATGTCACTCCGCTTGACGTAGTCCCAGGCTCTCGGCGACTAAAACTAAAGATGCTCCCTTTGAAATCGAGGCTTCGACGGACGCCCATCTGATCGGAAATGACATTGAAGTACATAATAACGAATGCGCTGACCACAAGAGAAAATAAAACAATATGAAATATTGTTATGAAGCCCTCACATGAGGAGGACCACCAAAAAGCATGGGCTCAAGCGCTAAACACCACCTTTGGTGGGGATCATGTAGTTATCTACACAGACGCCTCCAAACATCGAGGGAAGCAATACGCCATCATTGTGACTCCCTCAAGAGCCAACCTCCTTGCGTGTACCTCGCTCAGCACCCAAGAAATGACAGCAGCAGAAGAGGCAGCCATCACCTTGCCTCTCGCTCAACCAGGGGTTCGGAGGGTAGTCAGCGATTAATAGCAGGCCTACTGGAATCACCAGTCGGGTTGGGTGTCCTGACCTGCACTGCGCATGTTAAAAAACCCCTCCCCGAACGGTTTCATTCAGCTCATCTGGAAACGCCCTCATGCTTCGATGGAGGGCAACAAATACGCCCACCCAACAAGTCCGCGCTTTTACCTTCCGTGCTATGGAGCTGCACGAAGACAGTCACCCGCTTGTCACGTTCAGGGGGATAAACTTGCATTATCGCCTTGTGAGACACACCGTACCTTCGCCTTACCCTGAACTTTCGAGAGAAGAACAAACAACCCTACCGCTCATACAATCCCGGCTCCTTCCCACAGCCTACGCGTCTTCACTTAATGCATCTGAATCGCTACAACGCTGAATGTAAATTTTGCTCAGAAGTAGGAACACTCCGCCCCGTAATCGGGGTGTGCGACTTTAGCCCTGACCAGCCTCCTCTCTTTCCGTCAACTACCCAACAAGAGCAATGGGAGATGCTGCTGTCCAGGCCCTCTCTACCTACCCAGCTTCAGCGGGTGGACAGGACACAGGCCGCGCGGACTCCGTATGGGCCCCACAGAAGAAGGAATCACTCCCCAGGGCTGCACTCTGGGCCGTTCAGAATCTGAACAGTATTTCTTCCTGCTGCTCCTCCTTCTGTGCCGCACTTCTCGCCGCCTCCGTCCGCGGCGGAGAGACGGAGATCGTCTAACAGCGGGTTGGAGCTTGCTTTATTTTATAAAAAAATTCCCACTCTTGTGCTACACCAGTACAACTCAACCAAACACCGTTCATGCATCATGCATTGATTTAACATTACCAACAATATTTCTTTAAAGTAATAAATGCTGTGGTTAAGTGCATTTCACTTCTCTCTGGTGTAACTATTTGTAGAGTGATGTGAGTGAATTTAAGTGACGTCGCTTGGGTAATCGTTATGGGTGCAATTTACAGCTTTGCTTTCCAAACCTCATTGACGGGGTGGATTGGCGCGATTTTTTTTACTTGCCTTTGTAATGTAAGGGCTTTCTCTCTGTAGATATTTTGTGTTGCAATAAAGTGTTTGTGTATTCTGCAGAACTCGACGCGTATTGAAAGTGTTGTGCAGGTGTGTTAGGCTGGTCTTCCAGCATCTCCCCTGTTGTACTAACCAGGGGCAGGCTGCTATCTTACGTCCTTTGAGTTTTCGTATTCTTGTCCAGATCTTTTGTGTCTGTGTATCAGTTTATAAATGTAAGGAAGGCGTGCCAACTCTCTCGTTTTGCATCACGGCGGACACGGTTTTTCATCGCCTCAGCCCGTTTGAACAAAAGGAGGTTATAAGACGTGGGGTATCAACGAAAAATACCCCACACCTTGTTTTGGGCCTCTTGTGCCCTCCTACATTCCTGATGACACCATGGCCTCCTCTGCTTGCACTGGGCACCAGAGGTGTGGGGAATGGACCTTTCGGTGGCCTCAAGAATGTGCGCCATAAGAATTGTTTAGCTTCTTCCGCGTGTAGGGGTTTTATGGATGTGTGGTGTAGTTTAGATGTTTTTTAAACGTACTGGAGTTACGTGTAGCTTCAATGAACCTTTTATGGGAAGGTGAACTGTTTGCGCCTTATCTAGGTATGTATTGTAGTTGCAAACAGGTTACTACCATATAAGTAACCGCCAAAATCCCACTGACGAGGTGGAAACACAATTGCGGAACCAGTCCCCAAGTCGAGGTGTTAATATGCGCTTTTTGCTATATTATGGTATCTAGGCTTGTTTTAAGACATCTACAATGGGTCCACATCTACCATACTTCTCCATAAGGAGAGCAGTAAAAACCCCTAAGGAAAGGGCATCAGAACAACGACACGCAATCTCTCCAATTTTATTCAGAGCATGTTTACAAGAAGTATTCAGAACATTAGATTGGGAACAGGTGGGAGTAAGGGTTAACAGAGAATACCTCAGTAACCTCTAATTTGCTGATGATGTTGCCTCAGTAAATCGGGGGACGAATTGAAAAGCGTGCTTTCCGCACTGTACAAATAGAGTACAACCGTGAGCCTCAGAATTATTACGCAGAAACTAAAGTAATGATTATTAACCTCGGGACAGCACCGCCGTTTGAGAGTGGTGGCCAGGCAGTGGAAGTGATAAGCGAATATATCTACGTACGCCATGTTGTGACCCCGGATCTCAACCATGAGGCAGAGAATAATTAGAAGGATAAGAATGGGGTGGAGTGCACTCGGCAGGCATTCTGAGATAAGGAATGGCACTCTACCATTTCCCTGAAGAAGAAAGTGTATGACCGCTGCATCTTACCTGTACTCACCTACGGGGCAGAAAGTTGGGGGCTCACTAAGAGGGTTCAACTTAAATTGAGAACGACTCAGCGGGCAATGGAGCGGAAAATGATAGGTGTAACATTAAGGGACAAGAAGAGAGCGGAGTGGGTCAGGGAGCAAACTGGGGTTAAAGACATATTAGTAGAAATTAAGAAGAAGAAATTGACGTGGGCAGGGTATGTAATGCGAAGGCAAGATAACCGCTGGTCATTAAGGGTAACAGAGTGGATTCCTAGAGAAGGCAAGCGTTGCAGGGGGCGGCAGAAAGTTAGATGGGCAGATGAGATCAAGAAGTTTGCGGGGATAAATTGGTCACAGTTGGCACAGGACCGAGGTAATTGGAGAATAATGGAAGAGGCCTTTGCCCTGCAGTGGGCGTAGATAGGCTGGTGATGATGATGAAGAGGGTTAAACTTACATTGAGAACAACTCAGCGAGCAATGGAGCGGAAGAGGATAGGTGCAACATCATGGGACAAGAAGAGAGCGGAGTGCGTCAGGGAACAAACGCGTGTTAAGTACATATTAGTAGAAATAAAGAAGAAGAAATTGACGTGGGTAGGGCATAATGCGAAGGCAAGATAACCGTTGGTCGTTAAGGGTAACTGTTTTGATACCAAGAAAAGGCAAGCGTTGCAGGTGGTGGCAGAAAGTTAGATGGGCAGATGAGATCAAGAAGCTTGCGGGATAAATTGGTCCCAGTTGGCGTAGGACCGGGATAATGGGTCAATAATGGGAGATGCCTTTGCCCTGCAGTGGGCGTAGATAGGCTGGTGATGATGATATTGACGATGATGATAATGAGGCTTTTTTTATTGAATAGCCATGCTCCCGAAGGTGTTAGAAATTGTTCTTTAGGGCGCCCTTGGGCATCAGTGCGAGAAGTGCCGATTGCATTCGTATTTAAGGACCTCGAATTCTGAGCTCGAGAGCTGGAAATCCGGAGTGATGTAAACGGCTCATAGTGTTTTTAGCCCATTGAAAATAATGGTACGAATTGTAACAGCCTCAAGAACAGTCTGCAATGGGATAGTGTGGCATGTCAACGACTTTTGGGCAATAATGGCCACACCCGCGGAAGATGTAACACCCCCATTTCTGTCCGTCCTGAATACCAGGTAACTATTCAAGAAATTGGTGTATTTGCAATTCAAATGGGTTTCTTGTAGACAAATTACACTTGGCTGATTGGAGTTCAGTATCTCGTATACAGCGTCACGGTTAATTAAAATGCCTCTACAGTTCCATGGAGGTATGTTTTCGCCTCCCATTAATTAGTGTGAGACCTACTGGAGTGTCTATGTCCACGTGTTGTCTTTTGGAGGTTTGACACTTGTCTTTTTTTATCTTGTCGGGAGGCATTGGCCTCCGGACACGTTCTTTGCGGTGCCGCTCAGGAAGGAACGCTCCGACTTCCATTTCTGCATCGGATGTCCTCGGAGTGTCTGAGTGATCAGGCTGCTTGGACCGCGCACCCTTTTGGGCGCGCTTTGGCTGGCCAGCAACCACCTGGGGCTTCAGGTACGCCTCGAATGGAACAGGTGGTGCGGCAGGGGTTCCGAACTGGGCGAGTGCATAGGTCTCCATCTCCTCCGTGGCCTCGCGAGGGCTTTTGGCTAATAGAGAGGATACAGTGCATGCGGCGGCATCCCCAAGAGACGTGGTTGCTCCCACAGCCACTGCTAGCTCAGCGAGCGGTGCAGGTAAGGGCGGGCAGCCACAGGAAACCCAAAGATTGGGGGGGGGGGGGGGGCGGGACTAGCTCAGACTTTTGGTACTGGGTACCTGCCAAAACCAGACGCTGCTTCGGCCCGCAGCGACCTGCGTCGACGTACTTCCCCTGAGGGAAACAGGCGTTCGCGCCTCTGGGAACATGTTTTCAGTGACTGACATTATGATCTTCTTTCGCTGTTGGAACTTTTCAGAGCTGCGGGACCATGCCTCGTGTGTTCCTCGACGGTTTGTACAGGGGAAGTTGGGATAGTCACAGTTTTTAGTGTGGTGGTTCCGTGCGGCGCATTTCGCGCAAGTGTTATGCCGCGGCAACAAGTTTTACTGAGCCCGAACCGCTGCCACTTGAAGGAGGGGCGCGGATTAGGTATTTTGGGGCGTACTCCACACTGAATGAAACCAGCATTGATGTGTTTAGGAAGGGTTTATATGTTAAGTGTGAAGAGAATGTGCTTTGGTGCTCTTTTTACATTGTCACGGCGGATGGTGATTCATCTGATACATGTAACACCTTGATGCTTTAGGCCTGCCAAAAGGTCTTCCTTTGTTTCGCTCAGCACATCTACCTCAGATATCACAGTCTGCGCGTTGTTGAGGCTGCGGTAAGGTGGGACATTGATGTCTAGATCTGGCGTGCGGGTCTGGGTGAGGACATATGTGGCTTGCAGCTGTGCCTTGACTTCAACCAACACTGAGCCTGTTCGTCTTTTTTTTGCCTCGAAATATTTGCCAATCATTCCTTCAAGGAACTTGGAGACGAAGAATACAGACAGGGAGAAGACGAGTTTGTAGTTATCAACTGATTCAATTGCCAAAACATGGGATAAAAAGGTTTCGCATTGTTGATGGTTGGTAGAAATGGGTAGGACACTTCGGTGTGGCCCGTTTTCAGGCGCCGACTACGTTTGGAGGCGGTTTGAATTATCCATACGGCAGAGGAAAAATCATGAAACGGGAGTACATTCTTCGTCACCCTTACCTTGGTAGCTGAAGCCGTCCCGGAAATCCCTGCCTGGGATCGCAATGGTCATGCTACCCCACCCCACGACACAACAGTTCCTCTGAAATGACTTCATTGTTAAAATCAATAGTTTTATGGAGCACCTTATAAAAGATGAAGTAGCGCTCAGTGAACTCGTCGAAGTGGCCTCGCATATGAAAAGGAATCCACATCCAGACTTTGAATCCTGGCTTGTATATGACCTAAAGTTCTTGTAAACTAAACCGCTGCAGGTGTGTCGCCTTCTCGAAACACATTTACTTACGTGCAAGCTGGCGTGCCACCTCTTCTGTATTACTGTGACTTCTGCATTGCTGCTGCCGGCAGCAGTCGTGCCAGGTAAGAGCATCGAATCAGGCATGGTCATGACATCCGGCACATGGACCAAGCGAACAGGCGTGAAGTGTATATTCTCCTGCGCAGCGTTGTTACAGGCGAAGGTGACATACAGAAATATCCGGTCCAAATTCCGGTGGTTCATGTCGACATACATTGAGATCATGTACAGTATGGTTTTGTTGAGCCGTTCAGTTAGCCCGCTTGTCTGTGCATAATAAGCTGTGCTTCTGCATGTTGTGGTTAGTGCAACTAAACAGCAGCACCCGTCCAAATACTTGCGCCTGGATCGCTGTTCCATGATCCGGGATCACTACCTTCAGGCCACCATAGAAAAACACAATGTTCTAAAAAAGCCGTCATTTTAAAATAAACATTACGTAATCTGTGGGAACCACAATATATTTCTTGCCAGAAAATGAGCAAGAGAAAGGCTCCAATGAATGCGCGCCCGCCGGTTGAAATTGTTCTTTCGGTGGAACAATGGGATGTAGAAAACAAGTTGGCTTCATGGGCGGTGTCTGTGCCTTTGGTGGTCCCGGCAAGCGCGAATGTCACGTTTCGCGCTCAGAAAGTTTTGGCCAGTAATATTGTTGGCGTATGAGTGCCAGCATGCGTCTAGATGCTCGGACGATTTGTCGTCCTGGTAGGCGTGGAGGATTTCTTGCCACAAGGTGTTCGAGAGAACCAGCAGGCTTCGTGTGGGTGTCCATGGCTGCAAAGTTTTTTTTGTATAGGACGGTCTTGTAGACCCAATGGGGTCTGGCCGCGTGCAAAAAGTTTAACAGTTGAACCGCGCGTCATTCTAGGAAGTCTATTACATCCAAGTGGAAATATTCTTAATGTTCACATTGTAATTGGAAAGGGCAAAGAAAGGCGTAGTGCCTAATCAGCTCGCATAATCATCTTCGTCGGTAAGAGTCCCATTGAATTCAGCGCATGCCATGCAGTCACCTTCGCTGTGTCTGGTACCGGACTTGCAGATTGCACTACGTTGACCTCCTGTAATCTGACGCCGTGAGGGTGGTCTGCCGTGAGGGGCCTTTGGGATTCCCCAATCAACCGAGCGGATGGGGATCCTACGCTACTTGAAATGGACGCACACATAGACATGGACGGAATTTGGTGACGGCCCACATAACTGCTAAATATTGTTTTTCTCTGGTCGAGTAGTTGGGTTTCACACAGGAAAGGGTACGGCTCACATTAGCTATTACTGGCTCCATGCGATTATGCGACTGCGGAAGTGCCGCACAAAGTTTAATATCGCCTTCGTTGGTGTGCAACTTGGTCTCAGCGTCCTCTTCAAAGCAGCGAACTATTGACTGACTCAGCAATTACGTTTTGTGTCGCTCAAACGAACCTTATTGTAAACACTATTCATCATCTTAATCATCATCATCACCAGCCTATCAAAGCCCACTGCAGGTCAAAGGCCGCTCCTATTATTCTCTAGTCACACCGGTCTTATGCAAACTGTGACCAATTTATCCCGCAAACGTCTTGATCTCATCTGCTCATCTAACTTTCTGACGCCCCCTACCACGCTTGCCTTCTCTGGGTATCTAGTCTGCTACCCTTAATGGCCAACAGTTACCTTCCCTTTGCATTACAAGCCCTGGCCACGTCCATTTCTTTTCACTTCCTGCTAATATGTCCTTAACACGCGTTTGTACCCTGACCCACTCCGCTCTGTTCTTGTCCCTTCATGTTACACCTACCATTTTCAGTTCCATTGCACGCTGAGGCGTCCTCAATTTAAGTGTAACCCTTTTACTGAGCCTCCAAGAATCTTCCGCATAGGTGAATAGAGATAATATGCAGCTGTCCTACACTTACTTTCTCAGGGACAATGGTAGGCTTCCATTCATTATTTGAGAATGCCTACCGAATGCACTCCAACCCATCCTTATAAATCTAATTATCTCTACCTTGTGATTGGGCTCTGGGGTCACAACTTGGCCTAACTAGACTTATTAGCTTACCACTTTCACTTCCTCTCCACCTGTCTCAAACCGCTGTGCTGTCCCGAGGTTATTGATCATTACTTTGGTTTCTCCATAATAATTTTCACGCCCATGGTTCTACTGTGTTTGTCTAGTGCGGGAAGCATACTTTGCAATTCGTCTCCCGAGTTACTTAGCAAGGCAATATCATAAGCCAATCTGAGCTACTGAGGTATTGTCTATTGACCCTTACTCCCACCTGTTCCCAATCCAACGTTCTGAATACTTCTTGTAAACGTGCTGTGAATAACATTGGATAGATGTGTCTCCTTGTCTGACCCTTCCTTATAGGTATTTTATTGCTCTCCTTATGGACGATGATGGTAGCTGTTTACCCACTGTAAATATCCTCCAGTATTCTTACATAATGTTCGTCTACACCCTGGTACCCTGGCTACTGTACAGATCCCTATAGAACTCCTCGGCCAAATAGTCACAGTGGCCGAGGAGTTCTATAGGGATCTATACAGTAGCCGGGACATACAGGATAATGCCGAACGAGACAGTAGTTCAGAGGAGAAAGACATCCCACCAGTAACGACTGAAGAAGTAAGGAAGGCCTTGAAAGAAATGAAAGGAGGCAAAGCACCTGGGGAAGATCAGATAACAGCAGACCTCTTGAAGGATGGTGGAGAAATTGTACTTGAAAAACTGGCAAACCTGTATACGCAATGCCTAATGACCGCAATGGTACCGGAATCTTGGAAGAACGCGAACATCATCCTAATCCATAAGAAAGGCGACATGAAGGACTTGAAAAATTACAGGCCGATCAGCTTACTGTCAGTCGTCTACAAGGTATTTACCAAGGTAATCGCTAACCGAATCTCTGCAACCTTAGATTTCAGTCAACCTAAAGAACAAGCAGGGTTCCGTAAAGGTTATTCAACAATAGACCATATTCACACGATCAATCAGGTGATAGAGAAGTGCGCTGAGTATACTCAACCCCTATATATAGCCTTCATAGATTACGAGAAAGCATTTGACTCGGTCGAAACCCTAGCAGTCATTCAGGCATTACGGAACCAGGGGGTAGATGAGCATTATGTAAGAATACTAGAGGATATCTATAATGGGTCTACAGCTACCATCATCCTCCATAGGGAGAGCAGTAAAATACCGATAAGGAAGGGTGTCAGACAAGGAGACACAATCTCTCCAATATTATTCACAGCATGCTTACAAGAAGTATTCAGAACGTTGGATTGGGAACAGGTGGGAGTAAGGGTTAATGGAGAATACCTCAGTAACCTCAGATTTGCTGATGACGTTGCCTTGCTAAGTAACTCGGGGGACGAATTGCAAAGCATGCTTTCCGCACTGGGCGAACAGAGTAGAACCGTGGGCCTGAAAATAATATGCAGAAAACTAAAGTAATAATCAGTAACCTCGGGACAGCACAGCAGTTTGAGATAGATGGCGAGGCAGTGGAAGTGGTAAGCGAATATATATACTTAGGCCAAGTTGTGACCCCAGATCCCAACCATGAGGCAGAGATAATTAGAAGGATTAGAATGGGGTAGGGTGCATATGGCAGACATTCTCAGATAATGAATAGCAGCCTACCATTGTCGTTGAAGAAGAAAGTGTATTACAGCTGCATCTTACTGGTACTTACCTACAGGGCAGAAACTTGGAGGCTCACTTAGAGGGTTCAACTTAAATTGAGAATGACTCAGCAGGCAATGGAGCGGAAAATGATAGGTGTAACATTAAGGTACAAGAAGAGAGCGGAGTGGATCAGGAAGCAAACTGGTGTTAAAGACATATTAGTAGAAATTAAGAAGAAGAAATGGACGTGGGCAGGGCATGTAATGCGAAGGCAAGATAACCGCTGGTCATTAAGGATAACAGAGTGGATCCCTAGAGAAGGCAAGCGCTGCAGGGGGCGGCAGAAAGTTAGATGGGCAGATGAGATCAAGAAGTTTGCGGGGATAAATTGGTCGCAGTTGGCACAGGACCGAGGTAATTGGAGAATAATGAGAGAGGCCTTTGCCCTGCAGTGGGCGTAGACAGGCTGGTGATGATGATGATGATGACACCCTGGTACCGTAATAGCTGAATGACTTCTGAGGTTTCGGCCGAGTCAAATGCTTGGTCAATAATTTCTAATAGTCTGTGAAGGCCATATATAGGGATTCAATTTACTCAGTGCACTTTTCCATCACCTGATTGGTCATGTGAATACGCTTCATTGTTGAATAACCTGTACGAAATCCTGCTTGTCTTGTAGGTTGACTGAAATTTAAGGTGGCCTGAATTGTGTTAGCGATTACTTGATAGGGACCTTGTAGACGACCGACAGTAAGCTGATCGGCCTGTAACTTTTCATGTCCTTCATGCCATCTTTCTGATGGATTAGGTTGTTCTTCGCGTTCTTCTAAGATTCTACATCTCGCTGTCATTAGGCTTTGTGCATACAGGTTTTCCAGTTTTACTAGTATATCTTGCCCGCCATCCTCCAAGGAGGCTGCTCTTATCTGATCTACACCACGCGGTTTACCCGCTTTGGTTTCTTTCAAGCCCTTCTTTACTTCTTCTGCCGGTACTGGTGGGATGTCTATTTCCTATGAACTACATTCTCTTTCGGCATTATCCTGGATGTCCCGGCTGCTGTACAAATCTTTATAGAACTCCTCGGCTACGATGGCTATACTATCCCTATTTGTTGTGGCACTGCCTTGCGTTTCTTAAAGTGCATACATCTGATTCCTCCCCACGCCAAGACGCCTCTTGACTTCTTAAAGGCTGCCTCCGTTTTTTACGGAATATTCGATCCTGTGCATATTATACTTCCGTAAGTCAGGTGTCTTACTCATATTGGTTAACTTTCGAAAGCTCCGCTAGTTCTATTCAGTCAGCTGGGGTGGAGATTGTCATGCTTCGCTGTTTCCTAATAATATCTTTCGTCTCAAGGGAAAGTCTACCAGTATCCTGTCTAGCCATCATGCCCCCGACATCTAGTGCACTCTCCATGATAATGCCTGTAAGATTGTCACTCGCTTTCTGTATTGTAAACTCTGCTTCCTCGGAAAGAGCCTAATGTAGGATCTGCAGCGCGATCCTGAATTCTCTAATTTTACGCCTTACTGTTAGCTCATTGATCGACTTCTTTTGTAATAGCTTGTTACGCTCCCTACTCAAATCTAGCCTAATTTGAGATCTTACCATACGGTGGCCACTATACATCACCCTTCCAAGCACTTCCACATCCTACACGACGGCAGTGTTTTCGCATAATATAAGGTGTATTTAGTTTTTATGCTCCCAATTGGGGCTCCTCCCCGTCCGCTTCTGGCTCTCCCGTTTGCAGTAGGCATGCAGCGGTGGCGTAGAGATAGAGCAAGCGGTACGATTAATCGGTAGCCAAAACAAATTCTATGCTGTCTCGAGTCAAGCGAGTTGACAGTTCGGCGGTGGTCGAGAATGTTTACTCAAACTGCACTGCGAACAAAGACCCAAGAAGCGCTGTACCGCTGTTTGGTTGTTCGTGTTCAAACGAGGCGACGGCATCGGGGCCTAGAAAACTACGTACTTTCTAAACTGCGCGAAGCCGCCCTCGGTGTTGTTTGAACATTTTTGAAGATACTACGTTTGTCGCCCAGGTACACAGGACGTGACTGCCACTTGAGGAGGAGCAATACTGCGCTCATCATCCTTGGCAAAATTGCCGTAAAAGAACAAAATCCAAGAGGTAACGCCTTAAAATTTTAAAGCCCTTCCGGAGTAAAAATGCACGTCTTTCTAAATCCTGTTTGTCTACCTCTTCTTGCTAGCACCCGTTACGTTTAGTCTATTTACCAAACATACTTTGCGTACCCCACGCGATCGATGGAGTTGTCCATGTGTGGCAAAGAGTAGACGTTGTTTGTGACTTTAATAAGCTTTCTGTAGTCGACACACAAGTGAGACGTACCGTCATTCTCTGCTACGAGAACCACAGGTGAGGCCGATGCGGTCCTTCACGGCGGTATAACGTGGTCCTGGAGCATTTCTTGACTTGTTGAAAAATAGCATAGTTCTATGAAGCCGAAACACTCTAAGGGTGCTGTTGTGTTGGCCGCTCGTTCTCGCCGGTTATGATCCGATGTGTTCGTGTAGCTTTTTACCGAAGCTTCTACGACAACACTAAACAGTCGCTGAAGGATTTTAGGACGTTTCATACGTGCTGTCACCGTGGCATTGTCATGCGAGAGTGGACGGGTACATTGATGACTTTCGCGCATTCACTCTGTGCTGCATAGAGTGCTAGTAACAAACTCAATACCATTGCGTACCTACTCCAACTAGGCGACTTTCATCTTGCGAGGCAAGTGCGCGTGGCCGCGGCGGAAATTTGTGACCAGTATTTTACCTGTAACACTAGTGATATCGACGTAAACCCGAGCAGCAGAGATTAGTTTGGCATGCAGAAGTGAGAAATTTTGATTAGCAATGATCGCAGATGTGGCTTATAGGTCGCATTCCACCGAGATGAACATTCTCCCCTTTGGGGGCACTGATATGGTCTCATCGTAACTGCATAATGCCAGCTTTGATTAGAGTTCGTTCATAGCTGGCGGAGTTGGAACGTAACAGGGGGCTTCAGCAAATTATTTTTCGCCTCTTAGCCCCGACTCCGATGCAGAACGCGGGGCCGCCTCCTACAAGCAACCCCAGACCCCGATAAATCAATAAATGTCCAACCAGTCCCTAAAGTACCCACACTCCGCATCCTCGGAGTGTGATATCACCACGCTGAATCGGGGTCAGCATTCCTCCCACGCCTGCAGAAAACGGTGGCTCAACTCACGCACCTAATACAACGGGTATGCTCTCGCCGCCGCAGCCTGAAAGAGGTAGACACGTTTCGCATACTCCAAGCCATGCTCACAAGTCACATTACTTACGGAGAACCTTATCTGGCATTGAAACGACAAGAATCAGCAAAGATTTACATCCTCATACGCAAAGCATACAAGTTAGCGCTAGCCCTACCGGCCTACGCATCCACAGATCTTCTCCTCCAGCTTGGGCTCCACAATACCCTGTCGGAACTGATTGAATCCCACACAACCAGCCAGCTTCAACGACTTCAAGTCACTGCTACTGGACGACACGTCCCGAAACGCCTGGGCCACCCTACAGCTCCAATCCCCGAAACATTCTGCAGCCTTTCTACAGTAGCCCGAGATGCCATTTATGTCCTTCCACTACCCAAGCATATGCACCCCGTCTAAAACGTAGGTCGCCACCAACATCGCGCACGCCCGCGCCTCAAAAAGTAGGGCGCCGACCCCGATACCTACTACACTGACGCAGCCCTATACCGCACATACCCGCGACCACATCCATCGATACGGCAGAGGAGGCTGCAATCGCTTTGGTCATCACCAACGTACCTTCATCGGATATCAGAGTGCTGAACGACTCCCTGTCCGCTTGCCGCCGCTACGCCACGGGACGCATCACTCGCATCAGCTACAACATCGTAGCACTCGTAGCACGAGGTGGCACACGCCAGCGCCCACGAACTCACTTACCGGGCATTCCCAGAAGAGATCAACGATGTACGGGCCCACGAAGACCTAACCCTCCACCCGCTGCACCCAACGTACTCCGTCATCTTAGCCCACTACCGGATTTCCCGACGACTCTATCCCCCCACCCCTCCCTCACAACCACAGACGCCCGCATATGGTGCCGCCTACAAACACAGACGTACCACAATCACACTCGCCTTCACTATGTCCCCCCCACCCTCTACCCATTCAACTGTCTATACTGCAACTCTCCTAATACCACCAGCCACCTAGTTTGGACATGCCTTCCAATCCCCCCCTGCCCATCCCTCTCTCCCCCTCTCCTGAGCAGTGGGAGCGCGCGATGCGCTCCAGCCAGCTCGAAAACAGGAAGCCCTGATTCTCCGGGCGAAGACGGCAGCCACAGCCTGCGCCCTACCAGAATAGGACGCCCACCCGGGGCTCCACTTTTTAAACCCAGCTCCCTTCCCTTCTTTTCTTAATAAACGTTTTCAACAACAACTCTTAGTCCCGAAAGAATTCCAGCCCGATTATTAATTAGTTCTAGTATCCACGTATCACAAGGAAACTGTAGCTAAAGCCACGCCACGTATCCAAATTCCGGCGGTTCACATGCCAATGGGAATATCAAGGTGAGGACAACCGTACAGATTTACGATTTCTTCCATTTCGTTGAGACTTTTAGCATCTCAGCCGCCATCGATCCATTGAAGACGGCATATCATGAGCAGTGTACACCGGCAGTAAATGCGCAATTTTTGTCGGAAAAATTTCAGCGAAAATTATTTCGCATTCTCGAAAATACAGCGTATGTGTTCGATTTATGTCAGGGCGCGGTCGCGTCGATGGGGGCTCTTCTGTGCGATGGGGAGCGGCCACAATCCCGGATTTCGTTCATCGCAGTTTCGTCGGAGGGCACGGGGATCAGGCTGTCGTTGATCCAAAGGTAATAGAATGACTTGGAAATAAATGTCTTAATGGCCACGGTGACCAAGCTCGATGCACTCTCCGTGTAGTCAATGGTAGCTAGTTGGCACTGAATATTGTGCTGAATTTTCTGTGTGCACTTGCCATTATGCGGTCGTGGTGCATCAGGCACAAACCCGCATAGTCCCATCCGGCAGGAGGGAGAGTGATGAAGTATATGGCCTGTTCCTTTATAGTGGTAGCGGAGGGTCTTGCTATCTGAGGTAGGCTATAAAACTGCTTTCTGTTCGAGCCTCCTGGGTTCGGGCAAACTGTGGTGGCCAAAATTGCTGGAGAAAGTGCAATGGAGCCGCCAAAAACTACGCCACTAAATAAACCGGAATGCGGAGCACATCGGTGTAAGTTGTTCGGGGAATGCAAGTACCGGGGGTGCATTCCTGTGGCGCCATCTAGAACAGCACGCTGGAGTTTCAGTAGTGGCACTGGCATCACTAATCGTCGCCCTCCGTCACGGATGACGTCGTTAAGGGCAGTGACCGATGGAGTCTAGGCAGCGCACTGGCATCACTACTCGCCGCTGATCCTCACGGATGGCTCCGTTAACGGCAGTGGCCGATGACCAGTGCTAATGCATGGGCCTCGGGCGTCTGTAGGTCCTCGCGAAGAACACTGCGAACGAGCTCTCTCGAATGGATCCCTCCTCGTTTAAAAGGCACGCGCAAAGACCAGGCTTGCCTGACGTCTGTACTGTATTGCCCGCTGCTGCAAAGAGACCTTTAATGCTGGGGTTTTCATCACAAAGTCGGCCACTCTCGTTCAAGCGCTCCGCACCAGCCCAGAGAAACGCTGTTCCTGTACTCTCATTAAAAGATTGTGTACCTTTTTTAGTCCCTTACATAGGGGTCGACTAGCCTAGCCGGAACGTCCTGTACGAAAATGGCAATGTTTTAATTAGGCTTCTGAACGTTCAACTGGATAGCTACTTTGGCGTTTTCTTTGTGCTTGCCACAAAGGTAGACGGCGACAAATTGCCGTTGAAAATCCTGCCAGGTCGTCAAGGAGGATTCATGATTTTCTATCTACGTTGTCACAGAATCATTGAGTTAGAAAGAAACGTTCCTACGCTGGTATTAATCGTCCCACTCTAGAGTATCGCCACGTGATCTAAGTGGTTTTACCCATCTTCCACATCATTTAGGCTGTATCCATAAAATTATCGCGATGTGCGTTGCGTGTTACCATCGGGAGACAAGGAGGTTAAGGCACTGGGTGGTTTGGCATGGTCTTGTAGTGTTAAAATACCTTATAGTGATACCTAAGGGCCAAAGTCTCCATGTAGTCTTTAGAGGCGGTAACCCGATTTCAGCACGGGGGTCAGCTTCATGAGAGTTTTGCACCTTTCGAGACATTTGTCTGGGTTGACTTGAATAGGGTTTTACCAGCGTAGCTGTCTTACCCGTTTAGGTCACCTAGTAAAAAAATGTTCAGGTAGCTGATGTATCAGATCCTGAAAGTCAGCGGTTGACATGTGATAATCTAGTGGTACACACCACGAGAACATTTGTGATAAGCCTAATCTAAATTATGGGCGGTGAGATATTTTAGTGGCGCCCCCTGGCTCTGACGTCGGGTTAGAGACTCGCGCGGCTGCCGTCTGCTACCCTCCGCTGGCGAGGAGCAGCAGTGCCGGTGCAGTATTTCCCAAGCAGCATTTCCCAACACGCGCATCGCACAGCCGGGAATAAAGTAGCTGTCTCCCATCTGTTTCGTTGTTGTTGACTTGCTTCAGATGAAAGTTTGTTTGGCTGTGCCCAACGCATTAATTTTTCGGCACCGTCACAACCGTCTTAATACTAGGTTTGGGGATGTTTGGGAGGCTCACAAAGATCTTTTGGGAATTTTCTTCCGGCTGTATGGCACGCATTCTTTCTTCACAAATTGGCTTTAATAATGGCTAAGTTCAACGAGGTGTATATTCGCCGCGTGCGTTGTTTATTCACATGCAAATACAATGAGAAGGTTTGTGCTACACCATCACAATCGCGCCCCACACAATATTGTCCACAGTACTCGAAAGCGGCTTTTGTGCCGTGTATTTCTATCGTAACCATTGTTATCGTAACGAACTGACTGTAAATCCGAACAATTATGACGTGACTGCGGCGTTTTCGGCTTGATGTAGTCGCCAACAAACGCGTTAAATAGTGTATGTGCATATATTAGAATTGAAACGAACGAATATTTCCAAGATACTCTTTTTATTGTTTTCCAACGCTTTCAGGTGTAAAGAACAAATCTTGGCCTTTTCGGGATGGCATTCTATGAACTGAGGAAAATAACTCTTACTCTGAGCACCCTGCCCACTAACCAGCTAGATTTTAGTTAAAGATTTTTGCTCCTCTTGCTTCCTCTCCCCCTCTTGAGTGCAGTTTTTGTATAACACTTATTTGAATATTGGGAAGATTTAGCTGCGGGGAATGTACCAAAATATCCCTCCAGGTCTGAGCAAACCCTATGTTACTGTATCTTTACCGTGGACGTGACTCCTTTTGCTAAATAAATATCCATGCCGATTAGAATTCTGGTATAAAACCAGCATGCGTCTGTACACACAGTTGGTTATTTGAAACTCAACCTACAATTTTTCAAGCCCATAGTGCATGTCGGAATACTTTCATGTATGACAACATAAATCACGTGACAATATTTTCGAGCCTTTAGCAAAGTTCCAAAAACTTTTTTATCTTACATATGATTACCGGCAATAGTAATGCCTCCTGGAAAAACCGACATCCCCAAAGGCCAGAAATTTGTTTTGGTCTTGTATTTTCGCCGTTGTCCGTTACTAGCAGCTCGCTGTTCCCGTTGTTCAAAATATTGCTTAATAAAGAAGCTGACGCCTAGCTCTGACTCTTCGCGCTCCGCATAGCACCGGCTGCGCAAGGAACGGGGTGACGCCGGCAATGTTTCTCTCGTAGAGGCATCAAAAACTATACTTGAACTCACGCTTTGAGGTATTGTATGCGATTTTAAGTGTAATATTATAATAAAAAAGTTACGCACTCGCAAAATCTGGTGCGGAAAACCATCAGACGCCAACCGAGCGCAAAAAAGGAGCACGGAGAGCGAACCCGAGCGAAGCAGACGACAAATGCGAGAATCCCTAAGCCGACGTCATGGAGGCGCGCTTCGCAGCGCCGCCCGTGGTCGCGCTCACCGCCAATTGTGGGAATGGCCACTGCCTCATCGACAATGCTAAAATATATAGTGTGGCATGCTAGGACTTAGATGGCGATGGTGGGCACACCACCTCAAGAGCGTGTACAGCTGCCTCTGCCCTTTCTATATACCATAAATCTGTTTCAAACTGATTGCTATTTTGGTGTGTCTTTTAAAGGCTGAATGTGCTGGGCTGATTGTAAGGTAGTATCTTATATATATAACGATGGTTGAGGGAGGTTTCCTGAGTTCCATTTTTTATGTTGCCTGACGCTCTTAAGTATCGTTTGGAGGGAGTGTAATGTGTGTGCTTGTGCTTGGCCTTTCGGGGGAGTGATTCTGTTTTTACTGGCGTCTGTTTAGGCTTGGACGTCTAAACTCGTTCCGATCTCTTCATCTTAGGCAGGACACACTGCCACCTAGGACATTGGAAACTCCACGGGGGCCAAGGTAGTGTTACGGTGGGTAAGAGGCGCCGTAGAATATCTCCAAGTCGGTCTGCTATTACCCTTAAGGTTTACCTAGCGCTGGTGGTTCGGGGGCCGTGATACGGGAATTGCTCCTGACCGAAACGGTTTTCGAACACTGGGCTACTGGCTCGGCAAAAGGTTTTGGGGAGAAGTTGGGTGGGCAGAGAGGCAGGATGATATAAGTCTTGCTGACGTTCGTTCCCGACAAAAACCCAACGCCGCTGCGCTCCCCGGCGAGCTGCGTCGGTAAAACCCTTCTTAGAGGAATAAAGGAGAACCTCCTTGGTGCACATGAGAGGTTGTGTTCTCTGTAATCTTCGCGTTTATAATTTTCTTTTCAACCTAAACTTCCCACGCAAGTCCGAGGGTACATTGGTTGTGAACACTGGCAATTTCAGCACATGAATCGTGCAGCAGAGTATAGCCCTTTTGGGTTTTCCTGGAACGAATGTTTTCACACGTAGGTTTGCCACGGCAACACGTATGTTTATGGTCGGAGCGGGTGACAATTACAAGAACAATTTCAAAGCTTCATTGATAGATTACAAACATTTGGACAATCCAACGTGAAAATTGTACGTTGGTGCGGATGGGGGAAATGTAACGTGTGCTGCAAAAATAAATCTTCTTCTTTTTCTTCATGCCTCCTGTTGGTGGTGCTCCTATGGCTCGAACGCATGGTATATCAGGCCCGTCCTCGATGTCGCATTTTAATTAGTTTTAGCTGATTACGGTTCAACGATCACTCACTACAAGCTGTTTAGAATGCGGAGAAATGTGAACCTGATGTCCAGACCTCCCATCCGGGGTAGGGTCAGGAGAGTTGTGGCTTGATTTTCTTGTTGATTTCAACTAAGATTTTCACCGGTTTATGAGCTCTTTAGGATGGCTTTAAAAAAAACGTAACGACGAGGAGTACGGATTCAACGAATGAAGGGTTTGGATTGTCCACAGATTCAAACTATCGAAATCCTGGAGGTAGGTATCCGGCCATTTGGAAAGAAATGGTTCGCAGGGGCGGTGGTGTATAAATCGGGGCTGCCACTTTTTCAGGGGTTATTATGTTTGGGGGTTTTGATTTAACATATGGCATAGCAAAATTTGAAGATCATGCATACTTTCCTTATTGACTGTAACCACGCTAGCGAATGAAGTCCTGAAGCTCCGTACGTGGTAGACAGGCAGCAAGCCCGTCTGCCGGAGCATCACCAGGGATCCGAGGGCCAGAGTTCTCGGCTTCAAACATCCACCTCTCAACATACCGCCACGTTTGGATTACACATTTTCGGTGAGCGTACGGGTTTCCGCGGTTTTCGCAAATACCGTAACCTGGAATAACAACACAAGGTGCCCCGAGAAGGTCAGCCGATTCCATAAAATCCTCTCGAAAACCAGCGATTTTTTGTTTCTCTATCTCGGCGCGCAATCCTCGGTCTCACGCCAAAATCAGTTAATATTTCTGTTGGTTCAAATTAGTGTGGCACAAATGTAACACACTTCATCGGTTTTTCGAGGGTCATTGCACTCTCAGAGACATCGTCTGCAAGAACCCAATATAGCAAGCGGCTTTGGTGGCAGGTGTGCTTGGACACAAAACAAAGGCTGTGGACGCCATTGATTTTTCAATCTAGCATCGTCAATACAAACAAAGTACAGTTGCAAAAGGTGTCTATGCAAGCATAAAAAACCTGATCATGCAAGGGCGACTGGTATGTCTCATGCATAATTGCTACTTAAAAAAAAAGCTCTCAGATTAAAGTTCATGATCGCAAATATTGCGCACTAAAAGAGAAAGATGAATAACAAAAAGAAACACGGTCCCCTGTACGGATCGTTGATGTAGTCTTTGTGTGCATTTTTTCCCTTTTTGTTGTATATAACATGAAAACAAAATTAACAAAAATGGTGTCCTTGCGTGCTTGCTGGTTTTTCCGGTGTGTGTTTAGTGTGGATGGCTTCCCTGCTGCTGCTTGTTATACAACTTCGTTAGCCTTATGTAATACGAGGTCAGGTTTTATCAGGCAGCAACCATGACAATATGTTAATCCTTGCTCAAGGAGACTGCTCGCGTTCCTAAAACTTTCTGCTTCCCGTTTGCTCTGCACATTCTCTTGTCAAATTTCCTGCAACTCCTGAAAATATAGTAGCGTCAGTAGGAGATAGACGAAAAACTGCACAAATACATCAAATCTTGGCAGGCAACCTACATAGTGAGGAACTGCTATTTTGTGGAGCAGTACACGGCATGCCACTCACAATCAGTTTTGTAACTTATGCCATTAAAGCTCGCACTTTCGTGGTTGTCGATCACAAGCACAGGTTCTGAAACATAGACAATTCTACCCGTTCCGTTCTGTCACTGTCCTTGTCGTCACTGGAGAAATCATGCGATTACATTGTTGTCTTTTGGCGATGGAACCGTAACCGGCGGCCCATAGTCTAAAAGATATACCGACAGCCGTGCACGAATATTACCATCGGGCAACCTTCCGCAGAAGCACCGCTGTCGAGGTACCTGAGTGCAAATGCTGGTCCACCGCAATTAGGTCCCTGTTGTCTATTTTCTCGTTTTTTTCTCTGCAGCGAGTCGCATCTCCAGAATATTCTATAAACACGTTCGGTGGCATTTTGGCGCAATGCACCAAGAGAGAGGTACGATTCTTGCAGCGACGGCAGCCTGCAGAAATACTTGTTCTGGTCCAGGATGACTCCTCCAAGAGATAGACTGTTGCCTCTCTAGTATCTTGGCGATCGAGCAATTCGAAGATAAATTCCCTGTGAATGATGGTGGTACGACTGTGACGAAGGGAGAACTTATATCATTGTATTACTGCAAAGCAGTATATAACTGCAAAGCAGTATATGTCTAACACCCCTCCTCCCCCCCGCCAAGTTTTATTTCCGGTGTCATCGATTTACTCGGCGCCGCTCCGGGGCTCCTCGTCGCACCCGCAGACACCTCTTTCATAACTACATTCCCTTCTCCTCCACCGATGTCCCTTTGGCAAGTTTGCGCAATCGGCAGCTAATGGTGGTGGTGCGGCTATCAGATGATTGCGAAAAATAAACAGAAGTACAAATTGGCAATAAAAATTGCACTGCAGATTAGAATACTCCCTAATATGAAATCTGTGTGCAGCGCAAGCCGCAATATTCTCGGCCACAGGCGCATTTCTGCTGCGTCTCAGGAAGTGTTCGCGTAATCAGCGAACGCCCGGGCGGCGTGGGCTGCTCTGCTGCTGCCTCGCAGCACGGCCGCCGCCGCCGGCCAGCATGTTGCGAATTGTTTTTGAACCTCCAGCACAAATGTGACTTGGTTCGGATAAGCCCCGAAAGGGAGGCAGCGAGCACGTCGTTTCAAGTCGTGTTTGAACTTCCCGCAAAAATGTGACGCGGTTAGATTAGCGGAGAATGAAACAAGTTCTGGGAAAAGTGTCACGCGAGGGCGCTCCTTGGTGGGTGACGCATAAGACCTGCTTTAGAGGAAAGGCAGTGAGCGAGATGACGCCGTAGCCGCACGTGTGGCAGTCCCATCTCACCTTTTCGCGAGGCGCTGCTCTCCGTTTTGTTTCGTCGTTGATGCTTGCGCTCACTCGGTTTACGCAGATAAATAGACGCCACTTCCCCCCCCCGCGAAGCCCAGGTACGGCTATCAAAGGGCTGCGCCCTAGACTACCGAAACCCGCCGTCGGCGTTGCGCTGACATTTCACTTCGCCAAGTAGCTGCGAATCCCCTTTCGGTGAAGAGAAACTTGCCCTGTTAGAAACGACGGCGTAAGCCCATATTTTGTTCAGCTTGGAAGGCCTCACGTGCGGCATTTGCACCGCTGTCGTTCACGCTTAAGCATGGGCCATCACCGGCTACCGGATGTTGCGTGCAGGGTTTTGCGGTTTGAAAAACGACGACGTCGACGCACAGCTAGGGCTCATGCCACTAAAGATTGAAACGTCTGTTGTGCTGGTGGGAGATTTAGATGTCGATATTACTTGGCTCAATGCGCTTTTCGGCTGTCCTGCTTAGTCGAGTGGTTCGGGTGTGGGCTGATGTGTTACACAGACATCTTACAAATACACTAAGATTCCTACGAGGAAGATGCAAACGAACCGCCACGTGTTTGTACGCGAGAATAGAGCTGAAGTGCTTCTAGGTTTTAAATCGGTATGGCACAAATATGCCGTTCGTTTGGAGGGGGAAGCGGAAGAATTGAAGCGTTGGCCCCACCACAAGCGCGATTGGGCGTAAGAACAACGGAAAGCTGCTGGCGCTGCCATAAACCTTAAGTTCAGCTCGTCGAGTAGCGGCGAATTCCTCCCGCATGAATACCAATTTGCAAGCTTGGAACGCCGGCGTGAACCAATATCACTTCTTCAGGGGGTTTTCAGGTGATAATTTCGACTGCGTCTGTGATTTCGTAAGCCCGCGCACGTGACGGGTGGACGGCATATGCGTGCGCAAGTTTATAGGAGGGAAGTGGGGGGCGTCACGAGCAGCTATAGGTTATATACCCGCAATGATGGAGGGCATGTCCGCGTGGCTGGTGGGAGGTTTAAACGCGGATGACAAACGGCCCGATGGGACCTACCCAGAGTCCTTAGTGTAGAGAGGATTGGGTTGGCGTGTTACACAAACAGTAACATGCTTGCGACGAGGAAAGAACACCGGCAGCTTCATGT
Source organism: Haemaphysalis longicornis (assembly GCA_013339765.2). Lineage (NCBI taxonomy): Eukaryota > Metazoa > Arthropoda > Arachnida > Ixodida > Ixodidae > Haemaphysalis > Haemaphysalis longicornis. The sequence continues at coordinate 68,476,472 of CM023455.1, forward strand.
TTGTCTGCATGAACAAAGCTTGGATCCTTCAGAAGTTCATTCAGCTAATTGGCTAGGAAGTATGCTCCAAAGCAAATTACAACAAACTTGTTCTGTTTCGTGCACTAGTGGACTGTGTCCAGGTTTGCAGGTCATCCATCTTCACCGAGTGTAATTTCACTATTTATTTTTGTTTATTTTTGTTTACAAATTGTGCACATATAGTGTAATATAGTGAGTAAGCATATTAACGCCGCTAAGTGAGCCTTTTTGGGCAAATGTGGCGTGTAGGACGGTTGCGCGATTTTCGCGCTTTTGTATTTCACTTCCGGCTAGTTTTTAGAGATTTTTTTATTCTTCGTGTAAGGGCGGGTGTAAGCTGATATTCTCTATTTAATTTTACTACTGTTAGTTTTTGAGCTCCGCCAAATACGCATTTTTATGCAGACTGTGGTCGCTATAGGGATGACACTGCGGTGTGCTGAAAATGATTGCTTTTGCAAAAACGAGTATACTATATTTCTTGGCACCCAACGGTACCATGACATCTTCAACACAAGGGGCACAATGGAATAGTAGCGCGTGAACCTCCTGCTACATAAACCAACGCAGGTGCTGCTTTCTATGAAAACAGTGTGCTGCGGCGGCACTTTACAAAATTATTATCCATTGATTAGGAATGGACGTCCATACGCATACAGCTATTTCATCAGCAGCCACTAACCCGCAAAGAGCCGCGCCCAGAGTTCGTGTACGCCACAAGCTCTGGTCAAGTTTTTTTGCCGTTTGTACATAGGTAAGGACACCTTGGCCTCTGTACCGTTTAGAGCTCTCTTTGCAAGTCCTATAATTCTTGTTTTTCAATCTTTCTAACTAACAATTTACTCAAAATGTTTTCATGTAATCCTTTCCACTTTTGCAGCTTCGAGCACTATTGAATATCGCGGATGAAATGTGGCCATTTCTTCGTGTTCTATTCTGTTTCGCCATGTTTAAATTGACACTCTGACTTCATCAATAATGCCCAACAGTGTATTGTCTATTGCAAAACCTACACGCTCGTGTTCGCACAGTACGTTTTATTTTCCAGGTTGGTCTTGTAGGCATGTGTACATGTCAGTGGATGTCAATACATTCACCGCATTTCATTGCCTGAAAACAGGTATTACCAGCTAACCCTTTTTCTGGTCACGTTTTCTTCTTGGTGGTAAACGTTTGTCTTTCGGGAAGCACAAACTAGTTTGAAGCATATTGTTTTCCCACATTTGTTTCGTGGCCAGTTTATTAAGCACCTCTTAAAAACAATTACCCTATATTTTATGTTGGCATAGCCGCTAAAGAACTGCATGCTTGAGCATAAAATATGTGGTGCTTCTGGGCTTGTAGCCGTTTTACTCAAGAAAAAGGGTCCAGATTATGTTTCAGGGTAAGGAACCGCAGTCGTCGACATATTCTGAAACCTATCGTTTGTACATAAAATAAAAATCTAAAAATGTATGGTTTTAAGGCCATCGGTTCTTACAAGTATACCTCACAACTGCGGATATCTTATGTGTGGACTCTTCAGCTACTTGGAGCACGTGTTTTATGCAGATTGAAGTTCTACACGATTTAATGTCGAAACTGGCCTGAAAACATGTCCCTGCCTAAAATGAACATCTCCGACCATGTTTCCAGGGTCGGAGATGTTCATTCATTTCCATGGTCGGAGACGTTTCCATTTAGCGCAATACGTGAGCCTAATACTTGTGATACCCTGTTCACTACAACGCGAATTAAAAATGACCCCTTTAAATAGATCCCTAGCCTACCTACGTTTTTAATTATTTTAGGCAATTGATTAAATCTACGTTGTCGCAAATTCATGTGTCAATGTGTACAGTAACTATAAAAAATATTTTGGCAAATAACTAGGCTCTTCAAGCATTATAATTTTAGGCAACCAAATCCACGTTTTCCTTCTGGCACGTAAAAAACAAAGTGCACCACGAAATTTTGGAAAGAAGAGATTGATGAAAAACCTCTGATCTAGAACCAAGCATTCTAGTGAGGGCCTACAGAGGAGAGGCCATCAGGCCGATTCATTGACCTCACAATTTGTAAGGTGGATGGTAACTTGTAGTTTCTAGCTTTAGGCATTCTCACGTAATTGCTCTCTATCTGAATGGCTCTGTGTTCATTTAGAACGTGTGGAATTGTTCAGGCACGTCAGGTGTTTTTTCATCAAATATTTGATCTGGTGCTCCACGTGGAACAGTTACACGTGTACTTGGAGACCTGCCATGTCACAAAAAATTAGAAAAACCAGGCAATCGCCTTTGCTTTAAAACGTGCGTTAAAATCATGCTATGCAAAAAGAGGTGCCGCTCCGAGTAAGCAGGCCTGTTGGCACATCTTGTATTGTACAACCCTTTATTCAGTGAGAAGCCACAGATAATTATCAAGTCTTTCTCACTCAGAGAAATGTTGAACTGACAGAAAAAAAATGGGTTGGCAATAAACAAGAAAACATTTCGGTGACACATGTCCGACTAAATCATAAAGGTCATTTTGTTCGCCCTTAAAAAGCGCTTGTCTAGCAGAAATATAAAAACAATGGTTTCTGAATTCCTTATTTTAATTCGCTTTTATAGTACTAAATTTCTTGAGATAAAGTTTGGCTGGCCGGAGCGAGCTCGTTAGAGAATTAAAACTTTCTAAACACAACTTTTTACACTCCTAAAAATAGCGGTAGTACGAAGGATGATTTCAAGGAAATCCTGGAGACAAATGTGCATTCAACACAGAAAAACAACAAAACGCATGTGGTATGTTTATCCAGGGTGAGATTATCACTATAAAATGTCACTATAAAATGTCACCCTGGATTATTACTATCACTTTTACGTTGTCGAAGTGTATTTTGATGTCGCCGAGAAATAACATTGTTGTCACATTGCCGGTGACGTAAAAAAAATGCTCTAAGAGTGGAGAGTAATCAACGCACATAAACTTGCGCTGTGAAGCCTGCTGTGCATGCGATTTCTTTTTTCTGTCCACTCACCTTAGATATTCATCAAACTAAGCGCCCCGCCACACATCCTATGGAACTGGCCACTAACTGCATAAAACCATTGATAAAAACAAAATTGAAGTCCTTATGGCATCTCGTAACTAGCCATATTGTCCTGTCTTCCAGAATTTTCTGGTAAGTCTGGCGAAAAGTTTTTTACACTACAGCGCCTTTTTTCTTAACACTGCGAATACAAATCACGTGCGCTTACATGTGAATAGAATTGTTTGGTGTCCTTTCGTTATTTGGTGGACGAGCATTCATAGACTATTTCCGCACAAATAAAATATTTGTAAATCATTCATAATAAAAAAATGGTGCTGTATAAAAAGCTATTTATTCCCCAGTCGAAATGGCAAAACCACTTGTAGATCATCACACACCAAGAAGGACATCTGGGTGTCATTGAGAACATGGAGAGTAGTAGATATCGCCATCAGCAGAGATATCCTGGAAAACCGCGGTTAATGTATGAATGAACGCACAGGCTACCATTATATCCCGATGCATTAACGGCTTTAATTTGGAACTGTCATTTCAGTAGTGAAATGAAATCAAGAAACATATTTTTTCATATATTTACTAGAAACCCATTACTTACTAGGCAAGACACAAAACACCAGGTACATATCAGAGGTGCATTTTTTTCAGATGAAAATGTTTTGGCATGAATGGCCTAGGAGATTGTTTCACAGTGACTGTCTTATAATGGCGGAGCTTTTTAACGGGGTACATTTGTAACATAATGAGAAGCTGGCCGCATTGCAAAAAATGTGCCGTAGTATGCTGCACTGCGAACGAAAAAAAAACAATTCCACACAGTGTGAAGCTTACTGAAACACCGGTGCTATGGGTCTGTAGTGTAAGATCGCGCCTTGATGGGCGCTGTCACCGCGCAAATATTTTGGTTTGTGCAAAGAAATATTGCACTGCACATCAGCGGTCGAAAGTCTTCATCCCTATCCCACCTTTTCCCCCGCCTAGCGGGAGATAGAGAGCAACCCGCCTATGGGAGGTGGTTCCCAAGTCACAACGTAGACGAGACCGACAAGGTTTCTCAACATAAACTAAACGATTCTGGTAGGCTTCACGTGCTTACCAGAATCCTGCTCTCGTTAGGAGTCTCGTTGTGTCGCCGATTATGATGTCGCTGTATGCATGGACAACTCAACCGTTGCATCTTGCAGGTGACGAGTCCTGATCTATTGCAGAAGAAGCAGTAAAATGCAGCCATTATTCCACAGAATAATACAAGCATTATGTCTTTTCGTAGGTTGGGGAATGCCTGGTGAGCTGCGGGCAAAGCCATGTCAACAAATTTGTTATTCACGGTTGTTTACCTTGACGCACTGAATAAATTAATTATATTTTGTTTGTTCTTCAATTTTTATGATAGTTGTAACAACCCAAAATTCACGTTTTATCTACTACAGGCTGCATGATACGCCCCCTTACAGCTGCTATTCTGACCAGTAAATTGTTCACGAGTGGGTCCTTGCCATTGCCTTGATTTGTGTTGAACTTATTTCGCACCACTTGTTTTGATTTGTGCTATACCGGGCCTCAAAGCAAATTTATCATTAAGTCTAATTACAGCAAATGGAAATTAATGGTAAGTCCCTGATGGCCGGGATTCGAATGCGTCCGTGCTATCCGGCCCGATATTGCTTCCAGCTTTATGAAGGGGAAACAATTGGCTGAGAGCGAGATGCTGCTCGGGTTAGTATGTTGGCAGGCGAAGCACCTCTTTGGTAGTATTTGCAAACAATGTGACCTTGTTTGAAATGCATATGCTTAGCTCGTGCGTACTACAATTAAAATATATTAATCTAGAAATAAGATTTTGGTTGGCGAAAGTGTGGTTGCAGCAAGTGAAACCTACGATATTTTAATAGCTGCATCGAACGCGGTCAAGATGAAATCTATAAGTAACAAAGTATCAGCATGGGTTACAGCATTTGTAGTAGTTCATAATATGATAACCATACTAGTTGTGGCGACTATGATACATCGTGCGGGGAGTATTTTTTTTCTTCCAAAAGCAATGCGCCAGAAAACGTTACCAGATATTGAAATACGATTGCGTGGCGAGAACCAATAGTCAAATGTTTCGCTATGAACCACTGTAACAATGGCGCTTTACGCTGTCTAGCCCTAACCAGGTGACTTCATACTCATTCGACTAAGCTTGTTAGGTTGAAAAGTTATATCTCAAACCAATTCCTGTTATTGTAGTCACCATATTTTATTCATGGGTAATTTAAAAATTTTGTTTATAAAGTGCATCTAGGAATGGGTTGTTGGTACGTCACAAAAAAAGGTATAAAAAGAAAAGGTACAAAATTTGCACACCAGGCGTGTAGACAGTCATGGCTAGTGTGCTGGATGTTTTGGGGCAAAATGATTGGTGGCAGGGACCGAGGAGTAGAGGGTACCAGGTATGCTTACGAATTTGCTAGTTTAAAATATCTTCTAGGCGTTTTATGCTCTAACTTGAGTTTTTTACCTTTCAATGTCCCAACATCTTTTTTACCCTTAAGTTATGTGGACTAGAACATCAGTAACCAGCGATTGCAGAGCTTTGCTCACGCATTAAATTACAGGATAGTAGTTTTCGTTCTCATAGGTGTTGTAACAAACTAAACATTTGAGCCACGCCAGGCAAAGTATCGAGAAAGTTGTTAACAAAGCGTCTTCCTGTTCCTAATGATGTCTGACTTTGTACAGCTGTTATTGTTGTTGCTGAGAACGTTTCGCTATATTTCGAAATTTGGCTGGGTAATACTTTTAGTGTTCAATAAAAAGGTGAAATGTAGCTCATAAAAAGGTGAAATGGCAGCAGACGACTAAATATATTTACGTTTCATGAGTCCTAATTAGAGTGCCGCTGTAGAAGCTTCAAGCGGAGCCGACCGGACCATCTAGCACCCATGACACCACCATGATTCTATGCTAGCAAATTGTAGGCTTAGATGAAGGGACGAGCTTTCTCATGCGCACCTTGGCCAGTGTACATGTTAACACTAGCATAGCGTGCGCCACTCTCTATCCAAAAGGGTGTATCTAGTGTGCGATCTTCGCAGTTACAAAATATTGAACATCGGTCTACTACCACGGATCTTTTCAAGCTTGATGTCTAGCATAGCTACCTTTCTATAATTAATTTCGATTGACTGGTAAGGTGATCCCTTTACCTAAAATGGCTAGGCCTTCAGTCTACAGATTGTGATTAAACATTAAAACAGGCGAAATACTTTCGCGGTCTTCATCATGGGCGTCATCCACGTTGAGCTTGAACAGCCGTTGGTACTGTTTAGTTCTAATTTTGTGGTGCCGGAGACGCAAAAAGAGATTCTGCACTGCGCTCTTCAAGAGGTTAAATGCTTGCTCTGGTCATTTGGAAAACCACTGAGACTTGGTGGTTACTACTAATTTTTGCTGCGGGCTTATTGAACAAACTATTGCTTCAAAGCCTAAATTCTTCCTTTACCAACTCCAAATAGACTAAGTGCGCCCCCATAAAAATGTGGGCGCCTACCTTAACATATTAATTATGGCTACTTCCTTCAACGAAGTATGTATGGTGTTCATGCGCCACGATGAAAAAGACCCAGTGTTGCCGAATAGGGGCAGAGGTAATGGTTGACAATGTAACTAGAGTAGAAAAAAACGTTTTCCCTAAAATATTCCTCTGATTTATGCTGTAGAAATTAGGATATGTCTTGCTACAGTCGGTAGGGCATACATGCCGTAGAAATATTTCGGATTGGTTTGTATTGCTGTATTCTTATTACCCAAAACCGGCACTGTCGCTCTTTTAGCTGGTTCGACCAGTGACCATGACCGAGCCTACTGTAGTGTAACAATTAAAAAACTTTGTACGACCGAAACCAGAATACGCCTCACCCATCTGGCATCGATCACAAACATATCTCACCCTTCAGATTGAGGCCATTCAAAACCGCGCCGCACGGTTTATCACCTCGCAGTATTCCAACCATATCAGTGTCACAGCCGTCAAGCTATCCCTCTCCCTCTCGACTCTTTATTCACGCCGCGTCATTTCCCGCTTATGCGTCATTCAAAAAGTCTTTCACTTGCCACAATCTAAGCACTCTTTACAGAGGCAACCTTACAGAATTTCATCGCGTGTAAGTCCCAGTCGTCCAATAGCCCCCATTACCGGCAGTACAACAGCATTTAGTTCATACTTTTTTCCTAACCTTGAAACACTATGGAACGCGATGCGCGACGACATCGCCACATGCACTGATAATAAATGTTTTAGAGGCACTCTAGAAAAAAATTGTCACTTATGATTAACCTTCAAGTTATACTGCTGTAACACATATTTCGTGCAAGATGAATTGTTAATCTTAATCATTGTGTGCTGCTACGACCAAGTGTTAAATTTGTAAGATTATGTAACACTTATTCTGCGATGTTCCTAACTTAGCCAATGTTTAGAACTCTGGCGCTTTAGTGCTTTTGTGTTATTGCATGTTTTTTGTGTTTTCAGGAATATCTATCTTTCATTCGTATTTCTGTAAACAATTTTTCATGAGCCCACCCCCTCCTTATGTATGGCCATCAGGCCTTTAAGAGTATTAAAATGAAATAAAATGAAATATCCAAGCAACAGCACTTGTGTGAAATCCTTCGGTGACATAATATAAACGAAAAAATTGAACCTGAAATAAAACCTCAGTACAGTTAACGCTAACAGAGGGCAACTGTCGATTCTGGGTAAAACCTATGAAGATAGAAGTTTTAAACTGAGTACCACAATACTGGCTATGCTGCAAAGTTTTCTGCAGGCCACAGGAGAGCACGAGAGCGAACATGTTATGTAAATATACAAAGGGGGGTAATTTTAGGGAGCGTTACAACGTTCAGAGATCAGAGTCTAGGCTTCTGCTGAAGCCTTTTTAAATATGCCAGTCAGGTAGCGTTGCCCCTGTTTTTTCTAGTTGTGGGTAGCCTCTTTGTAGTGCATTGTCTTTTATTTGTATTGTCTTCACTCCTAACGTGTTGCCGTGACTCCCAAATTATTCCTTTTGGTTGATTTTTCTGCGTAAATATCATGTCCGGTACGCGTCGTGCCGTTTTGGTGTCGTTATGTTAGGGAGTGACGTCAGCGTAGATCCCGTGTTGGGCTTAGGGCATGTCGTCAATCATGGTCCTAAGTGAGTCGCTGCGTCGTTTGTAGCATTTATTCTTCCGCCCTTGGGCAACTTTACTCCAAAAGCTGCTGCTTTAGGCTTTCCCTGCGTGGGCTGGGGTACTTTGCACGAGAGAAATCAGCATTTTTACTGTGGTTCAGCGATTTGTATGGGCAGGGCGACGGTGCACGGCTGAAACGGGCTGGGCCAGGGCAGGTTTGAGATAGATACTCGTCGAACTCATGAGGTCGTTGGCCAGGGAAAGGGCGTTGTGTGTCGACGGACAAACCACGCAGTTCGAGTCTCTTGTATCGGCAGCGACGATAGACGTGGTCGGCCTATCCTCAGTGGTAGAACAGCGGACGATATTCGGAGTTTTGCGATACATCTGTCTTCCTCAGCTTCTGGTTTTGGGCTGCAAGGAGTCGTGCGGGCGACAGTGGACGGCGGTACGACGGGTATTCTTGACGACGGGTTGGAGCAGGGCGCTGTCAAAAACCAGAAGCAGAGTAGGTCATAGCTTGGGGTGGCGGAGTGCTTCCGACGGCGGAGAAGTCCCCATTGCGTGTTGGACTTCTCGGATCAAGTCGATCAGGGAGGGGACTGGAGGTTCTCGGCGTGGTTGGGAAAATCTTCCCCAGTTCTCCGAGAACGACGGCTCGGATTGGTTCACGTAATTCTTCCATGTCGAATCCAGGTTAGTTGACGGGGTTCGCCAAAAACGCGTTGAGTGGTGGATCCTACGGCCTCGATCGCATGTCCAGGTTCCCTCGATCATCGAAGCCTCGGTCACGAACTCAGCGAAGGTTTTCGAGGCATTTCGAATGAGCCCAGCTAAGAGCTCTTGTTTGACTCCCCGATTCAGAAAGCGCACCTTTTTCTCTTTTTCCATTTCGGGGTCAGCTCTTCGGAACAGCACCATCATCTCATCACCGAACATTACAACAACTTCAATGGGGTGTTGTATTCGTGTCTGCCAGAACAGCTCATCTAGTTCTTTCCGCACGACACTCCTGAACGCTTTCCAGAATTCGTTTTGAACATGCTCCATGATGTTAGCAAGCTCTCGTGATTTCTATACCAGACTTAATCCGAGTCTCTGATGTAGAAAAACACTTGCCCCAGGGTTTCTTCATCATCCCATTTTTTGGAACTTCGGACGCGCAAAAGCTTCTCCAGCCACTGTTTTGGGTGTTCACCAGGGGTTCCTTGGAATGATGGGCGCTCCTGAGGTTGCTGCAGAATGACGGGAGGATTACCTTGGTTGACCATGATGCAGGTCGCGACGTCTTTCTTCACTTTCTCCGGTAGTAGACCGAGCTCGGGTGGGAGGCCTTGATTGCGGTGGCTTGTACAAGTGGGGCTTGCTTGGGGACTTGCAGAGCGTTTTGGGTGCATGTACCTACCACCTCCATCAGATGTCACGAAGTCAAACACGACGCAGTTGTCTTCAAGAAAAACACGTTTATTGTAGCGAACTTGTACTCCACTAACAACGCAAAGAATACATGGGCGGCGAAGGGGTAGTCAATAAAGTGACGTGTGCAGGTGAGCATCGAGAAGTAGAATACCTTTCCGTCTGCTCTGCAGGCTTTTTTTAATTTTTGGCCACGCGTGATTATCGGACCCTCGATTTACACTCTAAACTTTTTTTCCTACCATATACTCCATAGAGGTTCTTTTTCGCCTGTCCTCTAGTGGTCCTCCTTGTAGGAGTTTTTTTACTACATGGAACAGGGAGGTTTGTTTACCTCCTCAAAACAGGGAGTTTTTAGGTTATAGAAAGGAGGTATTTAGGGAGTGTTAAGAAATGTTCGGGAGAATTTAAGGAGGTCAAAATGGAGTATTCTTTACTTCCTGAAGGGCGTTTTTAAGTGATATTTATGGAATTTTTAGGCGGTTGAATAGGAGCCTATTCTGGCTCCCTTTGGAAGTACTTATGTTAGTTTAGGGGCGTTTTTAGGAGGTTCAAGGGAAGCATTTACTTCTTTTGAATGGAGTTTGACGAAAGCTTGGGGAGTTTTGTAGGCCTTCCGAAAGGAGGTTTTCAAGGCCACAAGGGAGAATTTCTAGTTCCCTGCGGGAGTACTGATTTCACACGGTTTTTCTCGATTTCAGGTTTATTTCAAACGAACTATCGCAGACAAGTTTACATGGTACATGGTGTACACAAGGAGGTTCCGAAATAAATACTTATGGCGACCTCATATTAGAAATCACAAATGGTACATTGCTAAATAACACGCCAGTTAGGAATTGAAGACAGCAATACGATGCTAGTTGAACAAAACGTAGAAACAATATTACTACAAGAACTGGAAATACGCGAAAAACAAAGATAGGCACAAACACAACCGCATGGTAAGTGAAATCATTATAGAATACTAGAGGATCAAGAACGCGTCAGTACTTATCAGAACTTATCAGTACGCATCAGCGCTCAGTACACAGTGAAAAAAATGGCTGCAGTGGTTTACAACAACAACAAAAAAATTCAGTAGGTGGTGATATGAGCGAGAGCTGTCTGCTAGTTGAACAAATTGTAGAAACAATAATAATACAAGAACTGGAAATACTTGAAAAACAGATAGGCACAAACACAACCTCATGGTAAATGAAATCATTATATAATACTAGAGGATCGAGAACCCGTCAGTATTTATCAGAACTTATCAGTACACATCAGTACTAAGTACACAAAGTGAAGAAAAAATGGTTGCAGTGGTTTACAACAAAACAATTTTTCAATTTGTCGTGAAATAAGCGAGAGCTGTGCAACGATTTGATATTGAAAGGTAACAAGCATTTTGTAGGTGGTAAAGGCACAAGAGATAAATGATGTAGGAGACAGACTGCAGTGAGATGGCTATGGATAAATGAGTAATATAAAGAACGAAAAATATGCTGCGGAAAAATACCAGTGCGTTTTGATAAAGACAAAAATGCGCCAAGAAAAGTGACCGAGTCTGACGGGTTAATTGCAATGATATAGAACAGAATGGGTGGTATCGCGACAGCTTCTTTAGAGTGAAACAAAAAGCCATGAAATTCGTGTTTTTCGGATAATTTTAGTTGATTCATTTCGCACCAGTTGCCAATATTATTTAGATAATTGTTTCAAGGTAAATTAGTTTGTTAATATTATTGCTTCACTGAAAGATAGCTGTATTATGAGCATACAGAACGGCCCATCAAATATCCCGTTTTCAGTAAAAAAAAGAAAAAAGAAAAAGTCAGAAATATAATACAGAATTCTTTTTGACTACTATCCAATGATTACAGGATTGAAAACAAATATTAGTGAGCGATATTGATGCGATAAAAGTTAATTAGTTTTAAATCCTTCACACGTGGTTTGGCGCAGGCAAGGTCCAAAAAGCCATGTTCCACAAACGTTAGAGCTCTGTGTGCCTTCTTGGGATATTGAATGTTGAAAATCCAGAACGATGCAAACAGACTACACAGTCCTCCCAGTAAAGATGATGCAGTCAAGACACGCTGGCCATCGATGTGGAGGCTAACTTCCCCGTTCACGGAATGCAGGCAGGGAGTCAGAGGAACATCTGCCTGAAAAAGCAAAAAAGAAAAAAAATGCCCCACACGTAAAATTCAAAACAGACACTATGGTTAAATGAACTTAATAATTCGGTACAGTAATAAAATTGTAAGGCCAGGTTCCCTGCGAATTCCAGTACCTAAATTAGGAATGCAAAGGCTTCATAAAACCAAGTGCCAGTACATTAACCGTCGTGGCTTTTGCAGCAATAAAAAAGATATTACTTCCGCACAATATACTCGAGCACAACTTTAAATGACAGTGAAGAAAAAATGCAAGTCTCTGTAGGTTGAAAGATTAGTTTTTGTTTTTGACTGAAAAACACTTTGGTATTGCATGATTTTGTTAACTGCTGTTTCTTGCTTTAAGATGCCAGCTTGCATCTATTCAAGTGAGTGGGCACACAGTTAAAGATGCAAACCCTTACACTGCCTCTCCCCTACCATGGTGGCTCACTTTCATAGAAAAAGTGGAGCTTTTGCGAGCTGGACGGCTGTTGCAAGCCGTGGCAATACTCACTTCTGCTGGAGGGGCCAACTTGGTTTCCGAATGCAGCCTTGCCTTGTACAGCACAGCCTATCCTGCCTTGAGATTTATGAAGTCATTCAACTCGATCATGTATCAGGATCAGCAGAAGAAAATCGTGCCAGCAAATAATGAATTCATGCCGGACAGGCACCCACTGTTTCAGTTATACTTGCAGATACCTCCACCTATTTCCCTCCTGGTGTTACATCCAAAGCTAATTTGTTACGGCTTGTCTCATCAAGTATGGTCATTTGTCATAACACAGCTAGTCATACAGGAAAGTCCTTCACTGGGTCAGAAAACACTTTCTTTTTTTACAGTAGTAATAAACTAGGCGACTCAGTCATCCGTATTCTGACACCTTAATATTCTGTGTCACCGAGCTGACAAGCGTGATTGGTGCATAAGGTCATTTGTAGCCGCAACCGTTACTACAGCCTTGTTAGCTAACGTAAACCTCGTTCATGGCACCAAATTACTTGTGATTGCATGGCAACAAAAAAAAAACAGCTGAAATGGAAACGCTATTCTCGCAAACTTACCAACGCTGCATTCCACACACACGTGCCTTAGTTAATTTACCGTGATTGTAGAAGTTTCCGTCACGTAAAACCACAGTGCACTTTTCGGAGCTGCAAGCCCCGTGTCAAAATCGGGTGTCAGATGAATCGAGTAATTTTTGTGTATGGTCTTACTATTGATTATGACAAATTTATTACCAACAAAAGAAGAGTGTGTGCATTGTTCTTGTAAAAAAATGATATCCTTTTTTATGCCCGGCAGACTTGTGTCATGCTACGGCAAACTCTGTTCTCTTCCATAAGGGCATGAATTTGTGTTTTTAATTACGTGGCCTTAGCTGGCGACTGACGGGCCCCGATTGTATACAGACCCCTCATTATCATCCCAAAGGAAATAAAAACATTTCGGTTTCGAACCACGTCGCCGTCGTGGTCCACACTATATGCATTTAATCGTTCGATAGGCTCATAGCATCTTTTACGCATGTCACCGTTTCCTTAATAGGGTACGCTGTTAGATGTGAAGAGTCGACTCAAGCGAGCAAACAACCCCACCGAATCTACAGGGCACAGTTTTCGAAGGGGGTGGCCGTCTGATCTGCGGCTTTCGCCGACCAGAGCGCTAAGAATGAGTCATAGCCTTGAACGAAAACAACACAAAGACTTATATTTGGACAGGCAAGCCATCAGGAGCGTTAACAAATAGATATTACAAAGTAGAGCAGTTAACTAAAAAGAACACGAGCAGTTCGATGCATATGAGAGACAGAGTCCCACAATATTCACCGACCGGGCCCGACGATGCACCGCTGTCGGAGGCGATTCGGCTACCTGAGTAACCGTCACGTTGCTTTGAAACGACGCCGCGCGCGACAAACGATTTCATATCGAATGCCCTGTTACAAACCGGCCTACAAAAGAATGCGAATGCATACCCCAAAAGCCACAAACAAGTACAATAAAACGAGTGTGCGCTTTTTTCTTTGCCCGTGCGTGTACGTGCTGTGTGCGGCACGGCTACTTCGCAGTTAACCCTATCCAAACGTTTGACAAACGCATCGACTGATGAAAGAGCACTTACCAGCGAGCTGTCCACAGCTGTCGCCGTATCCAAATGTTGTTAGCGGCCGTTCGTCGTGTGACAGGGGCACATAAAAATCTTTCCACCAAATGGCACTACTAGTCCTTCTCAAATAAGAAAAAATGATGGCCCAAGGCGAGGCGCTTGAAGCTCCGGCCGCACCAAGTCACCGGCCGCGCTGCATTGATAGCACGGAGGCTGTTTACATCCGGGCAGCAAGTTGTGCCGCCAGGGCAAGTTGAGTCGCTGCAGTCGGGTGCGTTGGCGCGCTGGCACGAGAATTTAAATTGTCTATATATGCGCAAGCAAGCGAAGCAGATGAACATTGCAATTGTTTGCAACGGCGAGAACTGTCTCTTTGTTAGCAGCAGAGTTTGACAACACCTACCGCCAAAATAAACAGATTGAAACAACACGGCCGCGCTGTCTGCTTGTGATCGCGCTGGCTGAAGCATCTATACGGGTATACGTACGGTATCGGTTTTGTAGCTGCATGCAACCGTCGCGTCCTGCTTTCTCGTTCTAATTAGCATTAGTCCACGGTTGAAGTGCTGACACACGGAAACAACACAAGACTAACATGGCGACCGCCCGCTTGAGATGATTACCCCAGATGGGGAGTTTATTGTGGACGTGGTTGTTTACAAGGAACCGAACGCCATCTCACAAATGGTGTTATGTCGTTCTAAATCCTCCCTTTTGCTACACGGATGGGCAACGGTACTACCATGGAGGTTCGTCCACTTGTTTAGACCATGCCTAGGGAGTACATTTTTTGCTATAAGTACTTTTCAGGGCACATTACTTGATTAAAACTCCATTTCCGGCTAGTTTGCGTTTACAGTGTACATCCAGAACATTGCAGATCACAGGAGAATATTCTATGCTAATGACGTTAGGGCGAAACAGTCTCCTTGGCTGAGTGAGATAGCTCGTGCGGCATAAAAATACTGAGCGGAAAACCCGCTTCGCTTGGGACACCGATAACAGAGGTGGAAGTGGACGGGCAGTAAAAAACAATAAATAAACAATCCCATACATGGTTTGCGGTGATATCAATACCTAACGAAACTACAGGATACTGGTATTCTCCATTTATGCATACCGTTTAGCGGCACACGAGTTCAAACTTACTTAAAAAACAGTAAAGTTGTACTAGATTCTACACCACACCGGAGTGCTGAGTAATGAGGTCCCAGTTTATGTATTTATTTGGGCTGAAAGCGACGGCTGCCAAATCCGTTGTTTTATCTCATATTATGGCAGCAAACCCAATCACGACAAGGACCATTAGCACATTCGGAACGTCAGAAACGCTGCATCGCCCCAGATACGCTAAGGCAAGACCCATGCCTTGCTATTTACACAACAAAATTATCAGCAACGAAAACGACTGAATTGGGAGTGACGGCAATATATTGGAAGTGGCTGAAATGCAATGAAAAAAAAATTCCCCCGCATTTCCCCGAGGGGGAGAATGTGAAAGGGCGAATGCACGGTTGTCGGCCCGCTTGCGGCGCTTGCGCTCGGCCCCCGCAGCCCACCGCCTCGCCGCCTTCTCTTCCATCTCTTCCATCGGGTTTGTAGTATCACGTGTACACCACGCAGTTATCAAGCCGCTATAACGCCGCTGAGTCGCCAACGCACGCCGCTGACGACGTAGTTTGAATGCGTTAAAGATATAAGGCGCGTTACTGACAATATCAGCGTCGCGTCCGTGGCTTATTCGGTAGAGCGTTGGGCTGCGGCCCGCAAAGTCCTCGGATCGAAACCTGGCGCCGGATGCTGTTTGTTCTTTAAATATAGAGGAGCACTGCGGACGCCGCCGGCGCCGCCGACGCCGGCGGTGGATGGTTTGGGGTCGCTTATAAAGTGCATCGCACTTAAAACAGTACAGTCGAAAGTGGCTACCCTCAACTAGGAAAAACAGGGGCCATGCTACCTAATTGACATTACTTGGAGAGCCACGAGCTGAAGCCTAGACACCGAAGCATCACCAACGCCTGTGCAAGCCAATTCTTTACAAAAGCCGCAAAACTACCTCCCGATTGCGATAGTTGAATCTGTGGACAATCTAAAGCCAATTATTTATTGAATTTGTACTCCTTGTCTGTGGTAGGCATCGCCACTTGGACTACTCCGGGTGAAGGGGACCTTCTTTGTAACACCTGGGCCGTGGCTCGAGTGGCTACGACGGGGGAAGAGTGGTCGACCAGCGTAGAATTCCCTTCGTCTCCCTATGAAACCAAGACTGCCAGAACACAAGCCCTCGCTTTGCGTGTAGCGAAACAGAATTGGAAGCGAGAGGCTCGTTGTATCAGGACAGAAATAAGGGTTGGCACTCAAAAAAGCCTCGAAAGGCATAGGGAAAAACTGAAAGGTCATTGAAACATATAAAATATTTGGAAAGACCAAAAAGTTATGATAAAATGCCCGCCAAGTGGGTACCGATCCCACCATCACCACAATACGCGTCTGCTGCGATGGCCACTGCGCTACAAACGGGGATGTTTCCACTCCACTTTCTAGGGTATTTATGTTAACGTAGTTTTGTTTTGCTACGCTGGCGGGGGTACCCTGTGGCATTCGGCCTACTCGAGGTGAGGGGACATTCTCTTTTGCCCCCCCTCCGTGACTCGAGTGTTTATGACGTGTTGAGGGTGGTCGACCAGTGCGGAATCCTCTTAAGCTCCCTATGGCATGAAGACTGCCAGAACAGAGGCCCCCGCTATTCATGTAGTAAATCATAATGGGAAATTAGGGGCTCATTCAGTTAAAATAGAAAGAAGTGTTGGCATTCAAGAAAGCCTCGGAAGCCAAATGGGAGAATTTTTTGGAATAGTGAAACAGATAAAAAATTTGGAAACGCGGAAAGAAAGTTTAGAAAAAATGCTTCCCGGGTGGGATCCTAACCCACTACCTCCAGAATACGCGTCTCATGGGAAGACCCCTGCGCTACCAGCGGAGCTGTTGTCACCACAATCTCTCTTAGGTATGTTAACCTAGTATTGCTTGCTGCACTTGGGGGTGGTAGCCAGTGCCACTCTGCCTACTCGCGGTAAAGGCGACCTTCTTTTAACCCCCCGTCCGTGACTCGAGTGTCTACAGCAAGTCGAGAGTACTGGACCAGCGTTGAACCCTCTTAGGCTCTCTGTAGCACCAAGACTGCCAGAACCGAGGCCCTCGCTATGCATGTAGTGAATCGGAATGGGAAATGAGGGGCTCGTGAAATTAGGACAGAGAGAAGTGTTCCCAGTCAAGACAGCCTCGGAAGCCAAAGGATAGAATTTCTTAAATAGTTGAAACAGATCAAGAATTTGGAAAGAAAGTTATCAAGTGGAGAAAGAATGCTCACCGGATGGGATCCTAACAGAGGACCTCCAGAATACGATTCTGATGCGGTTACAACTAGGCTACCAGGGGGGCTGTTTCCACTCCACTTTCTCGGGTATTCATGTTAACCTAGTTTGGTTTTCCTGCGCTTGTGGTGGTAGCAAGTGCCATTAGGCCTACCAAGGGTGATCGGATCTTTTTTACCCGCGGTTCGTAACTCGAATGTCCATGGCGCATTGGGAGTAGTCGACCAGTGTGAAACCCTTTTAAGCTTCCTATCGAATGAAGACTGCCAGAACCGAGGCCCTCGCTATGCATGTAGTGAATCCGATAGGGAAATCAGGGGCTCGTGAAATTAAGACAGAAACAAGTGTTGGCACTCAAGAAAGCCTCGGAAGCCAAAGACGAGAATTTGATAGAATATTGAAACAGAAAAAAATTCCGAAAGGCGAAAAGAAAGCTAAGAAAAAATGCTCGCTGCGTGGGATCCTAACCCACGACCTCCAGAATACGCGTCTGGTGCGATGACCAGTGCGCTACCAGCGGGGCTCCTTACGCTCCACTTTTTTGGGTATTGTTAATGTAGTTTTGCTTTCCTGCGCTTAGGGGTGGTAGCCAGTGCCACTCGGCCTACTCGCGGTGAAGGCGACCTCCTTTTAACCCCCGGTCTGTGACTCGAGTGTCTACAGCATGTCGAGAGTAGTGGACCAGCGTTAAACCCTCTAAAGCTCCCTATAGCACCAAGCCTGCCAGAACTGAGGCTCTCGCTATGCATTTCGCGAATCAGAATGGGAAATGAGGGCCTCGTGAAATTAAGACAGAAAGAAGTGTTGGCAGCTACGAAAGACTGTGAAGGCAAAGGGGAGAGTGTTGAAGGCCATTGAAACTGACAACGAATATGGAAAGAATGAAAGAAAGCGGAGACAAAATGCCCGTCTGATGGGATCCGTACCCACGACCTCTACAATGCGGGTCTGGTGCGATGACCACTACGCTACCGGCACTGCTGTTTGCCCTCCACTTTCTCGGGTAGTTATGTCTGCTTAGTTTAGTATTCCTCCTCTTGGGGTGGTAGCCAGCGCCACTCGGATTACTCGAGGTGAAGGGGGCATTTTTAAAAACCCCCGGTGTGTTACTCTAGTGCCTACGATATGTTGAGAGTGGTGGACCAGCGTTGAACCCGCTTAAGCTTCCTATAGCATCAACAATGCCGTACAGAGGTCCTCGCTATGCATGTAGCGAATCAGAAAGGGAAATTAGGGGCTCATTGAAATTAGACAGAAATAAGGGTTGCCAGTCACGAAAGTCTCTGAAAAGCGAAGGGGTTAATATGGCAGGGAATTGAAACAGACAAAGAATTTTAAAAGACAGAAAGCAAGTGGACAAAAATTCCCGCCGGGTGGGACCTGAACGTTCGTCTTCCAGAATACGTGTCTGGTGCAAATACCACTGAACTTCCGACGGTGTTGTTTCCCCTCCACTTTATCGTGGATTTATGTTCACGTATTTTTGTTTTCCTGTGCTTGGGGGTGGTAGCCAGTGCCACTCGGAATACTCGGGGTGAAGAAAACGTGCTTTTTAATCACCGGTCATGACTCGAATATCTACGACATGTCGAAAATGGTTGACAAGATTTAACCCTCCAAATGGCACCCAGACTGCCAGAACAGACACCCTCACTATGCATTTAGTGATTCAGAATGGGAAATGAGGGCATCTTTGAATTAATGCAAAAATAAGGGTTAGCTGTCAAGAAAGCTTCGGGAAGGGAAATGTAGAATATGGTAGTTCATTGAAAGAGATAACAAAAATAAAAAGACAGAAAGCAAGTGGAGAAAAAATTACCGCCGGGAGGGATCCAAAACCACATACGCCAGAACACCAATCAAGGGCGACGTCCACTGCGACACCTGCGGAGATGTTTCCCCTCTACGGTCTCGCGTATTTGTGTTAAGGTATTTTTGTTTTCCTGCCCTTAGGGGTGGCAGCCAGCACCACTCGGACTGCTCGGCGTGAAGGCGACCTTCTTTTTAATCCCCGCGCCATGAATCGAGTGTCTACAAGTCGAGAGTGGTCAACCAGCATTGGACCGTCTTAAGCTGCCTATGGAAACAAGACTGCCAGAACCAAGGCCCTCGCTATGCGTGTAGCGAATCAAAATGGGAAATGAGGGCCTCGTTAAATTTACACAGAAATGAGTGTTCACAGTCGAGAAAGCCTCGGAAGCCAAAGGGGAGAATGTGGTTTGTCCTTGTGACCGATAAATAATTTGTAAAGGCGGAACGAAAGTGGAGAAAAAATTCCCTTCCAGAGGGATCTGAACCCTCTACCTCTAGAATACGGGTGTTGTGTGATGACCACTGCGCTACCGATGGAGCTATTTGCCTTCTACTTTCTTTCGAATTTATCTTAAGGTATTTTCGTTTTCATTTCCTTGGTGGTGGTAGCCAGCGCCACTCGGACTGCTCAAGGTGAAGAGGACCTTCTTTTTCCCCCGTGCCATGACTCGACTGTCTACGACATCTCGAATGTGGTCGACAAGCTTTGAGACCTGTTAAACTCCGTGTCCCTGTGGCAACAAGTCTACCAGAACTGAGGCGCTCGCTATGCATGTCGCGAATTAGAATGGGAGATTTGGGGCTCGTTGAAATAACACTAAAGTAAGGGTTGGAAGTCAAGAAAGCCTGAGAAGCCAAAGGGGTGAATGTGGTAGGTCACCAAAAAGATACAGATTTCGGAACGGCAGAAAGAAACTGGAGAATAAAGGCCAGCCCGGTGGGACCCGTAACCACTACCTCAGAATACCAGTCAGGTGCCATGACTACTACGCTACCGGTGGGCTGTTTGCTGTCCATTTTGTTGGCTATTTATGATAAGGTATTTTTATTTTCCTGAGATTAGGGGTTGGTAGCCAGTGCCACTTGGAATACTCGGGTGAAGAGGACATTCTTTTTAACCCCCAGGCCATGACTCGAGGGTCTACGACATGTAGAAAATGGTAGACAAGCTTTGAAACATATTAGGCTCAATGTGGCAACAACAGTGCCAGAACAGAGGTCCTCGCTTTGCATGTAGCGAATGAACAAGCGAAATAAGGGGCTGGTTTTTTGAGACCAAAATAAGAGTTGACAGTCAAGAAAGCTTTGGAAGGCAAAGAGCAAATTTTGTAACTCATTGAAACAGGTAAACAATTTGGAAAGACAGAAAGACTCTCATGAAAAAATGCCCGCCGAGTTGTACCCAAACCCACGAGCACTAGAATACGCGTCTGCTTTGATCACCCCTAAGCTACCAACGTGGCTGTTTATACTCCACTTTTTCGGTTATTCATGTTAACGTAGTTTTTTTTCAGCTTTCGGGTGGTACCCCCTGCTATTCGGCCTACTCGGGGTTATCGGACCTTCCTTTCTACCCACAATCCGTGACTCGAGTGTCCATGTCATGATGAGAGTGTTCGGCTAGCGTGGAAGCCTCTTAAACTTCCTTTGGCATCAAGACAGCCAGAAGCGAGGCCCTCGCGACGCATGTAATGAATCGAAATTGGAAATCAGGGGCTCGTAAAATTAAGACAGAAAGAAGTGCTGGCAGTCAAGAAAGCCTCGGAAGCCAATGGGGAGAATTTATTACAATATTGAAACAGATAGAGAATTTGGAAAGGTGGAACGAAAGCTGAGAAGAAATGCTCGCCAGGGGGATCCGAAACCACGTAGTCCAGAATACGCGTCTGGGGCGATGACCACTACGCTTCCTGTGCCTATGTTTCTCTACCACTGTCTCTCGTATTTATGTGAATATATTTTTGTTTTCCTGCACTTGGGGGTGGTAGCTAGCGCTACTCGGACTACTCGGTATGAAGGCGACCTTTTTTTTAAACCCCGGGCTGTGCTAGAATGTCTACGACATGTCGAGAGAGGTCGACCAGCAGTGGACCGTCTTAAGCTCTGTATGGCAACAACACCGCCAGACCCGACGCCCTCGCTGTGAGTGTAGCGAATCAGAATGGGAAATGAGAGCCTGGTTGAATTAACGCAGAAATACGTTGTTGAAATCAAGAAAGCCTCTGAAGCCAGAGGGGAGAATGTGCTTCGTAGTTGGGACCGATAAAGAATTTGTAAAGACAGAAAGAAAGTGGAGTAAAAATCTCCACGCAGTGGGATCCAAACCCACTACCTCTAGAATACACGTCTGGTGAGATGACCACTGTGCTACCGGTTCGGCTGTTTGCCCTCCACTTTCTCGCAAATGTATGTTAAGGTATTTTTTGTTTTCCGGTGCTTGGCGGTGGTAGCCAGCAACACTCGGAGTTATCGGGGTAAAGGGGGCTCCTTTTTACCCCCGGGCCGTGACTCGAGTGTATACGGCATGTCAAATGTGGCCGACAAGCTTTGAACTCTCTTAAGCTCCTTGTGGCAACAAGACTGCCAGAACAGAGGCCCTCGCCATGCATGTAGCGAATCAGAATAGGAAATGAGGGACTTGTTGAAATAAGACAGAACTAAGGGTAGGCAGTCAAGAAAGCTTCGGAAGCCAAAAGGCAAATTTGTTAGGTTATTATAACAGATAAAAAATTTCGAAAGACAGAAAAACAGTCATGAAAAAATGCCCTCCCAGTTGGATGCGAACACATGATCAACAGAATACGCGTGTGCTGCGATAACCACTACGCTACAAACGGGGTTGTTTCCAGTCCACTTTGTCGGGCATTTATGTTGTTAACGTTATGTTAACGTAGTTTTGTTTTCCTGTGCTTAGGGTGGTAGCCAGTGCAATTAGGCCATCTCGGGGTGATGGGGCCTTCTTTTGTACCCCCCGTTTGTGGCTCGAGTGTCAATGACGTGTTGAGAGTAGTGGACCAGCGTTGAACCCTCTTAAGCTTCCTATGACATCAAGACTGACACAACCGAGGCCCTCGCTATGGATGTAACGAAAATAAAATGGAAATCAGAGGCTTGTGAAATTAAAACAGAAAGAAGTGTTGGCAGTCAAGAATGCTTCGAAAACCAAATGGGAGAATTTGTTATAATATTGAAACAGATAAAGATTTGGAAAGGAAGAAAGAAAGCTCAGAAGAAATGCTCGGCGGGTGAGATGCCAACTCACGACCTCCTGAATACGCGTCTGATGCGATGACCACTGCGCTACTAGCGGGGCTGTCTGCAATTAACTTTATGGGGTAGTTATGTTAACGTAGTTTTTCCTTTCCTGCGCTTAGAGGTGGTAGCCAGTGTCACTCGGCCTACTCGCGGTGAAGGCGACCTCCCTTACGCCCCGGTCCGTGACTCGTGCGTCTACAGCATGCGGAGTGTAGTAGACCAGCGTTCAACCCTCTAAAGCTCCCTATAGAACAAATACTGCCAGAACTGAGGCTCTCGCTATGCATTTCGCGAATCAGAATGGGAAATGAGGGGCTCGTGAAATTAAGACAGAAAGAAGTGTTGGCAGCTACGAAAGACTGTGAAGGCAAAGGGGAGAGTGTTGAAGGCCATTGAAACTGACAACGAATATGGAAAGAATGAAAGAAAGCGGAGACAAAGTGCCCGTCTGATGGGATCCGTACCCACGACCTCTACAATGTGGGTCTGGTGCGATGACCACTACGCTAACGGCACTGCTGTTTGCCCTCCACTTTCTCGGGTAGTTATGTCTGCTTAGTTTAGTATTCCTCCTCTTGGGGTGGTAGCCAGCGCCACTCGGACTACTCGAGGTGAAGGGGGCATTCTTAAAAACCCCCGGTGTGTTACTCTAGTGCCTACGATATGTTGAGAGTGGTGGACCAGCGTTAAACCCGCTTAAGCTTCCTATAGCATCAACAATGCCGTACAGAGGTCCTCGCTATGCATGTAGCGAATCAGAAAGGGAAATTAGGGGCTCATTGAAATTAGACAGAAATAAGGGTTGCCAGTCAAGAAAGTCTCTGAAAAGCGAAGGGGTTAATATGGCAGGGAATTGAAACAGACAAAGAATTTTAAAAGACAGAAAGCAAGTGGACAAAAATTCCCGCCGGGTGGGACCTGAACGTTCGTCTTCCAGAATACGTGTCTGGTGCAAATACCACTGAACTTCCGACGGTGCTGTTTCCCCTCCACTTTATCGTGGATTTATGTTCAGGTATTTTTGTTTTCCTGTGCTTGGGGGTGGTAGCCAGTGCCACTCGGAATACTCGGGGTGAAGAAAACGTGCTTTTTATTCAGCGGGCATAACTCAAATGTCTACGACATGTCGAAAGTGGTTGACAAGATTTAACCCTCCAAATGGCACCCAGACTGCCAGAACAGACACCCTCACTATGCATTTAGTGATTTAGAATGGGAAATGAGGGCATCTTTGAATTAATGCAAAAATAAGGGTTAGCTGTCAAGAAAGCTTCGGGAAGGGAAATGTAGAATATGGTAGTTCATTGAAAGAGATAACAAAAATAAAAAGACAGAAAGCAAGTGGAGAAAAAATTACCGCCGGGAGGGATCCAAAACCACATACGCCAGAACACCAATCAAGGGCGACGTCCACTGCGACACCTGCAGAGATGTTTCCCCTATACGGTCTCGCGTATTTGTGTTAAGGTATTTTTGTTTTCCTGCCCTTAGGGGTGGCAGCCAGCACCACTCGGACTGCTCGGCGTCAAGGCGACCTTCTTTTTAATCCCCGCGCCATGAATCGAGTGTCCACAAGTCGAGAGTGGTCAACCAGCATTGGACCGTCTTAAGCTGCCTATGGCAACAAGACTGCCAGAACCAATGCCCTCGCTATGCGTATAGCGAATCAAAATGGGAAATGAGGGCCTCGTTAAATTTACACAGAAATGAGTGTTCACATTCGAGAAAGCCTCGGAAGCCAAAGGGGAGAATGTGGTTTGTCCTTGTGACCGATAAATAATTTGTAAAGGCGGGACGAAAGTGGAGAAAAAATTCTCTTCCAGAGGGATCTGAACCCTCTACCCCTAGAATACGGGTGTGGTGTGATGACCACGGCGCTACCGATGGAGCTATTTGCCTTCTAATTTCTTTTTTTATATTGTAGTATCGCGGAGCTGTGGGTGTAAGGAGGAGAGTTGCGCATGCGCAGTGAACGTGTGAACGGCACCGCCATCAACGACGGAGGACCAGGCGAGCCTAAGAAATGATCCGCATTTAAAAATGCCCGCAAGGTGGGATCCAATCCCACGACTTAAGAATACGTGTCTGGTGCGATGACTGTTTGCGTTCGCTTTCTCGGATATTTATGTTAGGTAATTTTGTTTTTTCCTGCGCTTGGGCGGTGGTTGCCAGCGACACTCGGCCTACTCAAGGGAAAGGGGACCTTATTTTTAACCCCCGGGTCATGTCTCGAGTGTCTATGACATGTCGAGAGTGTTCCAGCAGCGTTGAACCCTCTTAATCTCCCAATGCCACCAAGAGTGCCAGAAAAGGGTTCCTCGCTATGCACGTAGCTATTCAGAATGGCAAATGAGGGGCTCGTTGTATTATGACACAAATAGGAGTAGGCAGTCAAGTAAACCTAGGAAGGCAAAGGGAAGGATGTGTTAGTACAATGAAACCGATAAATTATTTTAAAGACAGAAAGCAAGTGGAGAAAAAAATTCCGCCGGCTGGGATCGGAACCAACATCCTCCAGAATACGTGTCTTGTGCGAAGGGCACTTTGCTACCGCCGGGGCTCTTTCCCCTCCAGTTTATCCCGTATTTATGTTAAGGTATCTTTGTTTTCTGGCACTTGGGGGTTGTAGGCAGCGCCACTCCGACTACCCGGCGTGAAGGCGACCTTCGTTTTGACCCCCAGGCCGTGACTGGAGTGTCTACGACACGTCGAGTGTGGTCGACTAGCCTTGGACCGTCTTAAGCTCCCTATGGCACCAACACTGCCGGAACAGATGCTATCGCTATGCATGTAGCGAATCAAAATGGGAAAAAGACGATCGTTGAACTAAGGCAGAAATAGGAGATGGAATGGTAGGCTAAATGGGGAGATAGTGGTTGGTCATTGAAAGAGATAAAGAATATGGAAAGTCAGAAGCAAAGACAAGAAAAAAATCACGGGCGTGTGGGATCTGAACCCACGACCTCCAGAACACGCATCTGGTGCACTGGTGCACAACGCTTGCGGGGTAGCCGTCTCTCTTCCACATTCCCGGGTATTTATGTTAAGGTATTTTTGTATTCGGGCTCTTGGGGGTGGTGCCACGCGCTACTCGGACTATTCGTGATGAATGAAACCTGAATTTAAACCCCCGGGCCCTTTACTCGAGTGTCTCTGACATGTCGAGAGTGGTCGACCATAATTGATCCCTCCTAAATTGATCTTTGTTCTTCCGTTGGAAACTTACTGCTCATGCTCGCGGGCGATGTGGAAACGAATCCGGGGCCGATGAGTAAAGCGGAAGCTGACGCCTTCACTTCGGCTTTGGAAACAATTAAAAAACTAGAGGCTGAACACGCCACAATGTTAGCTGATCTGAAACGAGTAAGTGGAGAGCAAGAAACTGCTAAAAATCAGATCAAGCTACTTGATGCTAAAGTCGCTGCCCTTGAGGCAACCATTGCATTGCAGCGTAACGCAGATAGTCCCCCTGACAGCACCCTCCTGAAAGTTTCAGATCAGTTGGCAGCCATTTCGTCCCGATGCGACGATGCCGAAAATAGGCAGCGGCGATCAACCTTCTCTTTTTTGGGATAGAGACAACGAGGAGGAAGAATGGGCCGCGGCGGAGGAGAAAGTAATAGCGTTTTGCTCTGAAAAACTTGAATTAACAACAACTAGTTCACAATTCGAGCGTGTACACAGGCTTGGCAAATTCACTGAAGGAAAAAATAGGCCTATCATAGCAAAACTAACATTTTATAAGGACAAAGAGCAGATCTTGTCCAATGCATGCAAATTAAAAGGAACTACCTATTCTATTGGTGAAGACTTTTCCCCGGCAACACGACAGGCAAGACGCAAGTTGGTGAGCTTCGCTAAGTCTCAGAACAAGGCTTTCAAAATTTCAGTTGATCGCCTGCACATTAACAAGCAGACTTACATCTATGACGTCACCAGTGATAGTGTTGTACTAGCTAGCAGATAGCTAAATAACACGTGCGGGCAAGATCGGAATATGACTTCGCCCATTCAAGCCATCACCACATTATCGCTATCGTCTACTAACATCCGCAGCCTAATGCCAAAACGGGATTTGTTATGTTCCTTCCTTGACGATTGTGACTGCGATATTCTTGCCCTCACCGAAACCTGGCTGTATCCTGACATAACCGATAACGAAGTTCTCCCTGATCGTAGCAATTTCAACATTTACCGAAATGACCGTACTAATAGGCGGGGCGGAGGAGTTCTCGCAGTAAAAAAAACTTTACAATCGTATGCTATCAAAGTACACTCTAACATCGAAATTATCTGGGTAGCATGCTTAACCAAGTCCGCCACACTGCTCATCGGAAATTGTTACCGACCTCCTGACTGCAACCATTCATTTCTGGAAGAACTGCGCAGCAGCATCACTGAGGCCATCCATCTCTGCCATACCGATTCCATATTCATCCTTGGCGATTTCAATTTTCCCGCGATTGACTGGAACCAGTTGTCTTCCCCTTGCCGCATGTCTACAGAATTTATCAACCTAACCTTAGACTTTAACTTATCGCAAATGGTGAATCAGCCCACTCGCGGTTCTAACATCCTCGACCTACTTCTCACCACCGCTCCTGAAACAGTAAATACCATACTGAACATAGATGGATTCAGCGATCACAGTCTTCTTCAAGTAACCCTTAACATTCGACTACCTTTCTCTGGCATTGAACAAAAAAAAAA
The DNA here is from genome assembly GCA_013339765.2 of Haemaphysalis longicornis. Classification (NCBI taxonomy): domain Eukaryota; kingdom Metazoa; phylum Arthropoda; class Arachnida; order Ixodida; family Ixodidae; genus Haemaphysalis; species Haemaphysalis longicornis. Next base: position 68,503,487 of record CM023455.1, read on the forward strand.
TCCGTGATTACAATAAAGCTAACTACAGCAAAATCAACGCTGAACTAGAAACCTTCTACAATGACATATTCCTGCCATCCTTTTCCAATCGTGACGTAAATGATAACTGGGTGCTCTACAGAAACAAATTATGCGCGCTGGCAGATCGGTATATTCCACTTGTTTCCGTCAAAAATGATAAAACTAACCCCTGGTTTACAAAATCCATCCGACAGCTCAGAAATAAAAAGAAACGTCTATACCGCGCGGCAAAACGACTTGGTACGTCCTCGGCATGGGAGGCGTACAAAAATGGTATGGAAATATACACTTCCACAATTAAATCTGCTAAACAAAAGTATTTCTCTAACGATTTGCCTTCCCTTCTGAAATCAAATCCTAGAAAATTCTGGAAACAAATATCTCCGGAACACGATGTTCAACAGATTTCCTTGCTAGATGATCACCATGCTCCCCTCTCAGACAGTCATTGCACCTCAGCATTTAACACCTTCTTTTCATCTGTTTTCACCCGGGAAGACCACACCGATGTTCCGAACGTTCCCGATCTCAACATAGATTACATGCAACCTATTGAAATAACGCCTGAGGGTATCGCACTTCTTGTCACTAATCTTAAGCTATCTACTTCAGCTGGCATTGACGATATAAATTCCAAAGTTCTGAAAAACACCCTTTTTGTTTCTGTTAATATCCTGTATCACATTTTCAGACAATCATTAGCAACAGGCCAGCTTCCCATTGACTGGAAGATTGGTAAAATAGTCCCCGTGTTTAAAGCCGGCGATAAACATTCACCCGAAAGTTATCGCCCATCTCTCTAACGTGCATCTGCTGCAAACTTCTGGAACATATAATCGCTTCTCATGTTTTCCGGCACTTAGAATCTAACCACTTCTTTTTTGTCAACCAACATGGATTTAGAAAAGGTTTTTCGTGCGAAACACAGCTGCTGGAATTTACGTCAGAACTACATTGCAACATGAACAATAACCTTCAGACTGACTGCATTTTTCTCGATTTTTCAAAAGCATTTGATCGTGTACCCCACTGTCGTCTGATTTCTAAATTATCTTCACTTCGATTAGACTCGCTCACTTTATCTTGGCTTCGAAACTTTCTTTCGCTCCGCCAGCAGTTCACGGTAATAAACAATATCCAATCCCCGCTTTCCCACGTAACCTCAGGTGTACCGCAGGGGTGCGTCCTCGGCCCCCTGCTATTCTTAATTTATATTAACGATTTGCCAATCACCATTTCATCTCGCATGCGAATTTTAGCCGATGATTGCATTATATATCGCTCAATAACCTGTGCTGACGACCACCTAACACTGCAAAATGACCTCAACAAGATTAATGACTGGTGCAAAAAATGGCTGATGTCGCTAAACAAGCAGAAGTGCAAAATTATGTCTTTCACACGCAAGCAAAATATTTCCAATTGTTCGTACATCATTGATGATTATCCTTTGTCGCAAGCATCCTCCTACAAGTACCAAGGCACTCATTTCACACCAATCTTTCTTGGTCACACCATATCACCACCATTTGTGCAAAAGCTTCAAAATCATTGGGATACTTACGCCGTAACTTGCATAGCTGCCCATCCCATGTTCGTCAACTAGCTTATCAGACCTTAGTTCGCCCTCAACTTGAATTCGCCGCATCCATCTGGTCCCCTTACCAAAATTACCTAATAACATGCTTGAAGCGATTCAAAATAGGGCAGCCCGTTTTATCTCGCGAAATTACGACTACCATAGCAGCATAACGGAAATTAAGCTCTGCCTTTCTCTTCAACTGCTGAGTACTCGGCGGGATATTTCTCTTCTATGCCTCTTCCATAAGTATGTTTACAGTAATAAACCATTCCCATTTCAACTCGATATACCTTCCGTTACATCTCGCAGGTTGCATAATAACTTAAGTTTCACGCGATTATATGGGTCAACCGACGCCTTTAACTCATCGGCTCTTCCTCACGTCATCCGCTTGTGGAATGATCTCTCGAATGACATCGCATATCAATCAGACCCCGAAAAATTCAGACAACTTCTCCACTCTTTCTTTCAGTGATAGAAACTTCGACTGGTTCTTTTTACAAGTATTTGTGCCACCTCCTGTATCGCTCCAGTGTAATTATATCCATTCGTTTTTACTCCGTTTCCCGCTTACAGATTAAGGACTTGTGTTTGGTAAAACAGCACGCGCTCTTCTTTTTCTTTCTTTGTTCTTACCGCTTCACTCTTTGTGACCACCTGCGTTTTTGTAGTTTATAATGTCCTTATACACACAAGTAAAACTCTGTTATCGCCCTTTATTATCCTGTGTTTTCGAAACAAGAACAAGTTGCTTTCTGCGCTTTGTTATAGAATATTTTTAACTACGTGTGTACTAGGTGTTTTTTACTAAGTTGTATTGCGCATATTTGCATTCATTCCCACCTGCAATGTTCCCACGTGTCACTTCAAATTACTTTTTTTGTACATTCTCTTCTTTTTCTCTTTAGTGACATATATCGTGTTATTTGCTGTTCCGTTCATTCAAAGTTCATTCAAAGTTTGATGTTCCCTTACAGTTCTGTCGCGACACTCACCCTTTGTTACCCCCCTTACACAATGCCCTGCAACAAGGGCGTGTAAGGTATATTTAAATAAATAAATAGTTTCGGTTTTTGTTTCACCGTGAAACACGCCCATAGTTCCCAACGAAATGTGTGATCGTGCATTAACCATAACATCATGGAGGAAAGAAAAGGTTGGGAGAGGCCCTAAAGTCACATTTGTGAAGCGGAGTCCCGCCATGACTTCAGCCCATGGAGCCCAGCACTCTATCCCATCATCCTTTACTGTGTCCGGTTTGATTTGACTAACATGGCGTCGCCCTGCCCTCCCGCTTCGAAGCGAAAACAGCCTCGTCGCTAATTCCTCTGAGCGACGTCATGTTCTAAGCTGTTGATTTCGCCTTCAATTTGCCAATTCTAACCTTCAACCCAAAGTTTCAATCGAAAACGGCCTTCGCTTTTGAGATAGAAGGACGATTTTTCAGCTCTTAAGCCTTGCAAAGAAGCGTTTGTCGTCGTCATAGCAACAGGCTCGCGGGATGGCGAAACCTCCTTGACGCAGACGACGGGAGCATTGTTTGGGGTCGTACAGCACTGCGGTCTTTGCGCGCTACGTCGCAGCAGCGATAAATTTCACTTCACTTCACAACGAAGAAACACAAAGTGAGCAAAGAACGAACTGTGCTCTCGCCAACGCTGAGCGAAGGGGATTTTCCCGGCAGGACGCCGTTGGCGGAGCGGCTCGCTCCGCCGATCTAGACGCGCCGTAAGCGCCGCTGCGGCCGGAGTACGGAGTACGAGTTTGATGTTGGCATAAATGAGAAGGCTGTGCTACGCATAGCGAATTCCTTCCTTCTATAGCGTATCACATTCCTTCCTTTTATCAGGGTATACAGCTGAAGAACGGCTCCAGGCGGGCCTTCCTGAACGTATACGTGCAGATGTAACTGTCGCAAATAATAAAATTGAGCGTTTAATTTATTATCGGCTTTCTTAATGACTTCCATATGCAATACACATTAGGTCTGTGAACATTCTACACTTGCGAATGATGATATTCTCATGCTAGGCAGTCTGATGCACCTGCTATAGTTATGTTTGGCAGCTGTTTCAAAATTAACCACTGGGATTTAACTATAGAGATGCATAAATAATTTGTAGATACAACAAAATTCATTTACTTTTCAAGGGAGGCATATATCCTTCGTAGAATTCGCCTAGCACAAAATACGTGACGGTCCCATTGAAACCCCAGAAAGCGCATATGTGTGTTACCTCAAGATGCTTCGTAGGCGGTTTCTATTGACAGAGAGATTTCCGGGCAAACCCGCAGTAATTTCAGGCAAAACCGCCTTCAGGGGGGGGTCCTGATAATTGGACGTGAACGGAAGTGGCCGTTTCCGTGCATTAGTGAAGGCCCCCAGGGAAGGACAGAAATTTTTTTTTCTTAACGCCCACCGGACGGATGCTCATCTCACAATAATGAAGTTTACTCCTCCGGTTTCCTCTGTGCAGGTATATACATGGGCCATAGGGGATTGGAAGTGCAAGGAGACGTAATAAAATAACGTCGCTGATCCACCGCGTTTCAGAAATGTGTCATGCAAAGCATAAATGATATTTTCGAAAATTCCAGTATGCGGGTTTCAGCGATCGAAGGAGCGTGCACCAATCACACACACCCCTACGGGAGATTTCTGCACCTACATTCGGGATTAACTTTAGGCTTCCCCTTGTCATCCTCTAAAAAAAACCGCCTTATTGTGGAAATAAAGTTACCTTTATTATTATCAGTTGGCGGTTGCTTTATCTCTCACTGAAGTAAAACACCGTTCAGTGAAAGAATAACAGCACACGTAAACAAGAGCCTAGTTAACGCTTGGCATGGTAAAATGTTTAGTGCATTTTGTTCGTTTGTTAATTTGCGAATCACATACGCTCAAAAGGAGCCGATCTACCCAGCAATGTCTCGCGAAACATGATATGACCGGCTGACGGCGAGTTTAAATCGGCAGCAGCCACTACGGACATGTAGAGAAGGTGTCCTTGAAGATAGGCAGCGGCGGCTTTATTCTGTGTCATCGGCAGTTCACGGGCTCTAGCGCGGCGGTAGATAAGCTTGTTTTTGCAGCAACGAAGAGACACAGCAGACACCAAGGTGTGGTAAAGGGAACCTTTGAGAATTACTCCCACATGACCGACGCTCCTCACAAAATACCCGAAACTAAATTTGGCGCCGCAGCCCACCCCCTCTTTTTGCTTGATATTTCATTCATTGTTGTTCGTCAAGCATGAATTCGTTGAGAAAATTTATAAAAAGCATAAAAACTCATAATTATACTCAGTTATTGCCATAAAGTTGCATAATTTTAGCTTAGGGCCCTAAATTTGTGCCTCATTTTGAAGAAAACTGTTAGCCCTATCTTGACTACCGATCTGGCAACTACAGCATGGCAACATGACAGCAACCGTGTTTACACACATTTGAGAGCCCGCTTTATCCGCCTGAGCCATACTTCAGGAGTCACCATTACCCCCTAGCCACATGTTTTTGACTTCAGAGACGGACGGGATAAACCGGATGAAAATAAAGAAATTCGGGGTAAACTGTGGACTCGAGCAGCGCAGGACAGGAGCGGTTGGAGGTTATTGGAGAAGGCCTGTGTCCTGCAGTGAACCTGAGTAGGTTTATGACGACGACGATGGTGACAGTTTCTAGCAGAGCAAGTATTGTTTCTTATAATTGACGTACAACGCTTCGCCGTAAGCTGCGTATGCCTGTGCGATGGGTACGCCTGTAGAAAACCTAAAGCAAATTAAAAGCAAAGTAATATGCGTAATAGGAAATGAAATCAACTGAATTTTATTATCGTAAACCGTAAAACCATTTCGCAGTGTGAAACGCCAGACCGGTCTTCAGCACGACCATACATTCCGTTCGATAATGCTGCCAGAAAAAGCGTAGTAGCTGCTCATCAGATATTTCGGGGGCTAGGGTAAAGCCTAGTGCTCAAACGTTATTCAATCAATGATTAGCAGCTCAAAGTACTGCAATCCAACAAGTAAACAGTTGGGTCCGATGCAATGTTGGAAGCGCCTGTCCTGTCCTCTTTCTTGTGTTCGCCTATTTTTACCGCTAAAAACATGTCGGAAATGTCCGATATGACGGAGGTAGGCATCAACATATCTATGTTTTATTTGCAAGCCTCGTTGCATGTTTCCGAAGCCTAATGTATGAAGCACGAAGCGTTGGCATCCACTGTGTAAGTTAAAATCTAGTGGTAGAGGCCTATTTTTATCGGCCGAATGTGTTTAATTGGCCGATTCTCCGACGACGCGGCGGATAGTACGGGTAAAGGCATGTAGGTGAGATCTGTAGCTGCGGGAGAGAAGCCCCGCGATTCACCATCTCCGATGAACTGGGGTACCGGAGTGCGTCCACCTCGGATCGGCCTTACTGCATGATGAAAACGATAGTTGTTAGCTTGAAGCGGCGCGAAGAGGTTCATGCGGCCCATTTCTGCAGTCAATAACATGTGAATAGCGGATAATGTAGATTTCTGAAGGATGACTGACCAATGCGCGATTACAGATAACGTCAGAAGCCATAAACGTATTGCACGGCGGAACCGAAACCGAAACTGTCTTGAACCCCCTCCCCTCCCCACCGAGATTTACCACAAAACTACATTCTTGAAATTTCCAGGGGGGTAAAGCGAGCTTCGAGACCGTACGAATGGTGGGCGCTGACATGGTACAATTCCCATGGTTGCCAGAGCAATTGTAATCAGCCCTCTAAAAAGTTGTTCCGTAATTATTTAACTAAAGCAAAGAGCTGAAAAAATAGTTACAAATTATTGCCTCAGTAATTAAAACTAGCTCTATAAAATTTTAGTGTAATTAAGCTCTAATTAGCGAACAAAGAGTAAGTGTACAGTTCAATTTTTGTTTCGATTTTCTTCAAGTGGGCTAGAAAGTGGCGGGGCCCTTCCGCCTGCTTTGCGCAGTGTGTGTGCAGTCTCCAGCTCAGATCTGCGTGCGTACAATATGTGTAGGCCTACAACTGGTGCAACTCGGATGGACGCGCTGAGCAAGTGCCTCCCGGGCGCTTGCGAGGCTGTCATTCGTTTCTTCATGTTAATTAAGCACCTTATCTATTGCCCCTGAACTGACGCCGGAACAGCGATTCCGATCTGACCTTGACTACCGCAAGTTCACTACAGGCTACGGAGTGGCAGCCAGCGGTCGTTCCCGTTGGAAGAGAAATAAAAGGAGCTTTTATAATCGTTCGTTTCAGTTGTTTTATTCATGGAACTTCTTACAGCTCTCCGTCCTTCGAACTTTCGCGCAAACGTTCGTGAAGGTAGAACTAAAAAATAGGTAACGAAAGCGGTTTCTTTTTTAACCAGTCACAATAAGTCAATGTTCTATCCTCGCGTGCTCTGTGCGGCAAATTACAGCCCATTCAAAACTGCCCATTCAGTCCCGCAAGCTTTCCCTATGAAGTGGTGGAAAGCAGCTAGAACTTGACGAGTACAGACAGAAAGGAAAACGGGACACGCCTTGACTGTATTTCGCATACTCTCTTGGCATGCATTCTGCACTCTATTGGCCTGCGATCGACCGCGCTCTTTCGTTCCTCTGCTTCAAAGGGCCGCGACTCACCGGCAATATCAGCGTTGGCCCATGCGATAACTTTTTTTTTTGAGCAAAGGGCTGCGACTCACCGGCAATATCAGCGTTGGCCCATGCTATAACGTTTTCTGTGTGTCAATAAAGGTTTGACATTCAGCTAAATGCACAGTTCACTTCACTTAGTTTGAAAAGCATTGGCGAGCCCCAAAATGTCACAGGATGGTAAATAAAGCGGCACAGCACAAAAATGCGCGGAGATCATGACGGAGATTCATTTTTCTGTGCGCCCCAGTTCGGATCAGCTCTTATTTGGCGTGCTCGCGCATGCGATCAGTCACATTCGAGCTTTGCCACATCTTGCTCAAATAGTCTCAGTACATATAAGTCACACAATAAACCGAAAACACGTTGGTTACCTACCAACAGGAGATAAACAACGCAATGTTGTCGACGCCGCCTACACAAAATCCGCCTGGCCAGCGGGCCGCCATGTTACAATTATTCCCCGCATGCTTCGCTAGCCGGACGCGGAAACGCCACAGTACCACGTTGCCAGAATACAACCCATCGCTTTCGCCGTTTTTAGTAAGCAAAAAGCTCAGCTGGCAACTTTCAAATCGTTTTGTCATGTCTGCCACTGCGTGTCGTACAGTTTCAATGCATTGGCTCCGCGGCGCGCTTTCCCTCTAGAGTCAGTGTATTATCTCTATGGAAATTTCGCTTCATGTCAATAGCACTAAAGTTTTGTTCCTAAAGAAACAATAGCATTGATAAAAGCGCAATTGCGTATACATAAAATTTAGTAGGCTAAACATCGTCGAATCGTATTTCAAGACAAGTTCGCCTCAAAGCAAATGTACCGCGACGTGCTTGGACGTTGCCTCGTATTTTAAACTTTATGTATACGCAGCTCATTGCTTCTCAATATTATTGTTTTAGAACTAGCTCTACTGCTACTGGCATCAAGCACATGGATCGGAATGTAGTTGTTGTCGTTTATTTTTGGAGAGTTGTTCATCCAAGTTCTGGTTCTGGTTCCCCATCGGTTCTGGTTCCCGCATCAACATGCTTCGCGTCCAACGTTATCGCTGGTTGGATGTCGTTTTCGGCTGCATGATAGGTCAGATAAGGATGCAATGGCGCTTAAAGTTGTAACGTGTACTAGATGAGGTGTTCGCAGTGGCTGCACGCCCCGTGTGATACGAGGCGCGTTCGCATGAGGCCTGAAGTACGCGGATTCAGCAGTGTGCCTCCAAGCTGCCAGTGATATGTCCGCACCACGCCAACAAAAACTCGCCAGTGCGTCATTGTGTGTCTCCACGCAGTCTTTAAACTAACTCGTAATGCAAAGATGATTGCAGCGCAAATTGCTGAATGCAGTAGATGAAACGTTATATATACAAAAAGAAATAACCTGCCCTTCCCAGTAAAAAAAAAAAAACAAATTCCACCGAAGATTCGAACCTCTTGCTGTGATGCACTGCATCTAGTGCTTCAAAGCACTTGCCCATGCCACATTTCTTTCTTTTCTGCATGAAAAACTTGCAGTTATTATGAACTACAAAAGTTAGCAGTTATCCAAGAAGGATAACACCACAGAAGCTACAATAAGGCAGCCGCCAAAACTTCAGCAAGCCGACACGCGCGTCCAACAGGTGCAGTCACTCTGATGGGCAACTGTCCTCCGCATAGATGCTCTCCACCAACACCGCCAGCTCTAAAAAACGGACTTCGTTAGGCGGCTGAGATCCGCAAGCTGGTCACTCATGCGGCGCTTCTACAAGCTATACAATCCCATCACAAAAAATATATCATAGGGCACTCCAGTAGTATCTAGAAAAGGCTAGAACCCCATTGTGTGAAGGGACATGGACACGTAAACGAGTCCATGTACCGCTTAACAGTTTGTGACAAAACATCTCAAAAACCACCGCATCCCGCCACAAATCAAAGCAACGATTAATTGCTTCTAGTCGATATAAGCGGCAATTATCCGAGGAAGAGATTACATTCCTTTGTCGCGCAAGTATGTTTTTACTAAGAGTCTTGATGTAAGTAGCTTAAAAGAAACTTTTTTGCGTCTCCCAAATACCCACAAATATGTTTCACTAGAGACTGCGTTCTTCAGGCGGGATAAAAGAGATCGCACATGTGCGATCGTGCTGCTGACCTTGGTGCTAGCTCACCCTGCGTGAAATGTCTTTCCCGTACCTTGGATTCACGTTTTACAAAAAGAGTATTGGTTTTTTTTTGGCTTATTACTTACATTAAACTCACTGAATCTTCTCCAACATTTATTGGCAGTAGAGTTTCTACAAGCGTAACAGTCGCACGGGAAAATGCAGCTTACAGCTCCTGTGAAGCGAACTCAGTGAAGCGTCGTAAGCCAATATACCCATTGCATGTGCGGTAGCGTAGAGTAGTACATTGACTTGGACTCTTTGCAAACTATCAAAATAAAGCCACATTATTCCTGACACAATTTTTGTCATAGCTTAGTTTTAACTTAGGGAATGAATTGCGACGACCCGCGGGCGGCCGGCCTACACTCTTAGGCAAAAAGGACTAACAGTTCGTCCTTTGGGGGACTAACTGCCTCTGCCAGAATCATTAGTCCCTTTGGGGACTAACTGCGAGGGGACGAACGGTTAGTCCCCCACCCCGGATGGTGGTTCCGATACTCCCCAGAGACGAACTGCTGAGAGGCAGAAAAAAAAGAAAAAGAAAGGGCCCATCTCCCCGCGAGGATGACTAGAATAAATACGTCGCATATAGGGGGGGGTATTGCGTTAACGGTTAGTGTTTGGGGAGTTGGTAGTAGTGAATGCGTTGTATCAGCAGCTTCTTGACGTAGTTTGAATGAGTCAAGGATATAAGGCGCGTTCGTAGCCTTCATTCTGTGTCGGTTTTGTGGCGCAGTGTGAAGAGCACCATGTACCTCGCGTTCCGCCAACAGGTAGTGAATGCGTTGTATCAGCAGCTTCTTGACGTAGTTTGAATGAGTCAAGGATATAAGCGCGTTCGTAGCCTTCCATTCTGTGTCGGCTTTGTGGCGCAGTGGGTAGGGCACCATGTACCTTGCCCGCAGGGTCGTGGGATAGAAGCCAGGCGCCGGTAAGTTAATTTTTTATATAGTGTAGGGGGAGGGGTCCGGACCTGTTGTTGAAAGCGAGGACAGTAGCGTGATGCTGGAGAGGGGGAGTGGGGGAGAGGGCGAACCTGGAACGGCTGTTGCGGACGCCGAGGCACGCCGACAACGCCGGGTGACATCTTGAGTTAAAGAATATGCTCTGCATTAAAAAAGATCCGGCAGCGGCAGGGATCGAACCCCCGACGGCCGGTAATATGCACAAGGAACCAGACGCGCTATCCGCTGTGCCACGCCGCCGGGTAGCAGGTGCGGTAGATAATATTCAAATGTACAACGTGTAGTTCTGTGTATTACGCAACAGATCCATTGCAACTGGTGGCCGAATTTTTATCCGTGCAAGCTAACGTGACCGCGTTTTGCGCCTTGCGCTTAGCGCTTTGCTAGGTTTAGGGACCATTGCTGAGTTCGATTGGAAGTAGAGCCTCACAACCATAGTTTTTTTCTCGTAAATAAAAATCAACTCGTCTCGCCTAGTTGATCATAGGTAGCTGGACGATCGGACGACTCATTGTTTCCGCACAAATTAGCCCAAGCTAGGTGTTTTCTTAGTGTTCATACATATGTTAAGTACTCTAGGTATCGTGTGTGAAAGCGGTCGCCTGTGTGATTGTCAGAACAGGAAACAACGGACCATATTTTCCTGCATCGGCGAAACCAAATTCGGTGTTCCTTAGCCTGAATTCTTCAAGTTCGCAGTCTCTAGACGATTGCGGCTGGGAAATGCAACCGGATTTTATAGCAGTTGCAGCATTGTCATGGCTTTGGTGCACAAGGCAATTATGTACCGTGTGCAAAAGATTACTACGAGACGCTTACTTGTAGCGAGCATTTTGATTTTGCAGTTGTCATCAGCACCTATTGCGTTTTTCTCGTCTGTTAAACATATACATATTCATTACGCTTAGGAATCAACGTTTGCTATTGTCAATAATTTTTGTGACTGTTGACGGGCTTGAAATCTTTCATTGGACGCTATTACCTCTCATAAATCGTATCAACATAACCTCACCGAGAAGCGTCTGGCAATCGCGCTTCGCCGCTCCTTGCCATTACCCGCCGCTCTACTTACCCTTGGCGATTTTCTTATAATTAACATCAATATTTTTTCCGTGGCACCATCTAAAGGACCCACTGACTGCAATGGCTTGTGTTTTGAAAATGTCAAACTATTCGCAGACATATGCGCAAAAGGGCAACGACGACATCATTAAGGATTAACGACGTAGCAAAGAGACTAACTGCATACATTTAGTCTTCCTGTTACTCCTTATAGATCGGCGGGGACGAACAGTTATTCCGCAATTAAGCACACCGCACGTACTCTGCCGCAGATACTCCCCTTGAAGATGAACGGTCGCCCGCGAAGACTAACGGCTGTATTTTAGTCCCTATTTTAGTCCTTTTTGCCTAAGAGTGTAGGGTGGGCGAGCCACAGTCAACGCATTCAAGCTGGGCCTACAAGACTCAACGTCATGCAGAACGTCATACAAAATCGTCAAGGAGGATGAAGAGATCAGGAAAACACTTTAAAATACTTTTTCTACTAAGAAACTCACTAAACGCACCCAGAGTGCTCGAAACCTAGTCTAGGGACTCCAGACTACAATCTCACACAAGTAATCCCGCCATGTTTACAAATCACTTCACCGACAACTTGAGGTATTTGGACTTCCATAAAGAAGGTGATATGTATGAACAATGTCACAGGTAGTCCGTATATTTAGTGGTCATTCCTCTCGTTAAGGGTGCATATTCGTGCTTTCCGAAAAAAAAAATATTCTTCGTCATATTTGAACTGCGTTAGAACTGTGGTTTGGGCGGTTTGGTGCATACTTACTGAGTTCGTAACAGGGCAAAAAGACGTGCAAAAAAACAGCGCCATGGGTCGTCGTTTTGTCCCGTCTTTTTTGCGCTTTTTGAATTCAGTTAGTCACATTTCCATGCTTGAAGAATTTGGCGGGTATTCGCAACCCTCCCCGACACCATGGCCAACACAAATCGCGAAGGTATTGCCGTCCGCTAGACCGTCAAATACGTGGTGAGACGTCCCACAGACCGCTTCAAATGTGCAGCAGCATTTCTACCACAAATATGTACCTCCCGCTCTTACAAGAAGTGGACAAAAATGAATCGCGAAGCTTCGTCTTAGAGCTGCAATAAAGAACTCGATAGGTTTTCCCCAAACCACAGCCCCAACAGCGTAATGGTCGGTCGCTGAGATATTGAGGCCGGAGAACAACACTTCTGTATATGGGTCGGTAAATACACTGCACTTTCGCCCATGAGGGTCAATATCCCGTCGTTATTTAACTTACTCAGTCCCTTAAAACAGTTTAAGAATTACAGACAAACCAAACATACCCTTCCAGGCATTACCCATTCACCCTGGTGAGACCGGGATTGCGCACAGCTTGCGCAAGATTCACATGCAGCGAAGCAGAAATAGCAGCGCAATTTCTGATATTTATAAGTAGTTAAGCTCCAAGGAGGGAGAGTGAAGTTATTTGAATGGTCTAAATGGGACTTGTGCGCCTGCCGCAAACCCATCTAAATTTTAAAAATGAATAATAGCTAAAGGCACAATTGAGGAACTGAATGTTCGCCGATTTCAGGTACGCTTGCTGCACGCGTCTACGCGGCGGGGGAAGAAACTTTAATTTGTCCGTAGGAATATATTATTTTTAGATAGGCGATTGGCGCGTTCTTGCTAAGGGGAATTTAATAAATCTCGCACACCCTAACACAGGCGCACAAAGTAATAAAGGAGAATACACCGTATTTGCAAAAAAATGTTTGTTGTGGGCGCTATTTAGTCGATATGAGAGTGATTGCATATATATCTTAAACTAGTCATTTCATCTTCGTGAAGCAGTTCACCAACAGCGTTTCTGACCACATGGAAAGGCCAATGGCGAGAGTACATTAAAATATAAACTATCTCGTAATTAAGCGAAGTTATATACTCGCACCTGAAACGCAGACGTTCTCGCTATTAATTTGATGAATTGGGTAGTGAAGGTGATTGTAGAGTGCTTCGGACGTTCATATAACGCGGAGGAGCCTGAATGTCCAACGAGACCAAATCTCCACCGGGACAGAAGGTCCAATCAAGCCTGAATGTCCAACGAGACGAAAGATCCACCGAGTCGGAAGGTCCAATCGAGCCTGAATGTCCAACGAGATGAAAGGTCCACCGAGACGAATATCCACTGCTGGACCTTTCGTCTCATTGGACCTTTAGACGCTGAATCCTTGAATTCCCTATACCGCAATACGGTCATGGGACCTTCTGCGTTTTCACATGCAATAAATTTATACGATAATTGAAGTGAAATGTACACCTGACACCTCTGATTTCCATCGTAAAATTTGAGTCTGCTTGCAACGCTATTGACGAAAGCAACGCTTGGTCGCGAGTACGTTTTGAGAGTGCTTAAATAGGACTTCAGTTTTTTCTTATTTGCACCTGTTTTATCATTCGTGCAAACTGTAAGGGTCTTTCTCGTTTTTTTTTTTGGCGTGCGATAATATCAGTGAAAAAATATAGTTCCCCGGCTTCATGGGCATGGCTGGCACGTGAGCGCTAAGCAAACAAGGAAACAGTCACGTGATGTACCATCCAAAAAAGGAGATTGCTATGACAGTCGCCTGAACCCTCATTTGCACACCCGTCACTTTCACCATCACGGCGCCGTGAGGTAAAAAAACCGTGACAGAGACGTAAACGGAGTGGCGTTCGTACTGGAGCACTCCGTCAGAGTACAGGGTCCTCTGCCTAGTGATCAGTTTATACTTGAATTGAGCGTGCTAAGTCTGAAACGTATAGAAAATGGCTTAGATTTTACGTGTGCTGCCTTCTCGCGAAATTTAGCCGTAAAATTTGTTTTCTGATTAGCTTGGTTTACCGGGGCATGGTACCGTCGCGTTGACAAAACGGAAACTTGGAGCTCGGCTTCCCGTCACCGTCGCACCGTTTTCGGCGGGAAATCTCTCGAGAAACCGTCGCCCATGGCGGAAGACGGTGGCGTGATGGTGACGTAACGGGGTGAA